>CAUJRU010000025.1:3264998-3864998 GCA_963277665.1 Viscum album | reverse complement strand
TTTTGTTTTCGTACATGGAGAGTATGATTCAAAGTTACCATATGGTAAGAATTTATGAAACAATCTCACCAATTTTGAATATTGTTTATGATCATGTTTTTATTGATAAAATATTATAATACATCTTTCAAGAAAACTCCTATATTTTCTTCTCCTCTTTTTAGCCTTCATGTATTAATTTATTAGTATCAATTTTCCACTCTTTCATACTTAGGATAAAAATGATTTTATTAATAAAATATGACCTTACCTATGACTTATGTCGGAAAAGTGTGTTCCTTAAAAACCATGGTTTCCAAAAATGGATTCCTATAATATTTTAATAATAAACAATGATCAGTAGAAGTCATTTTTACCATTTTTTTCTTTTAATAATTTATTCATAGGAATATTCTTGTCTCTTTCCAAACAACGATAAACCCTTTTACTGTGAAAATGTAATGTTATTTTTAACTTATATGGCATGTACAGATTTATCGGTAGTCTATTCATTGAAGCATCCTTTGAATGAATAAAAGAATAATTTTTAAGATTTTTTTAAAATATATTTTAAATGAAATCATTTTTAAAAGATTTACATGTTTATTTTATATGTTTTCAAGTAAAAACAGGTTTCAAAATTTTTTAAATCTCCTCTACAATTTTCAAATAAAATAGGATTTCAAAATAAATTTAATTCTTCATTTATAAGTTTTCATGATTATATTCGTGAAAATTATTTTAAAATGGTTTAACATTTTAATAATAAATTTTTCAAAGGATAAAGGATAATTTACTCATGATGTTTTTTAACAGATATTTTATATTTATTTATTATCAATGATAACATCTTTTGGTGTTACAAATGATATTTTGGGGATATGATACAATGATTCCATTCATATTATCTCACTGAAGGGTTTAAATTTTGTGGATTGATGGTTAAGAAAACTATTTCTCTTTCATGGGTAATAGTCTTCTGAAACTCACTTCCTTTCACAGGTCATGCATTACTAAAATGATTATAAAACCTTGCTATTTTCCACAGGTTAAGATTTTATTACTTGTTTATGACACCCATTTCATTTCATGGGATATGACATTATTGTTTTTGATCTTGTGGGACATGTATGTATGATTTATTTATGAGATTTTTGGGACCTATATCTCCCTAAAATTAATTGGGTAATGTTTTATATATCATGTGATAAACATAACTGGTCTTGGGAGTTAACCATAACTATTAAGATGGATCTGAGAGAGAAAAATGACTATAAAGATGGTATATAGAGTGAAATCATGCTACTAAGATGACCATGGGTGTGAACCATGACTACCAAGATTGTATGGGGAGTGAACCAATACTAATATGATGGTCTTCAAAAAAATTCATTAGAAACTATAGAAATCATATTATATTAGTATTTGTTATTAAAAATTCCATTTCTTTTTTGAGGTTATGATTTTAGGGATTATGATCTTCATTTCCTTGAGATTCATGTCTTATAAACTTCTAGTCTTCATGTACCAGTTTCTTTTTATGTTCATTGATATGTAGGGTATGATCTTCTATTTACATGATCCTATAATCATACCCCTATGCACATGTTTATTCCTACATATCTCCCATTATTAAGATTACCGAGAATCTGATCTCACCTCTTTTTGTGATTTATTCCCCAGGTTATGAAGATATGTATTATGTATGATTTTTCTAGGAAGGGTTCTAGTCAATAGTATCCTAGTGGGAGATAATTTTTCTTTATAATGTTACAATGTTTATTTTTTTAAAAGAAGGTTGGGGCCAGGCCCCATAAATCGATCGTGAAGAAAAAGAGAGACATCTTTTAGACTGGGAAAGAGGAAACCCATTACACAAAGGGAACATATCCTTAAAGCACATTAGAAAGAGATCCTACCAGTGTTTATGTTTCCATGTTTTAAAAATAAATAAACTAACACATTCATTGGGTGTTGATTTTTGTAATGTTTACTTTATTCTACAGAAATGATGTAATGTGTATTTACGTTACGACCGATTCATTATAGTTGTTATCTATGAAAATTTATAGTGAACCATTAGAAACTATGATGATAAAAACTTACTAAGAACTCAATGGACATGTCTAATGATATGTTTATGGAGAAGGAAAAGTATAGGAAAATTTCCATGAATTTTGGAAAATGATATAGTGAGTGGTTTCCTCGAAATACATCCATGTCTGGATAGTTCAAGTGGATATGGTTCTAGAACATATGCACATAGGAGGAATTACTCTTACAGGGTGTCCAAGATCTGACTCAGGGTAACTTGATTCACCACAACAAGCCTTGCTGTGTAGTTGGTTTAACACCCCTTGGGGATATGCTTTAGAAATTCACAAAATCCTAATAAATCATTATGATTTATTTAAATAGAGTATGACTATGAATGACCTTGTATAAGCCTATGATGTAATTTATTAAAAATATGGTTCATCATTTAGACATCTGATAAGTAATTTTATTTGATTAATTGGTTTTCCTATATGAAATGTGTTTCTCACTCCATGATTTATTATTTCAGTAAATGGAGGAAACTAGATGTAACTAGGTTAACATTGGGTCTGATGGAAAATCATGTGATTATGAGCAAATTACATGGATAATGACCGGATAGAAATAAATTTCGATTATTTCTAATTAGCTATCCCGATATAAGAATAATAATATAAACATTTTTTATATTGATAACACATCACAAAAGAGGAATATGGAATTTTATAAATGTTAAAATTAAAAGGAACATAGAGTAAAGAATATTTTGCTTCTTACATGTCATCATGTAGGGAATAATTACCTTGAGGAATACCAAATATGGAGGCGAAGAAGATATAATTGAAGTAAAAAAGGGATATAAAGTGACTAATCTTCATGGTGTTCAATGTATCATATTTAGAGAACAAATAATTTACGAAACTCAATGGTGAAACAGAATAATGTTAATCAATATTATGGGTAGACCTATTCCATTCCAAACATTACAGTTTAAGGATTGAAGTATTTATGTATTTTGATTCATGAATTATGAATTGTAAAATGTATAAGGATTATTCAGTTTGTGTTTTTTTCTAAAGATGTTCAATAATTTTTTGAATAGTCATAATTAATAAAAAAATATGATTTAATAATAATGTGTTATTCATGGGAAACACAATATTAAAGGAATAATAACCCTTAATGTGTTCCCAATGTTATGCTAATTATTTTGAATAATATACATGCCAGATATATGTATGTGAATAGGACAGTTCTAATTACTATAGATCTATTGGTTGAAAAAGTGGTCTATTTCACCCTGGATGAAGTTTAAAACTTCTTGTATTTAAGGAATATATCTAGAAAACATTACAATAGGGAACCATTCATTTCTTCCTAAATTGTTTATTATAATTCCGGTTATTACCATGTTTCAAGAGAAAAAATGATGACGGTATTACCATGTTTGGAATGTGACAACCTGGAGCTACTTTGGGATATATAAGGGATCAATGTTAAACTGATTTCATGAAATTATCTCTAATTTTTGGGATATTTTCATAAGGGTTATAAGGTTTACCATTTAGGGAAGGTTTAAGTTAAAAACCAGGTGAAATACCTATGTAGTGAGTTTGTATTGAAAAAATTAGTTAAATAGACAACTAGTGATTAATATTATATCAAGGATATCCCACATATTTATTATGGAAATTATATTAAAGTGGTTTAAAAAAAGGAAATTATGTATTTTGGGAAACAACCCATCATGTCTAGAAAGGTTGTGGGTCATGAACCCATGTCTGAATGATGATAAGGGTTTCACACCTACCAATGGGATACGTGATGTCCGAGTTAATGAGTAATTATTATTTTTGTGAAATTAATAATAATAATGAACCGGTAGTGATTGTTTTATGATTAATATATTAACCATTTTTATTTTCAAGATTACTTAGATACAAATATTTATACTTTTCATTATTTTATAGGAAATATGATTTGATAAAAGTGTTTTTTATTTCTTTAGTTATCAAAGTTAATTTTTGGACATCCATTTAATGACGTAATGTATTCCTTATAAATTGATAAAAGAAAAAGCAAAGAATGAAATTTTATTTATATAAATATATCAAGTAAATACATTTCATTATATTCATGTTCAATAAAGAATTAATCATCATTAGTAAATAGAAAAGAAAAATATTTTCCTAACACCATTGTTTTTGTTTAGCCGATGGCCTTTTAAATAATAATATATTTATAAATTTGAGGCCCTCATATTTTTATTGATAATTCATTGATTTGTGATTGATGACCTCAGTCAATATTAAAAAATATTAACAATTTTTCTCCAAGTACATATTTTCACTTTCCACCTATGTTCTTCCATGTGGAAACCTAGATATGAGTTACTTTGGACAACCGTTTTGTTTCAAACTCTCTTATTTAAAAAGAAGTTTTATTATTCATTTTTATGATATGGGTTTCAGTAAATGTAAATATCAAGTATTAAAGCATTGATAACCCAGATGATTTTTATGGAAATATTCATTTTAAGGGGGGTATATTGTAACACCCCCAGACCATGTGAAATATATATTTTTGAATTAATTTAATCATTTTAATATTTTTCATTTCACACAACCCAGAAAATAGATTATTTTTTATCATTGTCATTGAGTTTCTTTATATGCAACCCCAAGTTAATTGTTCACTACACGCAACACAAATTTTATCTTCATCTACATATAAAACTGAGGTTAGCTTCCATTTCAAACAAGGCAGACCATCCTCGATGGATAGCATAACACGTAAGACTATGTGTTTCCAAACAATAATATATGATTAAAAAAATTAATATTTAATATAATAATATATAATTTATATTTTAAAATAAATTTTATCAATATTTTTAACTAAATTATGATATTATATCATTTTAAAAAAATATTAAAAGGATTAATTAGTTATAATTTTTTAGAACTAACTGAATATAAAGGGTTTATTTTTATAGAAAACTTCTCGTATGATCCCAAATTTGTTTATACTTTAATAAATTACATTAATTACAATTATTAAGTAATTTTAATGTAATATATAAGTTATATATCCAAGGAAATATTTTTTATATACATCCAATATATTTTATAGACATAATATAAGAATAGACCCAATTTAACACATAAAACCAAATATTTTTATTTAGGTATTTTTACCACATTTTGATGGAGAAACTATTTTAAATATATATTTTTGAACTTTTAAATATATTATATAAAATATTAAACTTCATATTTTAAATATAATCATAAAAATTATTTTAGGGTAATTTTTTGTTATTTTTCTATGAAGTTTTTTTAATTAATAGTTAAAAATAAGGAATTTTTATTCAAAAAACATTTTTCATCTAATTTATTTGTATAGTAAAATTATTTTTTTTATGCTCGTTTTAATGATTAATTAGTTTAAATTTTTATCAATAAACCCTTTGTCGGTATTTGGTATCAATTTTAGTTGGAAATTGACTATATAACATAGAAATCTTTTAAATGTTTTTTCATTAAAAACCTGCATTGTCATCCAGCCTATGAGATTAAATTTAAATTAATTTCTTCCACTTATGTGATTATATTTTAAAAAAATCAGTATTAGGAATCATAATAACTTATAATATCTATTAAATCATATTTTCTATTTACTATAAATATTACTGAAGATAATTAAACATAATTACAATGATTAAGATTTAATTAAGATTAACATGGGACTAAAACCTAAACATAAGGCCTAATATGAGATATAAACTCATAAAAATCCATTATATAGATATGTTTCTCTCCTATCTAGTATTGGATTCACATACATTAAGAAATCATATGCAGGGCTTCCATTTTCCAAAATATTGGAAGATTGCGACTCATCCTACTCTATAAAATGACTCCACTCCCCCGACTTACTCACACCTCTCTAGCTACATTTCTTCAATGAAAAATCTACCATAAAATATACCCAAAAACCCCCTTCATCCTAAAAGTCTCCATTTATAAACAATGCAATCTAAGTAAGTCATTTTTTGAAAACCAAAAGAATTTACCCAAAGAGGAGGTGACATCCTCCACTAAGCTACTTTATCTTATTTTCATTCTACATCCCCTGAACATTTATTATACCAATATCATAAAAAAACCAATATAATAAATATATTTATATGTTTTTACACTAATATTTTGACCTACACATACACACACTTCCATCTAATGGGTAACAAACTTACTATTTATGTGTATATCAAACTATCGCCCCACAAAACGATGATTGTCCATTCTTTCTTTACTACCTTTAATGATATGAATTAAAATGGAAACAGTGTTTTTATAAAATATTTATTATATTTATAATTTATTTATGTTTATATAATTATTTAACAACACATTTCTTTATACATTACATCCTGTGTAAATGAGATAGTTTTGATTGAGGAAGTGTGGACTGTCGCCCCATCAAAAAGTTGTTATTCATTCACACACTACATGAAATGTATAAAATATGATTTTAATTAAACATTTGTGACATAAAAAATCTATATTATATTGATGAAATAGTTAAATTTTTTGAAATAAAATATATACCATTTTCTTTATTACCATTTAACACACCTATAAAATTATAATGTCGATCGTGACATGTGGACTACTGCCTCCTCGACACAATGTGATTCCTTTTATATAAATAAACATATATGTGTATATATATATATTATTATATGATATTTTATTTATTATATAATGACTATTCTGGAATGATTAATGTTACATACCTTCTTACACTAATGATCATTGAGGAATGTGAATGTTACTCATGTGTATGTACGGCCTACCATCTCCAAGATTGTAACATTGATTATTTTTTCACAACCATATTTAATGATTGGATTTTAAAGAATAACTAATGTATAAATATTATAATTATTTTATAATTATTAATATGGATAGTTTTATATAATGACCCCTTTGACTTTAGTCGTCCAACCAAATTCATTTTTAACACAAGAACCGAATATGTTCAAAACACCCAACATAAACATATTTTTTAATTAGTTGTATACAACATTATGATAAGTGAAGTAAATTTAATAATAAATATGAAATTAGTTCCAAATAAAGTAATTAATTATCATATGATTATTATTCATGAATATAAAGAGACACATGACAATTCAGACTCAAGGTACGGAAATTTCATCTCACTATTTATTTACATAAGATACATGTCTTATTTACTGCTCACTTATTTTGTGACGTGTATATAATACCCATGAATGTATTATGTTCAACATATGCATAAAACTATGGGTATTTATATAACCATTTTATGATATTTCTATCATGGGGTTTAATTTTCAAAATATACCAAAATGGTAATGTGATTTTGTCTAAATTTTCATTCTTTAAGACACTTTCCAGGTTATACCCCAATATTTTTATATAAGGTATATAAAATACCTTTGAAATATTCTGACATATTTCTCATTATTATAATGATATTTTAATGCTCCACATAATTTATTTTCATATATGTGGGGTAGGATTCATGGTTACCATATGGATAGTGTTTATTGAAATAATATCATCGTTTATCATGGTTATTTATGATCCCGTTTTTATTGATAAAACATTATGATCCAATTTTCAAGAATACTCATGAATTTTCTTCTCATATTTTTAATCATGGTGACTTAATGTATAATTATAAATTTTCCACTCTTTTGTATGTAAGATAATTAATTAAATGTTTTTATGAAAATATAGCTTTACCTCTCTCTTTAGTTTGAAATCTATGTTCCTTCAAAACCATTCATTCCAAAAAATGGATTCCATGAATATTATAATAATCTATTATTATAATTAAAATACATTTTTATGAATTTTTTCCTTTACAAATGTTTTAAAAAGAATCTTTTTTCTCTTTCTGAATAAGTCATTTTTCAAAAAAATTTACCCTGAAAAAGGAATTATCTTTTTACCTAGTACGAAGTGTATAGATTATCCGACCATAATTTTATTGAATCATTCATTGAATTTTTAAAAGGATACTTTTAATCAAAATATTTTTAAAATATTTTTTTAAAGAAATTGTTTTCAAAATGTTTTCATGATAATTTTTTATGTCTTCAAGGAAAAATGGTTTTGAAATGGTTTTCAAGCTCCTATATAAGTTTTCAAAGGATAAAAACTTTCCTAATGTTTTCAATCATTCCACTATAAGTTATCAAGTTTATTTTCGTTAAAATGGTATTAAAAATATTTTATATTTTTAGGAGAATTTTTCAAAGAAGAAATGATAATTTCTTCAATAAGTGTTCTGAAAATACCTTTCAAAATAATTTCCCATCTATGATAGCATCTTTTTGTGTTAACCCTGACTTTCTTGGGAAACGATTCAATGTTTACATTATTATTATTTATCTAAATGGTTTAAATTTATATTATGATGTTGAAGAAATCCATTTATCTTTCATGGGTATATGATTATGAAACTCACTTATTTTCATTCGTTTTTATTTAATGAAATTATTATAAAATTGATATATTTTAAAAATTTAATGATATGATCACATATTTATGACACCCATTTCATTTCACGGTTTATGATTTTAATGATTATAATCATGTGGAACATGTATGTATTATTTAATTATTAAATGAGTGGGATATATATCTCTATTCAACTCGTTGGGTAAATATTTATATCTCTTGAGATAGACTAAGATTGTATTGGTAGTTAACCTTGACTACTAAGATGGACATTGGAGAGAACCATGACTAAAAAATTATATGAGGAGTTAACTCATGATACTATGATGTCCATGGGAGTGAACCATAACATCCAAGATAGTAAAGGGAGTGAAACTATAGTACTAATATGGTATTTGAAGTGATTCCTTCGGAACAATTGAAATCATATTATATGCTTATGTGTTTTCCACAATTCCATGTATTATTCCTATGATATGATTTCATGGATTATGTTCATCATTTAATTATGATTTATATCTTATGAACATTTTATATTTATTTCATGATTCTAGTTTATGATCTTTGATATGCAAGGTATGATCTTTTATTAGCATGATCATGTCCTCATACCATTATGATCATGTTCATGCTTTAATTTCTCCATTGTTTACCCAAAATGAGCATATTCAGTCACCCATTTTTATGTTTCCATCCCCATGCTATGATGATATGTATTTTTTATAATGTGTCTAAGAAGGGTATTAGTCAAGAAGAACCTAGTGGGAGATAATGTATCTGACTTATGTATTTCTGTTTAAGACTAAAACATGATAAGAGAAATAAACTAATACTATATTTGGTAGTCTTTTTTGAAATGATTTATGTAATATACAAAAATTATGTAATTACATTGTATGTGAAGATTTTGTCATTAAAGATAGAGTATGGGACCCCTATATTGAACAGTAGTTTGTGGAAGAGTTTAGTATCAACATTTTTGGTGATTGTGGCCTAGTTTAGGTAAGAAATAATATTTATTATATATTAAGAATAAGATTGGGGGGTGTTAGTAGATTGTAATTATTAAATTATTGGACTTGTATTATGGGATACTATTTCAAATGGTAAGGGTAGGAATTTTCCTTACATGAATAGGACAAAAAATATCTATATACATTTAATTATATAAAATAGAAATGAGAAAAACGATTCCACTAGGATATAAAATTGTGATTCATAATAAGACTTTATAATATAAACCAATTGTTCTAAAAGTAATAATAATAAATAATGAGATGTGATGTTAGAAAATATAATGTAAAGCCAAAAAAACATTTTCATAACATATAAACCATTACTAATAATAAAATTTTAATTAATTCCCAAAACCAATTCAATATATTAGTCAAATAATAACAATAAAGATAAACTATACCTTCAGTTAACATTATGTCGAGTTTCGTGAGCATCCTCATTCAATCACATTGATCTATAATACAACTAGTGTGTACGTTAACCTATATTAACAAGCCTAGGTGGTAATAATTCATTTATAGAAATGGATCTATGACACAAATTAGGCCTCCTAGAATTCACAATGTATCATATCATGGGTGTTTTTTGAAATTAATTACTATGTTCGATAGTGTACAAAATACATGACGTCAACCTTAAACTAACAAATAAATATTATTATTTAATTGTTATTGTTAAAAACTATCAGTTAGAATGGAGGGAATTAATATTATTAATATAATTATAGATATGTGGTTTTCACTTGTATATATAAATAAATTTTTTGTAACCAATTAATTTTATATGAATAAAAAATATATTTTTTTCAATAAAAGGAAATGTTTTTTTTCTCTTAAATTATTTAAATATGAATATATGTTTTTATTATAATAATTAAACATCAAAATTATATTATTATATTAATGATATTTATATATAATATATTCAATCTAATGTTTAACATTCCACATATGTGACTTAAGAAAAAATTGAATGTTATGCATAAAAGAATTATTTTTCAAAATGGATGTTTTTCACCTTTTGGTGGTGCCCTTTTGTTAAATACAATTTTTGAAAATTTTATAAAATCCATATGAAAAAATAGACATATTTTTTGAATATGGAGTATCAAAATTTACACTGATTGAATTTTGGTATTTTTTTGGTATGTTTCATGCTTTGATAAATAGTGAAATATACTGCATTTTTATTGAAAACCACTCTTTTTTCTGAATAATTTATAATCTTAAATTATATTTTTATTTTTTTAAAGAATAATTCAATCAATTATTTATCATTTAATCCAATTTTATCAATGAAATCAATTTAGATGTGAATTTGGACATAAAAACAATTCAATCATTTGAATGCTTAGACTTTAATAACTCATTTTCTCAACAGATTAACAAGATTAATTTTAAAATAATTTTAGACAATTATATATTCAGAATTTTTAAAATTTGATTCCATATTTGGAAACATAATTTCCATATTGTATAAATATGTCCCATTTATTTTTAGACAATATGAATAGTTTCTTTAGTTTTTTAATTATCATGGTCAAGGTTAAATTGTGAAATTAATGGTAAATATAATATTACAAATATTAGAAATTCACAATAAAAATTGTCCTAATTTTATTGGGTGAGTTAATGTCAACAAAATTCATCATTGTGCAGATTTTATTTGATCGCTTGGATCCACATGGGATACTTTATTCTATTTATATAATTTTATTTAAAGAAAACACAATTTTTTCATTCTTTTGTTTTTATCTTGTGAAATATTTTTTAATGGGTTTATATATGGTATTTTTTCAACTATAAATTTTATTTAAAATGATGAAATGATTTTATCCAACATATTAGTTTATTTTTAATTTGTATTTAATTAATAATTAAATTAAATCTTACACAATAGTGATAAATAATTCTCTAATGGAAATAAATATGTAATAAATGATATTAAAAATAGTAAAATAAATATAATTTGATATAATTAATTTCAACCAAGAATTTTTTATATGACTTACACATGTAATTTATTACATAAAATTATTTGTTTCAATAAATAATGTTGTTATGTTATTTCTAAAAATTCATGTGATGAATAGTTTGAAAATTCACATTAATAATAACATTAAATAAATATTATTTTATTAAATGATATAAAATTAATAAAAAACAAAAAAATTTATAAAAGGATTTGGATAAGACATAAAATATCATAAATGAATAATTTATTAGTATTTTATCATTTTATATAAATCACATTAACCCTAAAAGTGGAAATTACCTGGTAACAAGGTATGTGTAAAAAATTGTTAAATAAGGGTTAAATAAAAAAGTTAAGGATTATGAAATAAACAAAAAAAATGTATAATTTTAATTGGATGAATTTATATAGTCAAAAAATCATCCTTTAACTTAAATAAATAATTTTTGAGCCATTATAAATAGAAAATTAATTTATATTAATTTAAAACTTTAAAAAAAATCAAGGATGCCTCTCCACGATCCAATAAAAGATAACCCATTATTCTCTATTTATCACACATAAGAAACAACTTGGATTGGCCATTATATTACCAAATCATTTATTATAAACCCTTACATCATTCTAGAGAAACTATAATATGTATAACACTCACAATAGAGGCGTTAAAGTGTTAATCAATGGAGATCGTTTGAAGAAGATGTATTATTTTTAATAAATTGTTTCTGTTTTATTTATTCTTCCATTTGCATAAAATATTTTTCAACCATTATGAAATTATAAATATTGTATATTTAATATACTGATATGTTATTATGTTAATTTCTTCTTTGAAATCAATCTCCACTATCGTCAAATGGGTAGATAATTATCATTTGTGTGTGGAGAGAAATACAGCCATAGAAAACGATATAATTCATTTCCCATCACCGTATATCAGGAATAGTTTTAAATATAGATTTAGAATTTATATATTATATTAATGAAATATTTATTGATATGAGAATATAATAAATCATATATTTTCTTACCTTTCCATGCACGTTAAAATTATAAATTCGTTAGTGCATACTTGTTAACTATTAAATCCATGAAGTGATGTGATTCATTTTTCTTCACCACATCACATAGATTATATATATAAGTTTATTTAAATGATAAATATTATATTAATTATATTATGATAAATCATAAATCTCATAATTATACTTATTTTCCTTCCATAATTATCATTGATAAATGGTAACCTTACTCATTCGTGTGCACGACTTACCATCTCTTGGATTGAAAGGTAGTTTATTTTTATTATCCACAAGAAATGTATATATTTAAAAGTATAATTGATGTATAAAAATTATGATTATGTACATAATATTGTTCTAGTGATTATGGACATATGACCATGTAGACTATTCACATCCTACCAATTTCATTTTGTACTCTAGTATTGAATATCGAAAAAAATTTACAACCTGAACTTAAATAGTTATGTAATTGTTATAAAATTATATTAAGTTATATAAATGGAATAATAAACTTGAAAATGGATATAAAAAAAATAAATAATTATCATATTTTTATTATTTAGGACAATTAATAACATACACGATGAATCAGAATCAAGGTAAGGGACTTCACCTCAAGATCCATTAACTGAGGCATATTTTGATATTATACTCTAACCATATTTTTTGAGGTGTATATACAACCCCCATTGATATATATTAGCATGAATTTATTTATTATAATATCATTAAATGTTTAATTTATGTTATTTATGTATTGGGCTTATGATTTAATGTTCAGTGTGGTAGGGGACTCCTTTAATGTTTAATGATTTAATTTGAAATTCATTAAACCTTGTCAATATTTTGAATATTATTATATATATTTAATTATATAAAATTATTATAAAGGAAAATTTATGTCTCATTTTAATTTCATTAACATTTTTTTAAAAACTATTATTTTTATGTTTTATTTAAGGAATATTTGTGTTTCTTTAAAAATAATTAAATACAAGTTCTTTTTAATTTATAAAACGACACCAACTTCTCTGCTGCCATGACCATTATTTTAGATTTTACATCCCCAAAAATCCTTAAATATTTAAAATAAAAATATATCCATGTTTCCCTTTCTCTACGTATTTTTTTAAGGAAAATTGTTTTTTGAAAACAGATTGATTATTTATACAAAATGAAATGATTTATTTTGAGTGCAAATGATATTTTAAGAGTGATGTATTGAAAATTTGAAAATTTTATGTGTTATATTATATAATGGTACTTGGAAATTTCATAGGTGTTGACATGATAAACCAATGATCAGTAGTTTTGTGACAGACCAAGGATGGTTGGATACATTATAACATAGAATTCATTGGGTGTGGAAGTCGACTGTAAGGAAGTTCCATTTGTAAGTGTGGCATGTATAGAAGTAAACCATATACATATTCCATTTATATGAGTGACAAGTATAATTATGTCCCAAAATATGAATATGTATTATATATTCTTTATATTTGTTTTATGGTAATCATGTGATTATAAATATTGAAATAAATGAGCTTAATTTCAAATAATAATATTTACTACATATTAAGGTAAAAGGTATAAATTTATGATAATGATTTCATGGTTCTTATTGTTTAGCCATAGAATAAAAACTTCCTTCTTTTTATATATATTACTGATATTTTTAGAATATTCCCACATTTTGTAAGTATTTTTATAGGACGAAACAATTAGTAAGATATTGGGAGAATCTTTATTGATAGTCATGAAGTGTTTTCATGAAATAGACCATGCTTTATTTTAAATGTTTTATTTGGTGAAAAAAATATACATATTATGTTTTCGAAGTTTTTATTTAGTGGTTTTGTTATTTATGAGTTACAACATAATTTTAATAAAATTTAAACTTTAAATGATCCTTAATTTGATATAATGTTACTTATTGACAAAATCTCAGGATTCTGTAAAATTTAAAGGGTCGGTCCATATACAAAACACCCTATATCAAAAATCATAGGGATAGTGTCATCATAATAAAGGATGGATCCCTACCTCATAAATGAAAAATCATTGGAGTACAATTTTTTTCCAATTAAAATAATTCAAATTGACCTTTCACAAATATATTACAAAAAAAATTCATCCCTATATAACGTTCTTTGAAATTCATTCATAAAAAAACTAAAAAAACTATATATCAAAAGTTAGGATTTTAGAACCATTTCATGTATATTTTCTTGAAGAAATGAGAAAATATTCTTTCGAGATATTTATAAAACAAATTTTAGGATAAATAAAGCAATTTTTGTAGTTTAAATTATTTTCTGGTAACCACACTCACTGAAACACTTGGAATTCATCTATCAAAAGGAATCCAACCGTCAGAATGAAGGAAGAATTGAATATATAAGAAGATGATCACTATATTAATAATTATAATTTAGAAATCTAGATACAAATAGTTAACATGGGTTTTGTTAATGATCTATATAAAAAAACATGTGTAAAATTAATAAGAAGAATATCTAATACAAATTTAATGTATGTCTTACCAAAAGTGGATAATGGATTTGACAGACACTTATATATTCCATGGATTCATGATGGGGGAGAAAAATCATCCATTTAAAGTCCATAGGTTTAAATGGGTTAATTTTAGGTTTATTTAAACGTATTATTAAATTAAATTTGGGTTCCTAAGAAAAAATTCAATAATACCCTCACATTAATAGAACTCGTTAACATCACCAATTGGATAGTCGAGAAACATTGGATGGATGGTGGATTAAAAATTCTATTTTAGCCATTACTAAGCCCTCTGGTTGTCCATTGGTCCTCATTGGATGGATGTTTTCTACACCAAAATAATTGTATCTAATTTAAATACCAGATAATGGATTGTAGTCCTCATTTTGTAGATGGTAGAGAACATGTATCATCATTTCGAATAGGTTGAGGTCACTACTCACTATATCCTTAATTTAAACCTCTATCCCCTCTTAAGAAACAAAAATACCAAAATGATATTTTTTTGATAAACAGATACGTTAATTGAAATTTTTAGAGGTTATTAAGTGAAAAAACATTGACATGTGATAATTTTCCCCACCATATTGCATTATACCACAAGAAATCATAGTTTCAGAAGAATGGTCTATAACGATTTGAGTCCATTAATTTATTATAATTTCCTCCCAATCCCTTATCTCATTATATTATGAACAATTATTCCACAAAACATGGAAAAATATAATCGACATTCCCCATATAACCTTAAATAGAGAATCAACTATTTGAAATGGTTTTAGAGTTAAATACATATCAAATTTTATGTTGAGGTGCTCATATTTCATAATTTGAGATGAGTGAGGCTCATGTTTTTTTTATTTGAGACACATGTAATACTTTATAGTTCATATAAATATGAGGCAATAAACATAGGACATATTCCCCCTTTATAAGACATTTATTTACTTCCAATGGTCCCACATATCTAGGATCTATTCCTTTTCATTATGATCCATCAGTGATCCAATAACGATGAAACTTATACAAACACAAAAACAATGACTAAAAAATATAAAGTATTATGTTGATTCTCCACATATAATATATACCATGTTTAGTCATTCATAAATCATTGATGAATCAACTGTATCTTCTTTGTCATCTCTTGAATAAAATGTGGTCCAACCAAGGAAGAATTAAAAAATTAGACTAATAGAGTGGTTAGTTTAATAGCCTCCAGATAATTATTCAAAATATTCTCTTAGGATATATAATCATTAACTATTATGATAAGAGAACTCAACTATCACAAAATTAATATTTAAAAAATATTTGATGGATAAAACCTATTCACAATTTAATATCTTTCATAATTTGATTATGACTTTTTGGTTTACCCATCAGTCTTAGGATGTTATGTTTTTATCATATTATCATCAGTTCTCATTGCTTCTTGGAGGTTCCTCTATAATAGGGACGAATATTTATGGCCTTATTATAAAAAAATCACTGGAGTCCCATGAAACCACATAGTATCCTATATAAACTTATTCCCTATGTATGCTATGCGAGTGGTGTTAGAAATTAGTATTAAATTTTATGACATGGTCAACCATTATATCACCACCCAAATGGAGTTCATACTCTGGTGAGTACAAGGATATCCAAAAATAATAACCATTTAAAACTAATTCTATTTCCACATTATAAAGATAAAGGGTTGACCCATTCTATACATTTTTTGAAACTCAAGGTTAGACTATTAGAAAGTATTGCATCAAGATATGTAGATGGCTACAAATTATTTCATTCCAATCCCATAGAGATTTTGTTTCATGTCATAATACATTTTTCTATTCCTGGGGTGGAAAACCATTAATGAATAATGACAATAAAAAAATAAATTCCCCATAGTCGAAGGAAGAACATGGAGATTCTTTATGAAAGAAAGACACCTTCAAGAAGAGAGACCACTCACCAATAGTATCACAACCATGTAATTAATCTCTAATACTAAAAAATATTAATCTTATTCTTTCTCTTGATGAATAATTTCAAGGAGAAACAACTTCAAATGAACAATTTTTATAATATTACAATGATAATCATCCTTGACTCCCAATTGCTTCTGAATAATTGGTCTCATCAACTTCAATTCATCTCATGATTCATACAAATCCTAGTATGGAATAATTATTCTTGGTGTTTTCAGAACCACATTAACCATTACCCTATTATATCCAATTTTAATGTTGAATGATTTTTGGTATTTCACTAATCATCACCACAAGATATTTTAATTTTTTTTTAAACATATATCCCAAAATATTTTTGTAATAGTTATTGATAAATTTATCCCCAAATAGTAAGTGTCACCATCTCCTAATTTAATGAAAAACATATAGATGTTCAAAATAATGATACTAATAATTTATTTCATAAGGTTGAAGATAATGTGATTGAAAAGACACCACATAATCTCTATGCATATTGATTAAAACTAATCCTCCACAAGGAGTATCCATATTAACAAAATATATTAGTCTAGTATCTAGTAGATTCATGATATGTGTTGATGTAAAATAAAAGATCTGTTTATTCAAGTATTCATGCCACCTTGAATCCCATAACAATTTCACCCCCTTTTAAGATAGGCATGTGAAATGTGACACATGATTTGAGAATTCATTTGAGAACCATCAATAATATCATTCCATATCATGAAATCATGAAATCACAATGATGGTCAGTATTATTTCAAAGAAAAAAATAACAATAACCTTTTTTAGATAAATAAAATTTCCATGATCCAAGATCTCAAGTCCCAGGAGAATAACTTCTCAGTTCTAGAGTTTTAATTTTTATAAAATTTCATATTAGTGACCATCTCACAAGATTTGTAAAACATGCCTCAAGTAATAAAAATGAACTTTTTTGACCTTTTAATACATAATATTTCATACATGACCCCAAGAAAAAAGTGTTAAGATACTAGTGGAAAATTCATTTCATCATCACCATGAAGACTTCATGGTAGTTATCTTGGGTAGACTATATCTCTAGATACTGTAAATGGACATACCATCCCCCAAAGGAGGTCTTCGTTTTATTAGAATCATTTATTCTGAGTTTCCGTTAAGCATACCTAAGATCAATTATTTAGAACCATTTTTTTTATTTATTTTAAGTGATGAATTCATTAATGCATGGAATATGGTATTTATTCTTGATTCTTAAGTGATAGAGTTTTCATGAATCAATATATAAAGTTAATTTACCCTCAACCTTCAGGAAAATGAGAACATGATATAATCGAGTTAAAATTCATGGGAATATAAATATTTTTTTTATCTAAAATGATACAACTAAATTTTTATCATTTTAAAATCAGATGGAGCCATTTGGTAAGAATAAATCGATATAAACTATGTTCCTAATACAATATAAATTAATAAATTCATCAATCTCTCTATTAGAATATAAAAAAATTTCATATGGAATCTGTTAAGAAAATTCATTGACATCTAGAGGGAACTCATCACTCTAATATTATTATATTTTTTAGATGATAGAAAATAAGATAAAATGACTAATATATAAGAAATGAGGTATACCCTAACTATACATTAGCCCCATTCTCTATGAAACATATCAGAGTTCCCTTTGGGATGGTTATGGAAACCCACTTATGATAACATTTTATTCTCAATTTTTGAGTTATTAACCAATCCACCCCAATAATAACATATAAGAGGTATAATGATAGAGGAAAGGAAAACTAAACAAGATCCATGTGACATAGAAATAAAGAGCATGATGGGGATAAAAAACCATTCATTTTATTTTATAGCTGTTTCTCCAATTCTTTAATAAATCACCTGAGTTTTATAATATGTTTTAAAATATACACAATAAATATCTAAAGTAATTACATATACGAACCATTATCAAATAAATACATCTCTATGTATTTAGTAATTGAAATAGTATCACATACATTGTGAGGAATGACATAAACATAAATCAGAAAAAACTCCACTGATTTTATCTACACCATTTTAAGGGCCGACAATACGAGCTCTATTGTCTATGAAGAATATATCTACACTACTAATAATATAGGTTTCAAATATAGTATTCTAATGTGAGGAGAATAAATAGACATAAAAATTTTCTATGAGTGACTTCGGTCTCCACACGAGTTTCATGTCTATAGAGGAATGAGGTAAATTCACTTCATGTTCCATGTCTGGTCACTCTAGTACAAATTCATGTCTTTAAATGCTAATGATGGTGGTAAAATATGATTATATGAGGCACCAGCACAATTTCCTTAACAAAACTCACGCTATATACTTTTACCATTAAAATATCCACTAATTCTAACACTATAGGTGCAAAGACCCGGAAATTTCAAGGAAAATGTTTTCTTAATTTTCATTGTAATTTTACAAGAACGCTGTTTCTGACGGTGCATGATTCCGAGGCCCGGTGTGCCCGGAATAATTTTCTGAATTTTGGCTTGAGTACGTTCAGTGAACGAACGAGCGGGTTTTTCTAACTTTTGATCCGGTACCCGGAATCGAATTCCGAGGGCACCGATGGATTCACAACGCCGGTAATTTCTTAGGAACTTCTGTTCCGGAGTTGCGTTTACACGAGTGTTGATAACAAAAATTGTGGAAGTTTATTTTATAATTACACTGCAATTTTTATTATTTTACTCTATGTGTATGTTCTTGATGGAATTTGGGTAACCACCCAACCTCCCTTGGGAGGTTATGAGGGTGGTGGGGCCCACACGAACCCCACCCCTTCATATCCTCTAAAACCCCCCTCAACTCCCACTTTAATTTTGTTAACCTAAGTTATAACTTATGACTTAATGTAATGAGTTTAATGAGGTGAGTTGTGTGTGGTTATTGAATTTCAAAATTTTGAAATTCAATTGGTAGTTGTGTTAATAAAATAAGACTTAGTCTTATTTTATTATGTTAGAGTTTTGCAAGCTTGAGAGGTTTGAGAAAGCATCTTCTTCTTCTTCTTCTTTAACCTCGACGAAGAACGCGAAGAACACCGTTCTTCAACGAAGATCTTCTCCGCCGAAGAAACCGGTTCTTCCGTGACGCTGTAACCGTGACGCGACGTTCTTCTTCCGCGTCGTCTCTTCCGCAATGGTTTACCGTGATGAAATCGCCGTCAACGACTTCGAATCCTCGCTTCGCGACGTCGACGTTCTCCCGCGACGCCCGACCTCCGCGACGATCGTCTTCTGCGGCTCGTTGACGAACACTGTTCCTGAACCGAGGTAGGGAAATTTATTTTTGAATTCTCTTATCTTTTGAGAAAATAACGACGAGCGTGGACCAACCAATACCGGGTTGATCTACGGATCGTTCGATCATGCGGTTTGATGTTGAGGGATATTATTTTATTAAATTGTTCGTGAATACCAACTTAACGAACATTGTGGTTTTAAAACCAAATGTTATCGAATATCGCGAGGGGGTCGGACTGCACAAACACGGCCGAACCTCCTCCATATTTTCATGTTGGTTCCTTGTGGATTGAAACGGGAAAGGCGTGGTTTCGTCGCACCACGCGGAGTCATGCGACAAGGAAATGCGCGGTGTCTTCGCGTCGTGCCGTGAAAAGAAGAACAAGGACGCGACACCGTTGTGCCGCATCGGAAAAACCTGAAGACATCTGCGGATGGAGTCGGGCCACGGCGAAGGGGCGCGGCGCCAGCAGGCCGCGCCGGAGAACCACGAAGACGGCGCGTTTCATTTTTGACGTGTGGATTGACGGGCGACGACGAAGCAGGCCGTTTTGGCGTTTGAATCCCTTCGCAGTAAAGGTGGGGTCCCGAGGGGACCATAGGTGAATACGGCAGGAGGAACGGACCACCGGAGCGCGTCCGGTGGTCCGCGGAAGTCGACGGTGGCGTGCCGCCGGAGGGTTGGCGGCCGGCGGACCGCCGCCGGCCTCAATTAGCGGCGGGCGGGGGACACCCCGCTCCGCGTTCCGGCTCGACCACGCTGGCCGAGCCGCGGCCGGCCGGTCGGCCGGACCGAGCCGGACCAAGCCGGGCCGGGCCTAGGCGGGTCGGGCGACCCGGTTCGGCCGACCCTGTGGGGGGTCGGGCCGGGTCGGCCTAAGCCCAGACCCCCTGTTTTCGGACTACTTTCGGTAAAATGCCCATATCATGGGCTACGGGCGTCCGATTGACGCGCCGTCAGCGGCAACGCGATCCTTGGATAGAGGCGGTCATTTTGGTATATTAAACTCAAGGTTTGAGAGAACTTTGGGTTCAGCCTGGTTGGTTCGTACGCGAAACCAACCGGGCCCTCGGAGCGGAAACACTCGTAACTTGAGTTCCGGACGTCCGATTGATGTGCCGTCGACTTTGATGGATTCATATAAGTGAGACGGATATTTTGTTTTACTACGCTCGAGGTTTGGATGCCGTTGGAGTGCGGTCGGATTGGTTCGTTCACGAAACCAACTGGGTCCCTAGAACGAAAAAGCCAATAACTCACAGACCGGGCGTCCGATTGACGCAGCGTCTGTGTCGTTGTTTTTCTCTTGATGAGACGGAACTTTTGGCATACTTCGCCCGAGTTTTGGTTACAGTTGGATAACGGCCGGGTTGGATTGCACCTGAAACCGAACTGGGCCCCTCGAATGGAAAAGCTGATATCCTTCAGACCAGACGTCCGTTTGATGAACCGTCAGCGGCGTTGGTGATCACGTTGAGAAAAGGTCCCTATGAACATACCATATGAGAGTTCGGGGTACAGTTGAGATAAGGCCGGTTTGGTTCGTACATGAAACCAACCGGGCCCCGGTGACAAAAAGGCTAGTAACTCACAGACCGAGCGTCCGATTGACGCACCTTCTATTGCGTTGAGACCCCTATGACGAGGCGGTCCTTTGAGTTACTTTTTCGTGGGACTTTGTGATACCTGGAGTATCTACCTGTAGCTCATGGAGCAGACCCTCCCGGAGACAAGCGAACGGAGTACGGAGACTGTGTAGCTACTTGAGACATGACGACTGCTTGACTGACTCGACTTGGAGTGAGTCGACAAGCCCAGTGGACGGAGCACCCAGTATTTGGCGGCAGACCCACGGCCGACGGAGCGCCTGTTAGTTGGCCGCAGACCCGCGGTACTCGACTGGAGGAGTACCTCTGTAGGCTATTAGGGGGAGCGCCTGGTATTTGGCGACTGACCCATAGCCGACGGAGCGCCCGGTAGTTGGCCGCGAACCCGCAGTACTCGACAGGAGGAGTACCTCAGCAGTTTTCAGTTAGTGAGCAGTACCTCGGAGTCGTGACATGACCACTGTACACTCCAGAGACGGGACTCTTCATCAGTTATGGTTTCGATAATGAAAATCCTTGTTTGAGCTGAGACTTATAATCTTTGTGTTACCTCATGATTGAGATGGGTCACTTGATAACTTAGGTATAAGTATGGCCATATACCTGGTTAGTGGTTATCCGTTGATTTCACAATCCTTGTGTTTCCTCATGATTGAGATGGGTTACTTGATATCTTAGTAATATGTATGGGCATATACCTAAGTAGAAGTTATCTGTTGAGATATTCTTTGTGGTTATCCTTGTTTGATTTAGTGAGACCATGAGGGTCTCGGGGTCCCTACTGAGTATCATTATACTCACCCCTGCACGGGCTATGTCCGCACCTCGTTGTGTTGGTTGAAGACGACGGGCAGTGCTGACGGAGGCCGAGTGTTCGAGGACTGGACGGTACCCAGAGGTGGAATACACGACGAGTTGGTACCCGGAGGTGGACTACATGACGACACGACACACAGAGGAGGTTGACGGACGAGAGCAGGGAGGAGGCTATCTGTACCTACCCTTCAGGTAGGATCCGTGGTGGACGACCAGGAGCTGCGCCATCTATACCTACCCTTCAGGTAGGATCCGAGGAGGACAACCCAGGAGCTGCTTCCGTCCTTCCAGCTGTTTTCTTTTCTGTTGTACTTGTTCAGTTGTAGTTTTACTTTCTTTTGGGTTTGTATTCTGGCCCATTTACTTTTCAGCACTTCTCTTGTACTTAGTGTTTATTTTTTCCGCTTTCTTACTCTATAGTGTTTGTTTTCTTTTATAAAGGAAATGCCTTCCCAGTTATCGGGATTTACGCCTTTGGTGCTAGTCACCAGCCCCTGGCCTATGGAAGGTGGGCATGGGGTAGTCACGGCACGGGCCCCGAAGACGGGTCGTGACAAATTGGTATCAGAGGAGTTCGGTTCTACCACAGAACTCAGGACTCTGATCTTTCTCAATGTGAAGCAATAATGTTAAGGGTACCGAGTGTGGTCTTTAGTTCAGGGAGTCCAGTGTTGGTGTGGTGGCCTATGTATCCGTACACCAGGACCCTGACTACTGATTTCCAACTTTGTACACGAAAACACTAATAGCGTGTGTTTTTCCAAAGTATTAAAGTCAGCTCAAACCAGGTCAGCTCACCAGGTATAAACGTTGACCATGTCGCATCTGTTCAGGATGTCTCCAAGTAGACAGTCAGTTGGAGTTCCGAGAGAGTACTTGATGATGGCTCACCGAGCAACGAGGCTCTGGTCCAGGGCCTTTTTACTATGTTGGCACCCTCAGGTGGTGTACCAGCAGCACCACCACCTGTTGGGCAGTAGATTCCAACAGCTTAACTAGAAAACTATGCACGATGGCAGAGCACGTTGCACGAGTTCCAGCAGCTGCAGCCTCTGAGGTTATGAGGCGAGATAGATTCCCAAACAGCAGAGCAGTGGCTGGAGGCGATTGCTAGAGTTTTCCGCCTAGCTGAGAATTCATCGAGGTGTACCGAACATACCAGGTACTCGATGGATGTGTTTCTATCAGTTCAATAGAGGTCAGACCTATGAGCATGGTATGTTTAAGGACTTCTGAGCCAGCACCTTTTCCTTATGAATTCCTACTTAGGCGAGGGTGATAGAAGGAACCTTTGTGGTTGAGAATTCTTTGCTGAACAAATACAGCCAGAGAATGATAGAAGTTTGGAAAGCAGGAAACTGGCACCAGTCTCGGGGACTTGGGCGTGTAAAATGATTCATGAAGAGGAAATGTTAAGGACAGATGAATCTGCAGAGCAGCAGACATGGAGACAGAGCTAGGAGAGCAGCTTGTGGTGGTGTAAATTTCAATATGTTACCATCACCCGCCTTTGTAGTCCCCACTAGACTCAGGGAGTTGGAGAGCAGGGGAAGAGATTAGCTGCTTGCAGTCATGGAGTGTGACCAAAAATGGCTCTAAGGATGATTTGAAGTGCAAACTTTGTCTTCTACTAGCTGTCGTAGCCACAGACATCGATACGAATCATTCCTTCCTTCCATGAATCTAGTCACAGTCCTAGAGTTTCCGGTTAAGCCGTTGACTTGACCCTCACGTCTGGAGATACCTTTGGGTGGAGACTCGATAGTCACACTTATGCCGATGGTGTGATCTGACCTTTGAGGCGAGAGTCTCGGTTGGGACCTCTTGGTGGCAGCGTCGAGGCCTTACGACGTTAGTTTGAGTATGGATTTGGCAATCACTATTCATACTCAAATTGACGGTATTAGGCAAGCGTCGGGATGGGTTTTCCTTGGTCGGTGAAAAGGAACCCCTGGGCAGCTCATGTTAAACTCATGCACGAGAGGGTGCGATCGATCACTCTTGAGTTGTCCAACCTTACCCTTGTGGCAGCAGTCGTTTGAGTTCCAGTTCTAACAGGAATTGGAAACCTCTGGAGTTCGAGGATGACGATCACGTCCTTATACGGGTCTCACCTCGACGAGGTTTACAGAGATGTGTCCAAGGCAGCAACTTATCTCTGAGGTTCAATGGACCTTTCTAGGTCCTCAACTGGGTAGGCGAGGTGGTTTACCGCTTGACCCATCCACCTCAGTTGCACTAGGTGCATGACGTCTTCCACGTATCTCAACTGAGGAGATACATGGTTGATCCTTCACACATCATCGACCTCAGGGAGTTGGACGTCGATGACAGGGCATCATGCATGGAGGTTCCAGTGGGGATTGAGGATCAACGGGAGCAGGTCCTACGAGGACGATCGATTCCTCTTATGCGTTTTGTAGGTAGCACAGAAACCTCCAAGTGAGAACATGGGAGCGGAAGGCTCAAGATGCATGCTCTGTACCGCTTTTGTGACTCTGGTTTGTGTGGAAGCTTTACGGGGATGTAAAGCCCTGAGGTGGGAGTAATGTAAAGACCCGGAAATTTCATGGAAAATGTTTTCTTAATTTTTTTTGGAATTTTAGAAGAACGCAGTTTATGACGGCGCCTGATTCCGAGGCCCGGTGTGCCCGGAATCATTTTCCGATGTTTGGCTCGGGTACATTCAGTGAACGAACGATCAGGTTTTTCTAACTTTTGAACTGGTACCCGAAATCGAATTCCGAGAGCACCGATGGAACCGCATCGCTGGTAATTACTCTAGAACTCCTGTTCCGGAGTTGCGTTTACACGAGTGTTGATAATAAAAATTGTGGAAGTTTATATTATAATTACAATACAATTTTTATTATTTTACTCTAAGTGTAAGTTCTTGATGGAAGTTGGGTAACCACCCAACCTCCCTTGGGAGGTTATGAGGGTGGTGGGGCCCACACGAACCCCAACCCTTCATATCCTCTAAAACCCCCCTCAACTCCCAATTTAATTTTGTAGACCAATGTTATAACTTATGACTTAATGTAATGAGTTTAATGAGGTGAGTTGTGTGTGGTTATTGAATTTCAAACTTTGAAAATTCAATTGGTAGGTTGTGTTAATAAAATAAGACTTAGTCTTATTTTATTATGTTAGAGTTTTGCAACCTTGAGAGGTTTGAGAAAGCATCTTCTTCTTCTTCTTCTTCAACCTCGACGAAGAACGCGAAGAACACCGTTCTTCAACAAAGAACTTCTCTGCCGAAGAACACGGTTCTTCCACGACGCCGTAACCGTGACGCGACGTTCTTCTTCCATGTCGTCTCTTCCGCGACGGTTTACCGCGTCGAAATATCCATCAACGACTTCGAATCCTCACTGCGCGACGTCGACGTTCTCCCGCGACGCCCGACCTCCGCGACGCTCGTGTTCCGCGGCTCGTTGACGAACACCGTTCCTGAACCGAGGTAGGGGGATTTATTTTGGAATTCTCTTATCTTTTGAGAAAAGAATGACGAGCGTGGACCAACCAATACCGGGTTGATCTGCGGATCGTTCGATCATGCGGTTTGATGTTGAGGGTTATTATTTTATTAAATTGTTCTTGAATACCAACTTGACGAACTTTGTGGTTTTAAAACCAACTGTTATCGAATAACGCGAGGGGGTCGGACCGCACAAACATGGCCGACCCTCCTCCTTATTTTCATGTTGGTTCCTTGTGGATTGAAACGGGAAAGGCGTGGTGTCGTCGCACCACGCGGAGTCATGCGACAAGGAAATGCGGGGTGTCGTCGCGCCGCGCCATGAAAAGAAGAACAAGGACGCGGCG
Organism: Viscum album; assembly: GCA_963277665.1. Classification (NCBI taxonomy): domain Eukaryota; kingdom Viridiplantae; phylum Streptophyta; class Magnoliopsida; order Santalales; family Viscaceae; genus Viscum; species Viscum album. The sequence goes on along the minus strand of CAUJRU010000025.1, from coordinate 3,838,422 downwards.
CCGTCGCGCCGCGTCGGAGAATCCCGAAGACATCCGCGGAGAGAGTCGGGCCACGACGAAGGGGGGCGGCGCCAGCACGCCATGCCGGAGAACCACGAAGATGGCGCGTTTTGTTTTTGACGTGTGGATTGACGGGTGACGACGAAGCAGGCCGTTTTGGCGTTTGAATCCCTTCGCAGTGAAGGTGGGGTCCCGGGGGGGGGGGGGGGACCATAGGCGAAGACGGCAGGAGGAACGGACCATCGGAGCGCGTCCGGTGGTTCGCGGAAGGCGATGGCGGCGCGCCGCCAGAGGGTTGGCGGCCGGCGGACCGCCGCCGACCTCAATTAACGGCGGGCGGGGGACACACCGCTCCACGTTCCGGCTCGGCCACGCTGGCCGAGCCGCGTCCGGCCGGTCGACCGGACCGAGCCGGACCGAGCCGGGCTGGGCCCAGCCGGGTCGGGTCGACCCGGTTCGGCCGACCCAGGTGGGGTCGGCCCGGGCCCAGACCCCCTGTTTTCGGACTACTTTCGATAAAATGAACATATCTTGGGCTACGAGAGTCCGATTGACGTGCCGTCAGCAGCAACACGATCCTTGGACCGAGACGGTCGTTTCTGTATATTACACTCAAGGATTCGGAGAACTTTGGGTTCGGCCGGGTTGGTTCGTACGCAAAACCAACCGGGCCCTCGGAGCGGCAACGCTCGTAACATGAGTTCCGGACGTCTGATAGACGTGCCGTTGACTTTGATGGATTCGTCTAAGTGAAAAGGTTCTTTTGTCTTACTCCGCTCGAGGTTTGGATGTCGTCGGAGTGCAGTCGAGTTGGTTTGCTCACGAAACCAACCGGGCCCCTGGAACGAAAAAGCCAATAACTCACAGACCGGGCGTCCGATTGACGCACCGTCTGTCTCTTTGTTTTCCTCTTGATGAGACGGAACTTTTGGCATACTTTGCCCGAGTTTTGGTTATAGTTGGATAGTGGCAGGGTTGGATTGCACCCGAAACCCAACTGGGCCCCTGGAACGGAAAAGCTGATATCTTTCAGACCAGACGTCCGTTTGACGAACCGTCAGCGGCATTGGTGATCACGTTGAGAAACGGTCCCTATGAATATACCCTATGAGAATTCGGGGGTATATTTGAGATACGGACGGTTTGGTTCGTACACAAAACCAACCGGGCCCTGGGGACGAAAAGGCTAGTAACTCACAGACCTAGCGTTCGATTGACGCGCCGTCTGTTGTATTGAGACCCCTATGAAGAGGCAGTACTTTGAGTTAATTCTTCGTGGGACTTTGTGATACTTAGAGTATCGACCTGTAGCTCGTGGAGCGGACCCTCCCGGAGATGAGCGTACGGAGTACGGAGACCGTGTAGCCGGCTGAGACCTGACGACTGCTTGACCGACTCGACTTGGAGTGAGTCGACTAGCCGAGTGGATGGAGCGCCCGGTATTTGGCGGCAGACCCATGGTGGACGGAGCGCCCGGTAGTTGGCCGCAGACCCGCGGTACTCGGTAGGAGGAGTACCTCTGTAGGCTATTAGGGGGAGCGCCCGGTATTTGTCGACTGACCCACAACGGACGGAGCGCCCGGTAGTTGGCCGCAAACCCGCAGTACTCGACAGGAGGAGTACCTCGACAGTCTTCGGTTTGTGAGCAGTACCTCGGAGTCGTGACAGGACCACTGTACACTCTAGAGACATGACTCTTCAGCAGTTACAGTTTCGATAATTAAAATCCTTGTTTGAGCTGAGACTTATAATCTTTGTGTTACCTCATGATTGAGATGGGTCACTTGATAACTTGGGTATATTTTAATGGGCATATACCTGGGTAGTGGTTATCCGTTGATTTCACAATCCTTTTGTTTCCTCATGATTGAGATGGGTTACTTGATAACTTAGTTATATGTATGTACATACACCTAAGTAGATGTTATCTGTTGAGATCTACATTGTGGTTATCCTTGTTGGTTTTAGTGAGACCATGAGGGTCTCGGGGTCCCTACTGAGTATCGTTATACTCACCCCTGCACGGGCTATGTACGCACCTCGTTGTGTTGGTTGCAGACGACGGGCAGTGCTGACGGAGGCCGAGTGTTCGAGGACTGGACCGTACCCGGAGGTAGACTACACGACGAGTCAGTACCCGGAGGTGGACTACATGACGAGACGACACACGGAGGAGGTTGACGGACGAGAGCGTGGAGGAGGCTATCTGTACCTACCCTTTAGTTAGGCTCCGTGGTGGACGACCAGGAGCTGGCCATCTGTACCTAACCTTCAGGTAGGATCCGAGGAGGACAACCCAAGAGCTGCTTCCATCCATCTAGCTGTTATCTTTTCTGTTGTACTTGTTCAGTTTTAGTTGTACTTTCTTTTGGGTTTGTATTCTGGCCTGTTTACTTTTTAGCACTTCTCTTGTACTTAGTGTTTACTTTTTCCGCTTTCTTACTCTGTAGTGTTTGTTTTCTTTTATAAAGGAAATGCCTTCCCAGTTATTGAGATTTATGACTTTGGTGCTAGTTGCCAGCCCCTGGCCTATGGAAGGCGGGCTTGGGGCAGTCACGGCACGGGCCCCGAGGATGGGTCGTGACAATAGGTATGAGAAATTATTGTCAACCCTGAATTAAATTCCATGTAAATATCCACCATCATTACTTTATCAACCATGTAGAAATATTTAGAATGCATATAAATGATATAATATCACTATAAATCATGTTAAAGACACAACTAGACCTTATTATCTTTCATCTTTTCATTAGACAAAACCATAGTTGAATAAAGAGTGAACATGCTGAAGGGTTCACCATATATCATTACTACACGCTTGTGCAGATCAAGTGTGAGAAACACCATGTATATCGCTATCCTAATAGACTCAAAGATTACTTTCAGATAGATGGTTTCCTTGAAGTACTTGCACTTTAATCACTCATGATAATTTTATAAAACTACTAAATCCCACAACCTTTTACTAAATTACTCAACCAGGAAGACAAAATACCCCACAATAACGATATATGGGGTATCTATGAATATAATAATTCTTTTAGTCATTCCCAACATGTCTTCAACATCTTGAGGATCGTTTGTATTATTGAAATACAATTGTGTCTGATACTGAAATTCATATGATCCATTACTCTTCTCATTCCATTTGGATTTTTCCTCTCTATCCATATCATGTTAGGAGACACACCTTGGTCTATAGATTGAAAATTCAATACAACTACATCAAATATATTTTGATACACTGGAGGGTTCTCATGAACCAAATTTATTTTCGTGAAGTCTTTTGGAGGGAATAATACTCCATAACCTCAGACAAAGACATTCTAGAACATGATACCCTACAATAAATTCAATCTTAAAATAAAGGATGTCAATAAAAATTATAAAGATACATATCGAAGGAAATAATGGTATAATAACATCTAAATCCAATAAATATACACTTCTTGAAAATATGTGGTAATTTATGTAAAATCCCAATGAGAGTTGATCAGCCACTCGATCACTAAATATCCCTCAATTCCCAGTATTCCATTCTCTTCTATACCATGATATCCTAATATTCATATTAACAGTGAAAATAGTCAAAACACCCATTGATAAAAATTATTCATATACCATCCATGATTACCTAACCATCTAGATCCTAATCCATTCTTAAAACAACCAAAAGGGCATTCTAGATCTTGAAAAACTAGTGATATGCACTTGGGAATCAAGAACTACCAAAGGTATTAAAATTTGAAAAATGTAAAATAAACCATGATAATATGGATAAATGTAATTTCAGTATTTTAATACAATTCAATGATGGGAAAGAGACAAATCAAATGAAAATAAAAGTACCAAAAACAGCAAGACAACCAAATTCAAGAAGGATAAAAAAACAACATCTCCACATGACTTATACTCACCTCCAAACTCCCAAACCAGGATAACAAAAAAACCTTCTACCTGACAGTGTTCCCTTATTTCTACCAGAAAAAAAATAATATCTTCATTTACCCATTGGTGTATTCATTGTGTGGGAACAATAATCCCAATGTGATCCCATTTTTTTTACATAAGATGTATTTTTGTTATAAACTAATTATTATTGAATACATAAAAACCAAGAAGGAGAAAAAATTTAAAAAATTTAATATAAAACCTCGTAGAACAACACATATTTTATTTTTTAATACTATTACAATAAACTAGTTTTCAAATAATTCCTCTAAAAATTTTAGTATAAATTTAAATGAATAACAACAAGGAGAAAATATCCATTGAGGTAAAATAAATTCCATTTTTATGAGGATCCTAATTAAATATTTGTGATCAATAGGATTTTTGGTGGTCCCATTACCCTATACATATAATCATATTTTGTAGGATTCCACTATTGAGAATAGATTTCAACCACGTGTTAGGGAAACTGGTGAGAACATTACCACGGATCAATATTAATAAGATTTAATTGTTTATCCCCAAGGATATATACCAACCTTATCAATTATAACACTTATTCGTAGAATTTTTTGTTCTTATAATTAGAATTCAAATGAAATTTCCATATATAGATAATAATTTAAATCTTTAAATTGTGAAAAACACTATATAAAATCCATAAATAAAAAATTTCAAAAATCAAAGATATTTTATGAATGATTTAATTACAATAATTTCATGTAAATTTTCAAGAAGGAATCCATGATATATTATTTAAAACTATAATAAAAAAATTGATGATCAATAAATCATTATTTGTATAATAAATCAATTTCTTGAAACAATCCACCTTGAAAAAATGTATTTCAAATATCATAAGTAATCCACATTATGAATGGAGGCAAGGCTAAATGACTAAAAAGGAATTGTATTAGATTAATTCATCCCAATTAGAAATATGAATTCAATTTATTTCTAGCGTTGAAATGACTAATCCATATGAAGAATCAAGGGGGAAACATAGAAGAAAAAGATGAAATACCAAATTAGATTTATACTTACCAAAAGATGATCATGACATTGATAGACACTCTGATCTTCTTATGAATCAATTTAAGAACGCAAAATCAACAAAATAGAGTCCTTAAGTTTTAATGGGATGATTTTAGGTCATATAATAAGGATTAACAAATAAAATATGTGTTACATGGTAAAATATCACCAGAACCATTACTTTTCATGACCTCTTCAGTGTCACTGGTGAGCCACTAGTCATCCACCTATTGGGCAGTGGAATCCAAAAAATCCTACAAGAAATTTTTTTTCCCTAACTTGGTATCCAATGGATGTAATTGTAGTTCTTTAGAATAGTCTAATCCTAAGGAGTAGTCAGTGATCCTTAATAAAAAACTAATGGACTACCTTCAACATTATTTGACGTTGTTTTATGTTCACACTCATCATACCATCAATATATCCCTAAAATCCCTATCAAAATACTCAAGGTAACTAGAAGTGAGTTGAGACTGATGAAGTAAGTAATAAAATTAAATAGTACGATGTTAGTACCAAAAATCTACTACGTTATGTGAAAATACCGAACAGAGGGTTCACTCAATAGTGTTCACAATTATACTAATTAACAATATATAGACTATGCATGTCTCATATGAAGCGATGCTATATTTATAACATAACCTCATATTATAAGTGATTTTCTAGTACGTTGATAGGATTTATGATATAAATAATATAGTTTGTTGATATTAATGATGGAATTAGTGATCATGTCTAAATAGGGTAAATATGGACTTATATTTCTACAAGGTCATAGACATGATTGATAATACATCAAGAAAATGATAGTACCAGAAAAATTATTGATATCTAATGTTAAAATTGGACATAGTGTGGTCATATATTATGAAATAAGAATCAATTGTGAATCTATTTAAATTTTGTGATGAGCTATGTAATGAATTCGAATAATTTGACAAGACATTAGCTAGTATGTTTAGCCACATCCCACTGTATTTTATTTATTTTCCCACTTTTATTTAATCTGCATTTACCTTGGGGGAAAAATATTTCATATTATATGATTCCAATTACATAAATACTATTGCTACTACAGTGTTATATATTACTGTATATAATTTATATTTTCTATTTTATTTATTGTATTTAAGGGTTACCATGTCATACCAAATTTTATGGTTATAAATTATTTTTTTGTTGAATATAATAATTTCTCCTGGGGATTGTTTTTGTAGATTCTGGTATTTTCCTTATAGGTTTCATACAATGTCATAGTCTCCCAATGAACTCAATTAAAACTCACTACATATTGAAATCTTTTGACACATGCGGGCCCTCTTAACATGTAATGATAGTCAATTATGTGAACCATTATATTAAAATAGGCTTGGAGGATATAAATTTCATAATAGGTTTAAATAATTGTTTTTCGATCATATCATATATAAATCAAATATCACTATCCAAATAGAATATAAAAACTGATGATATCAATATATTTACTATTTGATGTAGTACATAGAAAATATAAAACACCAATATTTATAACAAATGGATAAAAATAGTTCATGGATTATAAAATTTTTATGGAATAAAATACATGTTTTTGAATAAAATAAGAGAAATAATTACAAAAAAAAATTAAAAAAACCACTTCATTATGACCAAAAGAATTATGAAACCACTTAATATAGAGAAAAATTTATATTAAAATCTATTTTATCATCAGAATATGTCATATTAACATATCCTCATAGTACCAAAAATAATGACATATAAATTTTTTATAAATATTTTAATGTAATTTTTGTTTATTAAAAAATATAGTCATCATTTATATTTGTTTTTAGAGAAGTTAATTTTATTATATTTCATGACATATTTTGTAAATTTATAGACATATTAGGCACCATTAATATGTTTTGGATGATATAAAAACATTTATAAATAGTTGGTAATTTTTATTAGTCATGTTCTAATAGTAAAATTTTATTACTCAAAACATCAATAGATCTATAATTAAATAAATACATATGTTTTTTTTGTACACCAATTTTCATAATTCTGGATATTTACTTATAAAAAAAAATTAAACAATCATGAAAATCAATCATTTTAAAAAATAATTAAAAAAATAAAATTAATGGATTGTATAAATAAATAATGAAAATATTGTATTTCTAATTAATAAGTGACATCATTTGTGGAAGATTATATATATATATATATATATATATATATATTTGTATTGGAATCATTAAATATGTGTTCATATGAACATGATTAATATGAACAAACATGTAAGGAACCACAAAAAATTATTAAGTATTTGTGATATGAAAATTAAATAATATTAAATCTAATTATTGTATATTACATAACTAATGTATATTATGTGTTGAAAATATTAAGCTATCTATTACTCTCAGTTCAAAGGCTTTAATAACATTCCTTATTATTGAAAATTTCTTGTTCATTTATTCATTTTTTCAAGTCTATAAATAACACCATGAAAAAAATGACTTTTTTATATAAAAAAATGTAAAGGAATTATGTAATAATGTTATACATGTTAGTAAAAAACAAAAATAATATTAAAATATAATAAAAATATTAAATATATTTTTAGAGATAAGAATTATGAAAACATACATCATATATACAACATAACTGAGGCTCCAAACCATTTTTGATTGAGAATTATAATTACTATTTCAATTATGAAAATGTTATGAGTATTTATTCTATAAATAATTTCTTTACATACTATTTAATAAGTACCCCCTTCCTATGTAATTGATTTGTTTATAAAATATATCCTAAGATATTTTTACTAATATCATAATTTATCCATTAGATTATGTAGACAAAGTTTTTCATTTCCACATTGTTAATCACACATATTATTTAGAACCATTTTTATTTATTAAAAAATTTATTGAAGAAAATATATGTTTGAAAATTTATATCCTTTTATTGTTTCTGGGATTAATACGATTACATTTTTATAAATATAATATTTTTTATGCCAACATCATCAATGGGGTCATGTATCTCAACACTTAGCTGAGGAGCTACCTGAATCCCAAATTTCTTGTAATCTATTAAGAATAGTTTCTTTTAAATGGAAACCCCTAGAATATTGTAAACTACAAGTGTTCAATAATGTCATTGAGTTGGTAAAAAATGAATAAAATTTATACAGAAATCTTGCTTGTAATATTTTGAACTAATAAAATAGTAATTAATTTTTTTTTCACAAATATTATAAAATCCCTTGAAAATGAAGTTTCACCTTGGGTAGGGAAGGTATATGAGGGGAATGAATACTCTTAAAATATGAACTATGAGACTCTACATTGTCTGGTTGTCATTTCAATGATTATTTTGGTTGATCCCTTTAAATGATATTTTAAAATAATTCAATTTTCATATTTAATATCTCCTCCATGGTATCAAAATTAAAAGCTAATTATTATATTTTCCATACAAAATAAATATATGCTAATTCTTTTTGAAAGTAATCTAATGGTGTATATCTAAGATTTGAACCCCTAATAATTGAAAACAATATTATTGGTTTCAAGGAACTCATAATGTGTATAATATATGTATATATGGATCATAATATATATATATATGTAATAAAAATTTATACATAATGTACAATATATATTATGTGTTTATGAAGTGTAATTTTAATAAATAGGAAACATCTTTGACCAAACCCATTTTTTGAGGAAATAATAATCTATTTAATGTGGTTGAGAGAGATCGCTTTGATGAGTCACATCCCAATGACATACATTAAGTGAAGTTATATATGAATAAAGTCATATAGGGTAAGATAAATACACATAACAGGATTAGAATGAGTCATATCAAGATGTTTGTTCTCATGATATCTTATCCCCTATAATGATGTATTACCATTATCAACAAAAAAATGTACTAAACCTTCTCATCATGTCCGACATTCCCTCCATGATTCAATTATCTGTCACGTTGCACCAATTCAATCACACTGTTATAGGTAAACCCTCCAACCCCAATAAAGATCCAATGTGGGTGGTGGTCCAACATATAGATTCCATATCTTCAATTACTCACTCATGTTTACACAATACTAATAGTTCCTGCATATCATCAGATTACAACACACTGATCATTCAATAATTTTCACCAAATGAATACCATATTTCCTTCTACCATGAACAACTCCTCCTAGTGAGAAATTTAATTTTATCATTCAATGTCCAACATAATCACCCATAAGGGTATGTAATGATTTGAAACATGTTATGATATAGGATTATGGGGTTAATTTACCTCCAACGAAAAATATTTATATTAATGATATAATATATTGCTCATAATGTATATACATAATGTAATAAAATAATAATCACAACCACATTCTCATGTGTGAATGTTTATATTTATAAATTTCTATAATAGACACATAAATATATAAATAAATTATATATATAATAACACACACATATATATATGTACACACATAAAAATATATTTCATATTTTATACATAGACACATAGAGAAGTATGACAATTCATTAATGTTAATAGAGATAGTCATTAAAAACTACTTTGATCCAATAAAATATAAATGAATCTATATATCATACTATTAGTTTATGAATTAATTCCATTAAAAAATTAATATTATATATAATTTTTCTTAGTTATGTGAAGATGAATTAATGAAGAATGATAATAATAGAATCACTATGTTTAAATAAAAAAATTAAATTGTATAAAAAATTTAATGAAATGAGGAAGGTTACATTTATAAATAGTTAAATATTTTTTTAATTAAACTGGTGTTTTATTAGTGATAATTATATATTTTCGAAACAATGATATTTATTAGTGAGAGTGAATCTCTATTGAGGGTGGATTACTGTTTATCAAAAGACCAACTCTAAATTCATTTTCTGCTTATCGGTATTTGCGAGTAGATTTTGAATTACGTAAAAAAAGAGGGTGAAAGGGAATACCATATGCAATGAATTTTATAAGGTCCACTCATTTTTATTAATGAGTTGATTATACATGGTGTCTAATGAATGCAATATTTTTATCCACATTCATTTATAATAAGAAAAAAGAAGTTAAAGTGTAATTTGTTAGTCATGTACTCCCATGTACATGAATAGACAAGAAGAACATGAATAAGTAAATTGATCCATAAATGAAACCTAAAATGAATCTTGAATGTGGATCAGATATAAATCATCAGGCTTTTCCTAAATCATAGAAAAAATATATTTTTAATTCCTCTTGGAACAAGTGGTCACGGTCCCTCAATGATTAAACACGTTATTCATTCATCATAGTTTTTGTGTGAGATTCCACATATTTACATATTTTTTCCTAAATTGTGGTGTGATATATCTTGCTAATATTTTATTGTAAAATAAAAAAATATTTTTCAAAAATATGTTTCTAAATTGTTAACTATATATAAACAATTTACTCTCCTATTGAGGAATTACTGGCATATTGCATCACAATATCTTGGTCTGCCCAGATCTATTAAAGTAAAATATTTTTAGTTCCTAGAATACTATGTCTTGTAATATATCATTTATGTATAGTTAGATAGAATATATTGTGACACTATTATGTTTCCATAAAAATATTGCTCTATTTGTTCACTAACTCTATGTCATGGTCAAAAAATATCCACATAATTCCCAAGGAGGATCTTCATGACACAAATTGTCATGATGTTTTGTGACTGTACTATTTAGAAGATATTTTCCTTTTTTATTTGTAATTTGATAATTATGTATCCCTTTATTAATTTATTAATTTAATATTTATTATGTTTAATATTTTTTATATTTTTTATATAATATTTATTATTCATTTTTAATATTTTATAAAATATTATTTTGTTTCATGTATTTGGTATTCAATAATTTTTTCTAAAACCATGACCTGTATTTATTCATTGTGAATTTAAAAAAACATTTATGTATTTTTTGTATGAAAATTTGGCTATTCTAATAAAATTTATATATTATGTCATTCCAATGAGTATACTCTTATTTATTTTCATATGGTAAAGTGAATTATTCATACATCTCGAAGGAACATTAGATAAGATGTATGATATTGAAATATCACTATATCAAAGGCTATTTTATACAAAATTTGATAGTTTTACACATTAAAATGAGTTTGAAAAAATGAAAATTTCCCAAATATTGAATATCAATGTTTTTTGTTTTCATATTCAATGTATTATTTATTTATTCATATTTATCCATATTTGAAAAAGGATGTTACTTTAACACCTGATGCAAAATGTTATGTTTTACTATTACATATGAATTTATTATAATATAAAGACAGTTAAATGTTTATAATATACTATTATTAATCTATGATATGTTATAGTTTCAAATTATATGTTTAAAATAATGAATATAACTTTTAAAAATGGAATTTGATGAATAATTATTTTTCACTATTAACGGCTTGATAACAAATCATATACTGTGATAGGAAAACTAGGTATCTTTATTCAATTCCAAAAGGTTTTAATTCTAAATATTATTATTCCACATTATTACTGATTTTTTAAAGTGTTTAAATGATTATTATTATAATTATATAAATGAATCTATTTTTGAAAAAAGTAGAATTATTATCAGCATCCTACATCTGATAAATTCTTTGAATGTTGCTTGAATTATCGTAATTATTATTGTTCTTTATAAGAATAATTCAATATATTTGATTAGAAGTTGTTGAATGATTCAGGTATAAGTCCCTTTAAAGAATTTTTGTCCATTAATGATCTTATTGACCGTTTAAGGATATATTAACTATTTATTTATCTTCTATATATGGGTCAATGTATTCAGGAAGTGATATATAAGCCATGGCATATGATTCATATATGACTACAAAATTCAATGTCGAATTATAGTAAATTTCCAAATATACTTGGATCACCCTGGTATTGTTCTAACATGCTGATGATTTCTACATTTCCCATACATGCATCATTCTATATTTACATGAAATATAAAATGATCATAGTTTCTACACCAGTAACACTATTATCATTTCTAACTTGTTTAATAGTTTTATGCATACATTTTGTTTAGTAATTTATATTATAATGTTATAATCTTGTTGGGAATCAAATCACTTAAATATTTTACTACCATTATTGTGTACCATTTGGCTATTCCACCTGATCAAAAGAATGTTATGTAGGATTCACCATAACCTAATGAAAGTAATAGGTTATGGATTCTACTAGAATATAAGGGTTTTGTTTGAACCACTATAAGTTTCTATTTTTTACAACTGTGTAAAATCTATATCACAGCACATATATATTCTATTAGGTTTAGAGTGTGAGGATTATACATAAGATCATTTGTATATGAATACTATAAATATATTATTCTTTAATTTTTTTATCATTACTACATTAACTGTTGACAAATACACTGAATCTTTTTTAGGGTTCAATGGTTTATTATTATTATACCCCATATTTCAAAATATATTTTGTATTAATTTGAATGTATTATACACAAAAATTTACCCCACCTATTGAATGTGTTCCTCAACTATCATGGGACCAAAAAATTAGTACCATGGACCCAAGTTTTATGTGTTATAATCCATTTTATTTACTATGATACATAAAAAATTTATATAAGAGAGATCTACTTATATACTTGAATTTTTATAATTGTTGATGAATTAATTTTTTATATCTATTTTTGATCTAAAACTTTTTTTCCATAAAGTAAAATTTATTTGATAATAATATATGGATATACATGTTTTTACATTAAAAGAGAGTTATATGAAGAAATGAATCACAATAGATTATTTTAGAGATCATCTATTCTTAAAATATAGAATTTTGATTCACTTGAGGCTATTCTATCCATGTAGTAGTAGAAAAATGATAAATTATACAATTTATTATTTAAAATGTATTGGATATTTTGGTTCATAATTTCAGTGGAAGATACATTGTAGTAATGTATGCAACGTGACCAAATCTGTTGTTGTAACTAATTCAAAATTTAATTCTATTAATGATTGAAATTCCGAATTATATAATGTTTCTAATTTTATAATCATAGTTTATAGGGGATAATTTTTTTTATGAAAAGTATCATGAAGAAATATAAAAAACTACAAATGAGTAAAATAAGCTAATAAAAAATAATAAGGTTTATAATTAGAAATAAAATGTTTATTCTTATGTATTGAATATTATAGATAAGAACAATAATCATAAAAGATATAATTAAATTTTAATATATATTAACTTAATGAGTTCATAGGATGAGTAAATATGGATATTCAATCTGACAATAATTAATATATTTCATTTGATGAAATAATGTAGGAATAAAAAGGAATAAAATGGAATGCTAAAGAATATTTCTCAATCCACTGGTGAAGAATATTGAAATTATTTATAATCATTAAATACAGAAAATTTTATGCTAAGAAGTGGTTTGGATAATTTTTTATAATAAATAGATTGGTTGAGAATTCTAATCCTTGTATTATTGTTTAAAAGGTATATGTTTTCAATCATATTCATCATATAATGTGTTATAATAAAAGTAAGAGGATTTTTATTATTATAATATTAATTTCATTAAATGTGGATTGTATATTTATTATTCATTAGTAATTTGTGATGTAATTGGACACCAACATGGGTGAAATAATATATTTATTGAAAAAAAATTAATTTGTAAATATATTAAAAAAACTCACTTAGTTTGGCTTCCCAAATGCAATTTAATGAATAATATGGAACCTATACTACTATATTTCCTTAAAGGATGTATTTTTATTACCATCGTATATTAAATGAAAAGGTTTATTATTTGGTATGCTGTAATAACACGCAATCATATGTATTGAATAATCTATAGGTAATTTTGATTTTTTGGTTTGGTGGGTGGTTAGTTTTCATAACAAAGACAAGGAATGATTATCTAATGGATCAGACATTATGAAATGTAGTTTGGGGATGTTGTTAAAGGGATTATATGCATTCTAGTGTTTTGTTGGAACCAAGATGAATGGTTGGGTCCTATTGCTTCTAAAAAATATATAGGCAACCCATTCATGATATTGATTAGGAATTCAATGCGTGATATGGGTTCTTAGTGAGTACCATAATGATGTAGAATATAAAGAGGTGATTCAAGTCATTTCCAAATTTTTTCAAGACATTATGATACTGGAAATTTTATGAATTATTGATTTATTTTTTTATTGTATGTTGGAGGATATACCATCCTCTTATTTTTATATGCATAGTTCATGAGTGGCCAATGACTAGACCTCTTCAAATTATAATTCCCTCCATTTGAGGCAGTTATTGTTGAGATTGGGTGATATATTTATATCCCTCCACTCTTCTATTCATTGGTGTTCATTAACTAGATGTAATTTGTTTAGAATAAAGATGGAATATTTCATTAGAGGATGGTTAGATAACATATTTTTAGCAAGGATTTCATGAATCATTCCCTGAGTAAATCCTAAGATAACTTTCTCCCGATACCATTCATCATTTGAAAAAAGATATTTCCTACCATATTTTTTTGAATTATAAACTAAATTTAATATAAAAAGGTATTCATTCATCATAATGTGATACGTATTTTATATGAAATTAGTTTATGAGAATTCTATGTAGTGATGGAATATTTTTGGTTTATGTTCTAAGGATGATATGGAACATGATGAGTGATTCGATGTTATTTCTCCTATAGGTTAAATTATATAACTATTAATAATTTTTAATTACTCATTATATATTATGAGAGGAATGAGATTGGTTCTTGGGTGATGGCTCGGGTTTGGGTGAGTTGAGTCATGAAATGGGACACCATTCTAGAAAATACTAGCCCATTGATTTTTTTGGAAATATCATATTGAGTTTGGTGGTCCATTTATTTAAATATATTATCATACATTATTTCCAAGTGTGTATTTGGTGCATTCAATACATCTTTATCTAGAATTTCCCCTTTTCACATTAAAATTTATAGTTTCTGTTTTTCTTATAAATGTATTTCACTTAACAAGTCTTGGACCATTGATAATGGTAATTTCAAATGATACTCTTAATGAGAGAAATTGTTTTAGTACAACAGTTTTGAAATGGAAGGTCAAAACCATTAGCAATTTTAAATGGAAAATAACATAAAATTGAAATGAAATTATTTTAATTAGAATAGTTATATGGTTATATAGTGTCCATGGGACTAATAAAACTAAATATTGAGTCAATATAATGATTTAGGTGAAGATAATAATTGTGAATGTTGGGATGAGTACCCAGATTTCGTATGTTACATTCTACATGGGAATTTTAGGATGAGAACTTGAATTCCATATGTGAATTTAGAAGTTCTAATTATATTATTAATTTCAGATTATAATGATTTAAGAATTAATTGTAATGGAAATTCTAGTTCCTAGAATTGTGTGTTACTTGATGACTGGGAATAACAAGACTTGTTCTCAGATTCCATTAGAATTATGGAATGAATGACTAGATTCTATGTGATTAATGGTTGTAGGGAATTATAGGATAATAGATTATATTAAATGGATGTTCTTTGATGTATACATTGATTCCATATTACACTTCATGATAATTAGGAACTCTTGGAATAAATCCTTGATTCCATATAGATAATTATGGTTTTCATGACCATCAAGAAATTCTAAGAGACACCCTGGCACTATTCAAAGAAGATAGGGTTTATCATGGTCATTGACCTAGTGAACTTCATTGAATTAGCTAACCCCAATTTTCATCATAAACCCATAGAACCATTTTTTTCATTACATTTTATATGAACTATTTTAAAATTCATGATCATTTTATTTAAATAACGTCAACATTCAATAATTACAATAATAATTATTTTAGAGATGTTGTTGGTGGTGGACTACTTAATCATACACCCAATCTGATCATTCCACCATGGTAGTTGGGTACCTAAGAAATCACTATTATTTATCACAAGGAAAATATTCATGGCATGGATAAATGATTGTTTCTTTGGTTGTCTAGTTTACTGTTTGACGATGTGACCAGGTAGGACTCAAGACCAATTAAGGATGTGTTGTTAACCGTAGTCATTTTATTTGTTTTATATTTTTTTTATGTTCCACCCATGACGGATCCAGAAAGTATAGATCATCCATTTATTATTATACCTGCTAGTTTTATTTAGTTTTCAGCACTTTCTATGAGTATGATGTTTGATGGATATTATCTATTCATTTTTATTTCAACATCAATTATATTATGATACCAAGGGAGTAATATCCCCGTGGTAGAATATCAGGACTCACAAGTGGTCATTAACCTCTAGAAAATGGGTAGATTCACTTGAGTGCATATGGAACAACATTGAATGAAACCATTTTAGTGGAATAAGGGAGAAGGAGTATGAAATGGTATCATAACCATCTCATTAACTTTTCTTACTATATAGGGAAGGGATATGAGAAAATAATATATTACCATATCGTGGTAATATTCTAATTAAAATTCATTTTATCCGTATATTTATAGGGAAAACGAGTATCCATGGGTGGGAATTGTATTTATGTATTTCAATTTTACAGTTGATGAATTGAATCCTAGAGTGGTAGATTGGGGTGTTTTGTTGTTTTGTTATTGGATTTTTGTAAAGAAACCAACCCTAGTATTCTATGTTCTTTGTCTAAAATTATTACATTGGTACAATGAACAAGAGATTTCATCCCAAAGGATTTAATAGTTTATGATATTTTGAAAACTAGATACAATAATATTTTTTACAATATAACTTTTGAAGGAATAAAAGCATAGAAAATCCATTAAAAACACACAAAAACTATTAGATTTACTATGAAACTCATCCATAATTTTCAAAATCACATCTCAGGGTAAAATAAAAGATAATAAAGGGTTGAGATCAAATTATTAGAAAGGTTATGAAATATAGCGGATCCTGTGATAAATAAGAATAAATAGTATGTTAAGGTGAATATCTTAAAACACATTCCATTAACCATAAAATTTAGCATAATATGGGAGGAATTTAAAAATATTAAATAATTCTAAAAAAATAATCAATATAGAGTAAAAGCATACCATTAATATTATACACATCAAATAATGACATTGATTTTGAATAAATAATTTTACAATGATAGAATGCATAATTTTGAAAAATATAAACATATCACTAATCCTTCGTCCAAAACAACAGAAAAAAATGGGTAGAAACATGATCTAGATTGTCTCTTAGAACCTACTAGTGCATCGAGGGGAAATAATGGGTACCATCCATGATATACTAAGTCTAATGAATTAATCATATTAAAGGGGTGAAACAAAATAAACATATACATTCATATTAAAACTACTATATGAAATTTAAATTCTTATCCCTGACCAGGAAACATAATGACTAACCATTTTGATAAACATGGTGAAAAATATCAAGATAAAACATCCATAGTCATACTGATCATACACAATTTTATAAATTATTGTAGATGATATCATAAAATATTAATCCCAACTAAGCATAACATTCATCAGAGGGTTTTCAAATAGATTAAAATACTCTAACAAATTCATCGATGAATTGCTGAGAGAAATACCATTTTTATTAAAGAATAATTATCTTAAAAAATCATTTATATTAGTCAGAAAACAATATTTTAAAAAATATATCTCAAAAAATAAAGTTAAATGAAATTGAAATTATTTTAATACGAAGTGTAAAGAATTAATGTTTTTTTAAGAATCTAATGAAATAATCCAATTCAATTATGTTTAATGGAAAATAAAATAGGGCCTTTAAAGATGAAAAGGTCATAACTGTTTAAATAAAATAAAAAATATATAATATATATTTCATTATAAAATGAGTGACTTCATAAAATTATTATTATCATCAAATATATAATGGAGGATATTGGAAAATGGGTAAGAAATTAGTAATTTCCTTTTAATCGAGCTTGATTATTAGGAATAATGGAAAATAGAACATTGTAAAACATTTATTTACCCATCAAAGAAATAAAAAATGATCTGGATAAATGATTTTGGAACATATATGTTGAATGTATAAGAATTATATGAAAATAATGAATAATTACATTGAGATAGATAGAGAGAAAGTGTAACCTTAATGGATGAATGGATGATTGGGAAGAAACCCTTCCTAGATGTTGAAAAGTGTTCTCCACTTGATCATAATATCCTAGATAACAATACTAAATTAAATAATTAATTTTTTATTAACTTTTTTTTCATTAAATTTATTTTCAAAAATTTTATTAATAGAAAATATTGACTTTTTTATGAGTTATGAGATTCAATTTTGTCGTTCGGGAGTGTTAATTTCCTTGGTTTTCATGATTGGTTGACTTTTATATATGTATAAAATTTCATGTAAACTGTAAATAATTTTGTAAAATAGAAATTATATTTTATTAATGAAAATAAAGAATATAAAATGGTTATATAAGTAATTTGGATATTTTGGATGACATTGATTCATTAGAAAAGATGTTAGTGATAATCATTTATATTGTTTTTCTGGTCTTTGATTATCGCAAAATAAATTTGTATCATTAATAATTATTATGTATATATACTGGTTATAAAACATTAAATATGATATAATATATATTATAATATTTTTAACTAAAAAAATGGTTTTATGTCTAGTCTTGAAAGAGGACTTTAAAAATGAAAACATGTCATCCACGAAGGCGGTAAATCGGCACCTCAAAGATGATGTTTTCATGTTTTTCAGAAAAACTTATAGGAGATGAGAACTTATAGTGTATTCTCCACTAACATAATAAAATTCTAGAATATATAATATAATAGAGTTATGCTGAATGTGTTGATAGTGGAGGTGATGAGGGTATAAGAAAAGAAAAGAAAAGAAATGAAAATAAAAAAAGTGAAATGGGATTTTTTCACTTGAATTATTCTTCTTGATAGCCTCCTTAGTGAAATTAATTTTATTTCTTTGTTGAAACTAGAACCTCCTAGATGTGGGTAAGTTACTTTGAAATGTTATTAGGTATATACTGTACACATTTAAAGTCTTAAGAGGTGTTATTACGTGATGTGGTTAGAGGTCGTATTTATAGTGGATGAGAGGGTTGTTTTCTGAATATTTTATTGATTTTTTTTTATTTTGGAACACATCTTTGAATAGATCTTGAATTATCACTAAATATTGTAAAATAAAAAATTGGGTTCCTTATTTCTATTTTTACTCTAATGACTCAATGTGGGAGTACATGAATATTACATCATTATTGCAAATTACATAAAAAACACACCCAGAGAAAATATTAGTTTTGTGTCTTTGGAATGATGGAACACAAAATTCTAGTCTAGTGAATGATATTCAATGATTCCCACAATGTTCTTCCCCTACTATAATCCCACCTAAAACATTTATTTACAGCTTGGGGAAAATAAAACATATAAAATGGTGAGCTCATATGCTTAGTAAAGGTAAACATGGAAGATATATAAGAATAAAAAGAACATAAGGGTATGAAAACATGAGCATACCATTTTAAGATAACCCCATCCATTTTAAAATATCATATGAACGAGTCAGGGTATAATGAATGGTTGTTCATAATACATGAATCATATTGAAATAAAGAACATAATTCATGAAATCGTAACATTAACATAATAATGCAATTGTTTCATACTCATAAACATGTAATTTTGTGAACATGTTTAAATAGAATAAGGTTCAATCATCAAATTAAGTATATGAATTCTGGACCTTGAATAATCATATGAACATGAAAACATGGTCCACACATAAAATTATGGATTTGAAAACCTGGTCCATGAAATGAATTGTGAACATGAAGTCAGGTTCACACATGACATATATATATCATGAGTTATACATATTTATCCAATACAGTGCCATTAGTTATAAGTCCCCCTCATATAATAATGAAATCATTTTTACATGTTCCATAATATCATAAACAATCATACCATAACCCGTGAATGAAGTAGGATTCATAAGTATACACCCCATGAAAGAGAAATGAGTTTCATAAATATCATGACATCAAAACATAAACCATTCAAAGAATGAATTTGAATGAATAATTTGGACAATTTCCCAAAAAAGGAATGAGTAACAAAAACAGATTTCATCTTAGATGGGAAATAATTTTTAGTGTTCACATGAAAACAATTCATCTGGAAAATATCCATTCTTCTTTGAAAATGTATTATTTTCCTAAAATGAAAAAAATTTAAAGGAATTAATTTCATAGAAATTTACCTTCAAATCATTCAAATGAAGCTTCATGGAAATATGAAATTATGAAAGTGTAAAAATATGTTCATTCTGTACAAGTTAAAAGAAAAAGTTATTCTTGAAATTTTTTTACACATGTCAAAAAGTACATCATTTGAAAAATGAAAAAAGATTCCTTTCATATAGTTTAGTTAATATTCACCAATGGAAAAATTTGAAAATATTTTTTGTATAAAAATAGAAATAATATTTTATAAAAAATATTTAGGAAACATGGAAGTGAGTGATAAATATAGCATAGTAAATAACTATGTATAAAAAATCTCAAATAATAATGAGATTGCAAAATTATCTGTTACCATATGTAAGGGTTCCTTAAAAATGTATCAGAAAATACTGTATAATGGATTAAATAATGTCATTATGTTATTCAGGATTCATATTTACATTTATGATATCATATATAATCATATTAACAAATGTGTAAAAATATTTAATTATTACACTTCTTTCGGGTGATAAGTGCTTCATATTAATATGCATGTTTTGTCATATAAGTTCTAGTTATTTCACATAGAATATAATTATATCATTTTTATAATTATATCAAGGTAATATATATCATATTATTAGTTCTTCAAATTTATATAATCATTATTTAATGGGGATTATGGAGAATTAATCACATCATGTCGTGGAGATGTTAGGCCGTACATATGCATGAGCAGTGATGTCATTCAATTTATTATTAAATAGTATTGAAATGTATGGTGTATATAACATTCCATAAAAAATATTTTTTTATAAAAAACATATATAGTTATTATTTACATCATAACACCCGTCTATGTAATGTTGTGATGAAAAATAGATTACACCACGACGTGGAGATGGTAAGCCATATGTACACACGTGTAGTGATTTATTTTTTCATAGGATGCATAGACGGTTGAATGTGGTTGTTACATAGGCATAATAGAATCTCATAATATAAGTGATACTATAGTTATTACTTCAGTATGGAAACAACACATTAAGATGATGTAAAAGAAGAAATAATTTTGAATGAATCGGTAGAGGATATTACATCTTCTTCGACGAGCTATCTTCAGATCTTCTCTTAAAGGATCAAGATTTTGTCTTTTTAGAAGAGAATAATATATATAGTGTAAATATGGATGTTGATAATGGAAATTATAACGGTATGGACAATATTTAATTTTCAATGTGAAGTGAATTAGTGATGGAGGAGGAGCCCTTTTATAATTGAGCGAGGGACAACTTCAGATTATCCCAAAAAGTTATTTAATAATATTATAAAAACCATCCAAAAACATAAAAAAAATGTTTTATTATCTAATAAGATATGATATTAGGATTCAAAATCATCATACAATCAATTTTATACTTATCTTAGGTCAATTAATACCTTATCATTTTTAGAAACCGTCAGATATTCTATTTTAAATTGAACCAAGGTAAAAAATGTTTCGATATTAAAAGTGTTTAATTTTTACTAATTTTATTTAAATTTCAACATAAGTTAATAATATAGAATATTTTATACCATATAATAATTATTTTTTATTTTGAAAAGTATATTATTATTTTTCATTAATTCCATTAATCATTATTTTGACAAAATATCAATAGTGTCACTTTTGACACTACTCAATTCATGGATTTTTAGAAATATCTAGAAAAAAAGATAACCTTGATCCAAATATTTTATTATATCCCAAATGGGTCAAGGTCATATATTAAATTATTTTGATATTTTAGTTTCCCAAATAAAATTTATATTAATATTTTTAATAACATTACTTTGATATTTCCATTAATAAAAAAATTCCAACATCAAAATTGTGTAATTATTTAATATACATATTTGTTGGGTAAAAAATGAATAAAATATCACGATGGAGATAAATAATATATACTTAAAAGGAATATTTATAGTCAAATATATGTTTTATTAAATCTGACATTAATAATTTTATATTTATTAAAATATTTTTGTGATAACATTGATATCAATTTAAATAAAACATTATAACTGTCATAATTATTTCATTGTAGAATAAAATCGTTAATAAATATACCATTGAATTATTATAGTTATGATAAACATGAACAATAATATTTGGCCTAGTTTTTTGGTATTTGAACGATTATTATCATTATAACTAAAATTATTTTATTGATTTTTCAACAATTAAAGTATTTCTGCATCATCATTGTATAAGACATTAATGTGATAAATTATTTCCTAAAAATTAAAAATAAATTATCTTGATAAAAAAAAATTTTATCATTCAAATGAGTATTTATAGACGAAATTAACGTCTGTATTACATTATATTAAAGATGATAAAGTTATTAAAATATGAGTAAGACATATTTCACATTTCTTTAAATAAAATAAATTAAATGTCTTAATCTCATCCAAGTGGCTTCCAAAGGAAAACATTTATACCCAAGGATGATTTACATAGAAACACACCCATCTAATGATATTTTTTACAAGTGTTAGTATAATTTTAAAATATTATTTTTTACTTTTAATTACCTGATTTTCCTTTTAGTGCATAAATAAAAATTTACTAAAGGTACTATTAATAATGCCCAAAAACAAAAGGAACCTATTAAAATAATTTGGACACGCTGAATACAAATATATATTCCATTTTTAAAAATTCAAAACACAAAATATTTAGCAATTAATGTAAAATAAATCTCACTGTCCGAATGAGATAACATGTTTTAAAAGCAAACACATGTAAATGATTGAATTGTTTTTACATCTAAATTCAATGTAAAATTAATGTAAATGACCTAAATTA
Organism: Viscum album; assembly: GCA_963277665.1. Lineage (NCBI taxonomy): Eukaryota > Viridiplantae > Streptophyta > Magnoliopsida > Santalales > Viscaceae > Viscum > Viscum album. Next base: position 3,815,240 of record CAUJRU010000025.1, on the reverse strand, counting down.
TATTTAATGATAAATATATAATCTATATTTACTTTAAAACATTAAATAAAAAATTTAATGCAACAAATAAATTTTTAGGAAAATATAGTTTTCAATTTAAAATCATTGTTATTTTACTATACACAAAAAAGTGAAAATTATCCGAAAAATACTAAAAATTCAAACGAAGTAAATTTTGATACTACAATTTCAAATAAGAAGTTTTTTTAAATATTATATAATTTTATTTGGAAAACTATATTTTAAATGGTTTCATTATCAAAAGGCGTTAAAACATTAAATATTTTAAAAAAATAATTTCTTTATCCAAAAAATTGAATTTGTTCTTATATCATATCAAGAAAACATATAAGATTGATTTTAAATATTATATATAATATATTAAATATTAATTTTATTAATAAAATCCATCAAGAGTGAGTTTATTATCTTATATACTCTATTATTTTCGTTTACTGTTTTTTAGAAAAAAATTATTTTTATTTTATTTATAACTAAATTCTCACAAGAGAATTAATTATTTATCCATGTACAAAGAATGTTATCATAATTTAGTTAATAATATTGATATAAATCGTTAAAATTTCATAGTTGGAAGATAAGATATTAATATTTTGCCAATCTGTAAGACTCGGTCTTCCGTGAAGTGAATTCTATCAAAGGAACTTGAAATTGTGTATAACCCAAGCCAAACATAGTGTTGTGTATACCGAATTATATGAACGATTTTTATGAATAAAATTATTATCTTATTGTATAATACATGATAAGAAAAAAAAGAACTTAAACATAATTTATCTCATAAAAATATCGGGGTGTTATATTCTACACCCCTTGAAATTATTTTTTCTGTCAAAATTCATCTGCATTATAAAATTATCAAAATTTGAAAGTTACTTTCATAGAAACACACATCGTAAAACTGAAGACCCAAATATCCTTTTTAAAATGAATAATTGGAAAACAAATGTAACCCAAAGTAAATAAATAATAGGTCTCCACATATTAGAATATAGGCGACGATTTGGGCATGGAGAAAATGTGTAAATAATCATAGAGATTGATAGTGATCACTGATAATAAGAAAATGGGTGATCCAGAGAAAGTAAAAAATTAAAATACTGTAAACTAAAAAAGTTTGTAAGATAACATTATTATCATAGAAATTTATGATAAATGGAAAACCTTTTACATCACCATCCCTATTCATAATAATGGTGAATTTTCTTGAGAAGGTATACTTACTTGATTTCCACACAATATTACACTTTTTTTGTTCCTTGATTAATTTTCACTTCTTCTATTATTCCATAAAATAATTCTGAATTTATCACTGATGAACTGCTAGCAGATCATCAGATCCACAAATATAACGATATTCCATTTAATCTGTCATTATAAAAAAAGGATATAAAATGTTAACAAATATGCATAAGTCCACATATAGTGAGATAATACATTAATCTAGAAAACTGAATATGATGCTTAATGTATTATTTCAATAAATGGATAACCATAAAATCCTTCTAAAAACAATAAATACAAAATGGCAGAAGGAGGTGAACTAAATCATCTTAACATTTATCTCACTTAAATCATAAGGCATTTATTAGTTGTCACATTCAAAACATGTGAATAACATAATAATGTATTCTCTTGAAACATTTTAATAACCTAATTTACCATACATTTATAAGGAAACCATTGAATGTTTCCTTTCTATTAAGTCCAAAAAGATGTAATCATCCTACATGATAGAAAAAACCACATTTAAGAAAATCCTAAATCAGTTATAAGGAAATCGTTACCATACAATTTACTTATTCATATCTAACATATATTTATGAAAATACCATTATATCATCCTCATTCTAATATCAAGGGTTATCTGTTCCTTAATCGCGACTTTTCAAAAAATATTAACTTATTAACTCAATCAATTTTCATGGTTCCCAGTACCATTCTATATATTCTTATAAATACATATAAGAAACATAATAGGAATAGTACATAGATGTTTCATTATTCCATAATACCAAAAATGTAAATCCACATCATTATTCTTAAATTTTGATACACAAACACTCAATTATTCCAAAAGTTCATTTTCATACTCCAAATTACCATAGTGGTCACATGATACTTCAATTTTTATTTTTCCAAAAGAGGTTTCTGATGTTGATCATCAACATTATCCGTTGGATTTGAGTATTGGTTAGCATAATTCCCCTTTTCCTTTCAAGTGAAACACTAATTTTCAGGAGGATAACTCTTTGAATCAATATTATTTTTCCCTTTACATTGGATGGGATATAAATGTTGACATCATTTCCCAGACATAAATCATTTACCAGCCCTCTTAATACAATTTCTTTAATGATTCCTTCCAAACTTTAAGAATAAATAATATATACTATTTTTTTCTCCATTGTTTTTATTGTTTCCTTTAAATTATATCCTTATATTATTATCATAACCTTGAGATATATGGATAACTTCAATCTCCCTTTTTAAATAAGTATATAGTGAAGGTAAATATTAAAAAATAAGTTATTGAACTCACCCCAAACCATGGAGTCGATTTTATATTGTTGCCTCGTATTCTTGATAATGTTCCACTAATGATTCACATTACCTTCTAAGAGATAAGTTCCCAAATTAATCGTTCCACATTTTAAAGAAAGGAGAATGAAAAATCTTTTATCAATGGTATATATCCACATCTCAACAACTAGTGTATCAGTCATTCTACTAAATGAAGGTGGAAATTTCCTTAAGATGGATTTAGAATAACCTTTTCTATATATTTTTCATTTGGAATACTGGAAGGATTCGTGGATTAATTAGGTTTTATAGTCATGGAAACAAGATTCTATATTCCATCTCCCATAACAGTCAATTTTCTTGGAGTACAATCAGGAATTTTCCATTACATCTAGCATTAACATGGTTCTATTAGGTACCAAACATTGAATAAAACCCAATATAGATTATACGAAATATGTATTTTATTGAGTAACCACATAATCATGAAATGTATATTATTGGATGTATAACTTATGAAACCATCCTTATTCTATGACACCTCTTGTTCATCAAAAGTTATTTGTAGCCAAATATATATTTAAATTCATCATAATGGGTTGTTAAGAGTTTATGAATTCCAAAAGCACATCCCCTAATAGTGTCGAACCAGGTGAGTTATAAGGCATGTTATTGTGTACCAGGTTATGCCGATTCAGGCCCGATGCAACATGTATTATTTATTACCCCTAGGTACATATATTCCAAAGAAACATCCATTTGTATTATTTATATAGGGATTTATTTCTTAGAAAAAACTCACTCTATCCTTTTCCAAGATTCCAGTACATTTTATTATACATTTCATTATCCTTATACATATATGTAGATACATCCATATAAATATCCTTATAAACATTGAAATAGATTTCACTAAAATTTTGTCAACATATTTTCCAATGTTGAACTAAAAATTTACTTTGAAACCAACCCAAATGATCAAATATTGATGTATATGGATATTACATCATTATTGAAGAATATATAAAAAACACACCCCAAGACCATACTAGTTTAGTATCTGTGGAAACATGGAACACAAACTTCTTCTCTAGTGAAAGATATTCAATTTTTTCCAAAATATCATTCTATTTTGTTCTCCAACCTAAATCCGTGGTTTAAAACTCAAGGAAAAGAAAACATAAGAAATAGTGAGCCCAGATTCTCAGTAAGGGTGAAAATGGGTGATATGTAATAATAATAAGAACATAAGGGTATAAAACATGAGAATAACATTTTATGATCATTACCTTCATACCAAAAGATCATATGTATGAGTCAAGGCATAAATATTAAAAGTTCATAAGTCATGAATAATAAAGAAATAAATAATATAGTCTATGAAATATTATCATTAACATATGAATGAAATTGTGGTATACACATAAACATGTAACCGTGTGAATTTGTATAAATAGCAGAAGGATCACTCATTAAATTAATGACATGAAATCAAGACCTTGAATAAACATAAAGACTTGAAAATAAGGTCCACACATAAAATTATGGATGTGAAAACTAGGTCCACACATACAATTGTGAACATGAAATATGGTTCCAACATTTCATATATATCTCATGAGTTATCAATATTTTTCCAATGCGTTGGAGGGAGATTTAGGTCCCAAACAACTCATAATGAAATCATTATTATGTGTTCCACAAGAACATACACAATCATACCATAACACATGAATAATGTGGGTTTCAAAAGGATATTCCCTGTGAAAGAGAAATGAGTTTCATAAATTTCATCCCATAAAAACATACACCATTAAATGAATGAATATTAATTGACACTTCAGATTATTTTCCCAAAAATTAACTGTTAATACAAATTAATTTCATCTTAGATGGGAAATAATTTTTAGAGATCACATGAAAATGATGCTTGAGGAAAATATCCTTTTCTTCTTTCAAAATGTTTTATTTTCTTAAGGTGATACACAATTATAAAAGAAAAAATTTCATTGAAATTAAACTCAAAATATTATAAGGATAATTCCTAGAAATAAGTTGTTATAAAAGAGTAAAAATCCATTAATGTTGGGTAAGTTAAAATAAAATATTCTTCTCATACGTTTTCTGGATATGTTAAAAAGTACCACATATCGAAAAACAAAAACCAATTATTTTAATATAGTTTAGTAATTATTAACCAATGGAAAAAATTCATAGTAATTTTTTTTGAAATATATAAATAATATTTTATAATACATAATTATGAAACATGCGCATGTATGATAAATATACCCTAGTAAATACTTATGTATAAATAATCTCAAAAAATAATGAAAATTTAAAATTATCCCTTACCATTGTTCTGGGGTCCTTCATATGTATCATTAAATCTTATATAATGTATTAAAGAATGTTATTAAATTTTTATAGAATAGTATTTACATTTATGATATCATATATTATCTTATTAACACATATTTAATAATATTCCATTATTAAGCTTCATTGGGGTGTTAACTGGTTCATTTTATTACGTATATTATTCATATAAGATATAGTTATTCCATATAGAATATTTTTATTTAATCAATATAATTATATTAAGGTAATATATATATAATATAATGTATTATTTATATTTATATAACCAATATTTAATTGTGATCCTGTAGAATGAATCACATCACGTCGTGAAGATTATAGGTCGTACGTACGAGCGATGCTATCATTACCATAATTGTGAAATGGTATTGAAGTGGTTGGTTTATATAATATTCTAGAATAAATATTATTTTATAATAATCATATATAGTTTTTATTTCCATCATTAAACCCATCCATGTCCATTGGTGATGAAAAATATATTACACTACGACATGGAGATACTAAGGTGTACGTACACACGCGTATTGATGTCATTTTTCATAAAATGGATAGAAGGTGGAATATGGTTTTTACATAACCATAATAACATCTCATCAAATATTTGATATTCAAATTATTAATTTAGGATGGAATAAAATTAACAATAGGTTGTAAAAGAAGAAATAATTTTGAAATAATTGATAGAGGAGATTACCTCTTCTTCAATAAGCTCCCACTAGATCTCCTCTTAAAGGAACTCTAATTGGTCTTTTGAGAAGATCATAACAACTATAAAGTTACTTGGAAAGTTAATAAGGGAAGATGGTGGAGTAAGGAAGATCATGAAGGTCCAAAGTGAATTGAATAATTTAGGGAGGTTGGCCCTTTTAATAATTGAGGTGAGGGGCCCTCTTGGAATCTCCAGAAATGTTAATTTATTATATAATAGACACCGATAAATAACCTCAAAAAATGTTGTAGTTTTGAATATGAGATTATATAATGTTGTAATCATGTCAAAAACTAAATTTTATACATGTTTTCTATCAATTTAAAACATTATCATTTTGATTAACGCTTAGTTATTCTATTTTAATTTTAACTACGGTATCACATGTTTCTATATTAAAAGAGTGTAATTATTAAAAATTTTACTTCAATTATAACATATATTAACAATATAGGATGTTATAGAATATATAATAAAAAAATTATCTCTAAAATTATTTTATGATTTTTCAATAATTTGAATAAACAGTATTCTCACAAAATTTCAATAGTGTCAATTTTAAAACATATCATTTAAAAATTTGTTAAAATTATCAATATATGTTGTTAACTAAGAAAAAAATATTTTATTAAATCCCTATGGGGTCAATTCCATTAATAAAAGTCGTTGGATATATTGATTTTCCAAAATTATATTTACTTAAGTACTTTTAATAAAATTAATATGATATTTCCATTAATAAAATAATCAATACATTATTTTTTATGTAATTATTTAATATAGTTATTTGTTCGGTAAAAATAAAAAATAAAATATCTTGAAGAAGATAAATCTCATATATTTTAGAGGATTATATATTGTCGAATATAGCTTATGTAAAATCCAATATTAATAATGTTATATTTTTTTAAACAAGAATGTGATAACGTTAACATCACATTAAATAAAATATTATATGTGTCATAATCATTTATATGTGTCTCTAAATGGTCACTAATTATTCCCTTGGAATATTATGGTCGATATATAATCTACCATGTGGGTTTGTTCAACTATTTTGTGGTTTTAATTATTATTGTTGTAATGAACCAAACATTCATTAATGAAAATTTTTCTTGTTCTAATTAAATGTCTTATTATGTAAAATGGTTACATAAAATGAGAAATTCATTGGATTTATTTTTCTGTATTTTAAAATACCATTAAGAATTGTGATCGTTTCTAATATAGTCATTGAACAGTGATCACATGATTTGTATAAATATAGGGTTTTAACAAATACAATTTACTCAGAAAATTGAAGTGATGACCTCATCGATTATACATACCCCGTATAAAGCCCATTTGTCAGAACTCGGAAAGGAGTTGGCATCATTGGGCTTCTCTCTTGGCCATGTCCAAGCCTATCTTGAACACTTTAATCTCAAACGACACTACCTATGGGAGAATTTGATGTTAATAGAGATTACCACCCGAGCGATGTTATCCGAGCCACCCCAAGAGTCTGTCACCATAACACGCCTTACCCTTCGGTCGTATGTAGGTTCTATAAGGGGTTATGTAAAAATAACCTAGTACTACGACTATGTATATTACTCTTGTATAGAAAATATACATTCATTTCTATTATTGTTACATAGTAAATTATTTATAAAGAACAAATAGTAGTTTTAGTTAATATTCAACTAAGAAATATTTTTTGATGAATTAAAGTATTTTTGAATTAAATAACATTTTAAAAAATATTATTATTATTATAAAATTATTTTTTATTAAATATAAATGATCATATAATTTTATGAAATCAATTGTAAATTTTATTAAGGCTTGAAAGTTGTTTTTGTTTAAACCCATGAATTTTCGATAAATGTCATTTTTTAATTAAAAATTAAAAAATCACATGTTTTAGAAAATTATTTAGATAAAATGAATATTATTTTTGGAATAATAATACTAAAATTATCCAACAGTGAATGTTTTATAATTTTCAGAGACAGTCGAATTTTTGGGTAAAAATTAAATACTATTTAATATATATTGTGTTTTATGACATCATAATGTCCCAATAGGGATGTAATAAAATAATATTAACATTGTTTTCGGCCAATATATGTTTTAACATTAAAATAACATGATTTTAGGTTTGTTTTATTTATTTTCCAAAGATTTAGTGGGCCCTCCATGACTTATAAAACATTTTGTCTTTTTAAATTGTGTTCCTTAAGAGTGTGACTCACCTCCACATAATAAATACTATTATATTAAGACGTTAGTCCATTGGACATATATAATATTGTTTTCAACTCCCCTTTGGAAAAATCCATGGTCAAAAATCATGATCCGGATTGTGGTTTTGATTAGTTTAATTTGTGGTGTCCCAAACATAAATAATAAAGAATTCCCTCACCTTTCCTATATAAACCCACCCAAGATCCCACTTCCTCTTCACTCAAATCCTTTTAATTTCATCCAAAATATAAACTAATATCTATATAATCATCCCAAGGCACCCCAATATCCCAATAATAATCTCTCAATCCTCTCCTAAGCCTCTGGGATCACATTTCTAAGTATGAGATTCATAACATTATCTTTTTATCCAAGTTTCTGAATATTGTTGTGAACTTTTATTTTGAATTATAAATTTTGGGGTATGATTTATAACTTCACCCATACTTCCCTATTTATTTTTTAATGATGAGATACCCCTTTACCTATTATTAAATGCCTCCCGTGTACACCCATTACTATGCCGAAATTCTGAATGAAATTTCTCTTTCCTAATTGATATTCAAGCAATTATTTTGTATCATGAATATAAATTCCATTACAATTGTTGGGACATGTATCTAGATAACCCACTTATGTTAAATATCATGTTCATATGATGAGACACCAATTTCACCCTCATTAACAATTTTTATGAATTCTTATGTCATACCGTTATGCTACTGAAATTGCACCACACCAATTTCACCCTCATTAACCATTTTTATTAATTCTTGTGTAATGAGCCTTGGATCATGAAAATATCATGTTAAATGCTGTTGCCACATCTCCATGTTCTTATTATCATGATTTATCATTCCTTTATTTTCATTTTCTCTTGTGCTCCATTGATATGACTATTGTCTAACATGTATTGTATTACTCATCTTATTCCATTTTTATTCCCTTACTAGTCTTTATAGCCCACCCTTTTTTTATGCATGTCCTCAGGTTATCTCATGCAAGGCTAAGTATGATGGAATGTAGTGGTCATGTAAAGGAAGTTTTCAATAATGACGTTGTATTTCATGTTTTAAGTTGTTATGTAATGATCATAAGCCCCAAAGACATTAGACCTAATGATATTCTATGTTGTATCGAGTGATGTTTATGTAATTAATCACGTTTAAGTGTGCAATAAAGACCAGGGTTGTTATAATTATCATTTTAATTTCAATTATATTATATATTTTTCATCAATTAAATAATTTTTGAATCATCATTGTATTAGCCATTAATATAATTATTTATTTCGTAAATAATAAAAATAAATTACTATTATAATGAAAAAAATTTAGATTTCAAATGTGTATTTATAGTCTAATTTAGGTTCCATATAACAGTATATTAAAAATGATATAGTTGTTAAATTTTGAGTAGGGCATATTTAAGATTTTTTAAATAAAATATATTAAATCTCCACATCTCATCCAAATGCTTTATAAAGGATTCCATTTCGACCCAAGGGTTATTTATGTAGAAACACATTGATCCAATGATACTATCACAATTGTTAGGATAATTGTATAATATTACTTTTACCATTAATTACTATATTTACCTTTTTACCGTAACAATAAAAATTATTAAAGCTAATATAAACAATGGAAAAAAATAAGGCGAACCCATTTTCATAATTTGGACCCACTAATTAAAAATATGGAATCCATTTTTTAAAATTCGAAAACCAGTATTTTCCATAATTACGTTAAAATTAATCACACTTTCAGAATGAGAAAACGGGTTCTAAAAGTTAAAATGTGTAAAATATTGAAATGTTTTTACATCTAAATTCAATGTAAAATTATTGTCAATGACATAAATTTTAATAACTGATAAAAAATTACTTATTTACACTTTAAAATAATTAAAATATATAATTAAACATTATAAATAAATTTTATAATAAATTAGTTTTCAATTAATATGTATTTAATTTTTTACTAAGCATCAAAACATGAAACTTATTAAAAATAGTAAAAATTCATCAAAAGTAAATTTTGATACTCAAAAATAAAAATAAAATTCTGTTTTATCAAACGAATATGAAGTGTCAAAAACTCTATCTAAAATGTGTGAACCATCTAAAGACCGCAAACATCAATTTTTTAAAAAATACTTCTTTAATCTGAAAAATTGAATTTGTTCTTATATTGTGTCTAGAAAATATATAAAATGAATTTTAATTATTATATTGAATAATAAACATATATTTTAGAAATAAAATCCATAATGGGTGATTTTATTATATATAAAATCACTTATTTTTATTAAAATGGTTTTTCTAAAAAACATTTCCTTTTATTTAATTCATAATTGATTGCTCCCAAAAGAATTATTTATATATTCATGTCTAAAGAATATTTTCATAATTCAGTTAATACTATTCATACACACTATTATAATTTCTATGTTATAATTTAACATAATAATATTTATTTGTTCTTTTAAACTTGGTCTTACATGAAATGAATTTTATAAAAAAACATATAATTGTATGTAATACAATTCATGCATAGTGATGCATATACAGCAAGCTATGCCCGTGTTGCGTGTAGTGGAAGACTATCTTGGTGTAGCATAAAACATATGACATCAATGAAATTAAAAATAATATATCTTATATAATTATCTAGTTGTGACACTTATATCAGCGATGACTCAAATAATATTGTATTTATCTTTTAATATATATATACCGTAAAATATCCTATTTCACTATTCAAAAATAATTCATTTATTTTTATTTAATACCTAAAATCCACACTAACCATTTATCGATGTTTTTAATTGAAAAGTTATATTCAATTTTTGAAAATAATTTTTGAAATATGAGAAATTTAATTTTATTATTAAAATCATCATTTACCCGATAAATACTAATTTTTAAATTATAACTCATTTTATAATTTTTTTGAAAAATTAATTAAGGTTTCATAAAATGATAATATAATCATATTAAAAAAATATATTAATTTATCAATGTATTTTATGAAAATAATTTCTATTTTAAATCATTATATTAATTATAAAATTGTAAATAAATTTTTACATTTCCGAAAAATACCAAAACTTAATTTATCTTTTTTAAAATATTTTTTACATTTTACATGATGTAAATATACAATATTTTCATTTATAAGGTACCTAAATTATATTTATACTTTCATAGGTGAAATTACTATTTTAATGGTCATATTACTATTCCCAATGGTCACATTACTATTCCATTTTTCATATTAAATAAAATTTTTCAATGTAAAAATATGTGTTGCATGAAGAATAAACTATCAAAGGTGACAAATTTAAAAAGGGACATACCATAACATCTTGGGGTGTTATATTGTACCCTCCTACATAAAAAGTTTCCCTCGAAATTTCTATGGTGTCGCCTCATAAAATGATTGGGGTAGTTCTTCATCGTATGTTCTTATAGTTCCCATATTACTTCATCAATTTTATGATTTTATGAAGTAACTTCATAGGACATGTTTTTTTATTGCTCAAAACCTATTCATTTGTGTCCAGAATCTATATTGGCTCCTTAGAATAAGATAAATCATGTTCCAATTCTATTCCTTTATAAGTGAGGACATGTGTTGATTATGACATGTACTTATTTAGTAATGAAATGTGGAACACATTGTGTACTTTAAAAAGGCTAGGTGGCATCGTCAAATGATAATCTATATATCCAATTCTCACTAGGATTTAAAATGTTCTAATGTAAATTTGGCAATGTTTCCCTTTCATTACATATCTTATAACACCATTTCATGGAGATACCTTCATGAACCCAATATCCCCCACCTGAAACTCCAAATATTTTCTCCAGTTTCCGTCATAGATCTTCTACATACATTTTGATTCAGTGATCTGAGTATGAATAGTCTTTGAATTCTCCGTTGTTTCCTTTACATGTTCTTGGTCCGTGAGATTCTATTCAAAAAATTCATTCGAACATGTTAGTGTATGAAATCTCCTTCCATACAATGATTCATATGGTACCATTTGAATTATTGAATGGAAACTATTATTGTATGAAATCTATTACCAATTTAAAAAAAGACCCCACACTCTTTGGAAGTCATGTGAGAATTATCTCAAGATTTATTATAAAATTCTGATTGTGTTATTTGATTGCCCCTCAGTTTGAGGGTGATAATTTATACTCAAATGAAGCTCAATGTTTAAATACATTTGAATACCTTTTCATAAATTTAGAGAAAAACATTGATCACAATCAAAAAAAATTTAAATAGGTTCTCCATGATGTCTTAAGAAATCTTTCATATAGATTCTTGCAAGATGATACAATGGAAAATTCTTCCTTCTAGAGATTAGATGTTTTAATTTGGTTAGTTGATGAACAATTACCCAAATTACATAATTATTTTTTTGGTGTTTTGGTTATATAATGAAATAATAAATATTTATGTCATTCCATTTAAATTTAAGTGAAGGAAGATGTTTCATGACACCACTAGGATATTTATTTTAGGCATTCAAATATTGACAGAATAAATATGTGATTCAAAATAAATAATTTCTCTCTTCATATTATCTCGCTAGAAATGATCCTTCAAATCTATATAAATCCTAGTGATACCATAGTGTAGATAGAAATTTGAACTTTGGGAATCATCCAATAAATCCATTTTTAGCTCATGTATATAGGGAACACAAAACCTCTTCCCAAATTTCATAATTACATACTCATATACAATTTCTTCCATCATTCCATCACTCACTGCATTAATTTTCTTTCAAAAATGATCTTCATTATAATGAGAAATTTTATTCATGTCCAATAAATATTATTAGGAAAACAATTGAAAAAGTAGTGAAGTTTTACCCTTAATGATAATTCCCATATCCATCTTCACTAGATCCATGTACACATGATCCTTATCAATCCTCATTTTATTCATGACTTCATGATCTGTCCTGCTCAATGTATCATCCTCCTTACCCACCATCCTTTAGAGGAAGTGTGTTAAATAATCATAATATTTGAGTATATTGGGCTATCTACTTTACATCATCTTGAGTTATTTGTATGAGAATATATATTTCATGTTATTGTGATTCATATATATCTCATAAGTTTCTCTATAGAGATAGTGTCTGGATAACATTAGAGAAACTACTATGGCTATTAACTAATGAACCAAAGCTAGATATTCATGTTTATGATATTTTAATTGCCTTTATTCATAGTCAATAATTATATCATTATTAATAATTTCACATCTGAATCATTTCTTTAATGCATCTCTATTAATAAAAAACCACCATTTCCCAGTGGTAGTGTCATGATCAGGTAAATCACTTATCTACACTTCAATTATTCAAAAATATATTCAAATTATTTCATCCAATAGATCTTAATGCCATTAAGAGTATGATTGGATAACATGTTATCTAACAAGGAAAAATTATGAAAAAAATATAGATATTAACATGATAAACCAATAAAACTATCGACCTCAGTTATGTTTGATGGTGTAGGCCATTCGAGAACATCATTTTTCTTCATAGGATCATGGTATATTCCATCCTTATAGACAATATGGCTAATAAAATAAACCATTTGAATGAATAAATCAAACTTTCTAAACCCCTCATATAAATCCTTGATTCTAAGAGTCTCCAGTACAATCCACATGAGATTCTCAAAGTCCTTATAGATTCTGGAATATATCAAGAAAGCATTATGGAATACCACAACCAAATCATCAATATATTTCGGGAACACGATTTTCATTAGATTCATAAAAATAGATAGTGCATTAGTTAGTCCAAATTTCATTACTATAAACTCATAATGTCCCTATATGGTTTGAAATGAGGTCTCTAGAATATCTTCCTTCTTGAAACGAAATTGATGATATCTAGATTGATGAAAAATCTTTGAAAAATATTTAGCTTATTGAATATGATCAAATAAATCATCAATTTAAGGTAGATGATACTTTTCCTTTTTTTAATATAATTTATTACTCTATTGTTAATGGAAAGCCTCATGGATCCATATTTATTCTTATAAATAAGAATAGGGGATTATAAGGCCCCAGCCTTAAACCTTACTTAATCTTGAGTTATTACAAGATTACACATTGAGGATCTTTTCGGGTTTAGAGTTTTAGAGAATTAGATCATAAAACATGCATTACATTCCAAATATAAACAAAGTGGTTACATAAAGATAGTATTGTTCATTCCCATCAATAAAAACACATTTAAAATAAAACATGGATTATTTCTTGACACATCCTTGACTCTATCATCTTATCATGTACCTTTCCCTTGACCTGTGAAAAACATTTCAAAAACATGGGATGAGCATAAAAACTCAGTATGGGTTATAAAAACATGGAAAGGAAACATGAGTTCATATATACATAATAATGAAATCATACTTTACCCATAAAACATAGGCACTTTAACATACCTCATAAAATCATGAATAAATCATAGAAATCATAAGACATATAGGTAACTTGAGGCATTCATATCATTCTAACGTAGGGAGTAACCCTCATGGTTACGTTTGGAATACCCATCATAGTATATTCCCTAAAATATTTTCGGAGAAACCTTAACGTTTCACTCCTTCACGTTACCCAATGCATTGGAGAGCTATAACGGGCTCACCCGCCCTTAGTTTATCACGGAACCGCCCGTCTTCATAATAATGCCCAAGAACCATAACATAATCATATCACATAAAACATGCATAAAGGAAACATAAAATTTCCACATTTCAATCACGAGATATCAATACAACACATTGATATAAAAACATTATGAAAACCATTTTCAATACTAAAATAAAAGAAAAGTAAAACATGGTATTTATTTTTCTTTTAAAAAAGAAGGTATGGCTTGTAGAGGAAGCCGAAACTCAAATAACGGTTACGACGGCGGAGAAGTCGTTGTCGCCGCATACGTACGAAAAAAACATTCTCTTTTGTCATTTAGTAAACGCTTCGTCTAAAAAATATTCCTTTTGAATAAACATAAAAGTAAAAGGGGTTTATACACCATATAAAAGAAAGTTGTGTATAAAACAAAATATGCCTCAATGAAAGGGGATTGAGACGAAGTCCCATACCTCGTATCCGACTTGACCCGACCGTTATTTAATCTCCTGAATAATAAACTTGAGTTAATATATACTTGCTTAAGAACCTTTTTCAGGTTCACTATTTCTCTTATACCATGTTATGGACATCATGTAATCGTTTAAGTTAATAATGTTCATTTTTTCGGTATTTGGTTCTTAAGTCAAAAATAGACTTCTTACACTTACATGTTGTTAATTTGGTCAAAGGTTCGTTATATCTAGAATGATATTAATGATTTGTATAACATATACATTATATATATTCAGCATATACATGTATTTATAATAGTACATCACATTTAGAGGTAATAAAGGAAATGCACCGTTCATGGAGACAGTAAGCTGTACGTACGCATGAACGCTACTTCCATTTCTATTTCGTATTTTTTTTGGAATGGAATCATAATTATATAAGAGTATATTATAATTCCAGTATAATAAAATATATAATATCATTAACTTTATCCTTTACACATCCCACATATGGTATTAACGAATCAAATCACTTTCAGGGGGCGGTAGTCCGCACTTCCTAAAATGAAGATATCGTGTTTACCCATAATGGAAACCATAAAGTTATGCCCAAAATGAAAAAAAAACATAAGCTTAATGAAAACATAAACATATTATATATCATATATAAAAATAGTGACATCATAATGGCCACCTTTGAAGGTGTTAAATGAGTGTTGAACAATCATCGTTTCGGGAGGCAGAATTTCTCCATCCACTGAAACCGTACGTTCTTTAACCATTTGATGCAGTTGTGTGAGAGTGTAGCTCAAATAAATCTTATAAAAACATCCTTGTATATTTAAGATACTGGTGTTGTTACAAAATAAGTAAATAAAAAGAGTTTAGGGGGTTGGAGAAGCAAAATAAAACAAATGAACATGAGAGAATGAATTACCTTTAAAAGTGTAACTCCTTTTGATTTGAGCCTAAAGGCTTCCTTTGAAAGGATTCTGCCCAAAGGGAATCCTCTAGGATGAGGAGTGGGATGTGGAGAGAGTAAATGGGCAGGGGTTGGCCGAGCCAAAGGCTTGAGTAGTGTGTGAAATGAGGTAGAGGTGGGGGCCTTTTATAAGAGGAGAGGAGGGGCACTTTTGGAAAGTAAAGAAATATTACTTTATTTGAAAATGTGTTTCGGTTTCAAAAGGTCCCACATTGATATAATTCTTGGATAAGGTGATAAGGGTTCGAAATCCACTCATCCAATTGGTTTTGGCCATGTGTAGTTCATAGATTTTACATTATCATTCCATTTTATTTAAATCGTCAAATAATGATGTCATCGCTGCATCATTATTATGTCATAAATAATTTAATTTATTTAATGTCTAAAAATCATAAAAAAATACTATGATGTAGGAAATCTTTTTAGATTTCCAATTACTATTTATAATCAAATATCTGATCTTTATAACCCCATGTAAAAATTGTTTTCGTGAAACGTATTATGTTTGTGTCATTTTTACCTTTACATTAAATAAAAAGTTAATTATGTCATTTCCCAACCAAAATGTCCCCATGGGGTCCCCAAGTTGACCCATGGATTGTCTTGGTTGGCCATGACACAACCAATCAGGTTGGGACATGTGTCTAGGTCATTTCATATTATTAAAGCATTATTTATACCTTAAACTACACTAATTACCACTAATCGTGATTAAAAACATAATAAGTTACTATTCACCAAAAAATTATTTTAATCTCATTGAACCAAATTTTACATCTTAATGACAACCATGTATGTCGGATTTTCAAAATTAAATACACTTTAGTGGTAAACTTTCATTTAACTGAAAAATCTGTTTGCTTGATTACCACTTAGTGGTTTCACTATTCATCAAAATTGAAGTTTTTCAGAAAATTACAAAAAATTCATCCTAAGCTATATTTGATATTCTGAATTCAAAAATGAAGTATTTTTAACAATATTAAAATCATATAAGTCACATTAATTAATTTAATAATTAATTCCCGCTGTCAGAGCAAATAGCGTGTTTTTACAAAACAATAAGTATCAAAAGATTGACACCAGTTTAAGTCTAATTTCAAAGTGAAATTGATTCCAATGACCAAAATTGGATAAAATGGTAAAAATATATTCTAATTTCATTTCAAAACCAATTCAAAACATAATCTAATCATATAAATAAATTAGATTAAAAAGCAGTTTTGATGTAAAATGCAGTATTTTTCACTATTCATTAAAAAATGAACATTGTCAGAAAAATACCAAAAATTCACACAAGGTAAATTTTGATGTCCCAATCATAAAGAATACGTTTATTTTGACAAACATAGTTTATAAAATTGTCAAAAGATAGATTAAAAAATGGTTTTCCATCAAAAGGCAGTAAAACAATCTTTTAAGAATATTAGTGTATTCCATGCATAAGATTGTATTTATTTTCATTTTAAGCCTCTATAACACTATCTTAATAATTAATATACATAGATAAAATTATATATTATTCATTAC
Source organism: Viscum album (assembly GCA_963277665.1). Taxonomy (NCBI): domain Eukaryota; kingdom Viridiplantae; phylum Streptophyta; class Magnoliopsida; order Santalales; family Viscaceae; genus Viscum; species Viscum album. Next base: position 3,797,717 of record CAUJRU010000025.1, on the reverse strand, counting down.
TTACTTGGGATGTTACATCCTTCCCCCCTTTATAAAATTGCGTCCCCGCAATTTATTTACTTATCGAATAAATGGGGGTACTTATCCCTCATTGCATTTTTATATTCCCATGTTGCCTCTTCAATCATGTGGTTTTTCCACAAAACCTTTACCTGGTGAATCACCTTATTCCTTAACACTTGTTCCCTGTGGTCAAGAATCTGGACCGGTTGTTCCTCATAAGATAGGTTCTCTTCCAGCTGAACTACCTCTGGACTCAAAACATGAGATGGATCTGGCATATACATTCTCAACATCGAAATGTGAAAAGCATTGTGTACCTGAGATAAACTCGGAGGTAAAGCCACTCGGTATGCAACTGATCCAAATCTCTCCAAAATTTCGTATGGTCCAATGAACCTTGGACTCAACTTTCCTTTCTTACCAAATCTCATCACACTTTTCCAAGGAGAAATCTTGAGAAAAACATGATCACCTACCTCGAAAGATAGATCCTTCCTCCGGTTATCCGCATAACTCTTCTGCCTGCTCTGAGCTGTTCTCATGTGTTTCTGAATCAACTGAACTTTTTCTGCCTTCTCTTCTACCAATTCTGGTCCCATCAACTTCCTTTCACCCACTTCATCCAAGAAAGCTGGAGTTCGACACTGCTTCCCATATAATGCCTGAAATGGTTCCATCTGTATACTGGAATGAAAACTGTTATTATATGAAGACTCAACCAAAGAAAGATGTTGGTCCCAACTTCCCTGATAATCCATAGAACAAGCTCATAGAATATCCTCCAATGTCTGAATTGTTCATTCTGACTGCCCATCTGATTGAGGATGAAAAGCTGTACTAAAATTTAATTCAGTACCCAACGACTTCTGAAGGCCTTTCCAAAAGTTAGAAGTAAACCTGGGATCACGATCCGATACAATGGAGATAGGAACTCCATGTAACCTGACTATCTCTTTAAGATACAAACAGGAAAGTTGATCAAGAGAGAAAGTATCTCATATAGCAAGGAAATGAGAAGATTTGGTCAAGCGATCAACAATAACCCAGATTGCATTATTACCTCGAGAAGTCTTCGGTAATCCAACAAAAAATTCCATGGATATATTCTCCCATTTCCACTCTGGCACTGGTAAAGGCTGAAGCATCCCTTTCGGTAACTACCGCTCTGCTTTAACCTGCTGACAAGTCAAACACTTCACAGTAAAATCAGCAGTATCTCTTTTCATTCCATCCCACCAGTAATACTCCCGCAGATCTCTATACATCTTCGAACTGCCCAGATGAACTGAAAACGGAGAACTATGAGCTTCACATAACAACTCTTTCTTCAACTGTGAATCAAAAGGCACACACAATCTCTTCCCAAATCTCAAAACGCAATCATTATCAATGTTGAATTCAGGGAACTTACCTTTCTGAACCAGCTCTACCTTTTTCTACAACTCACTATCTTGCTTCTTTGCTTGCTTGATTCTATCTGATAGAGAAGATCTCACTGATACCTGAAACAAAACAGAAGGACTTCCTGCACTAACAACTTCTATGCCAAAGTTCATCAAATCCTCAACCAAAGGATCACGTTCCAAACGCAACATTGTTAATGAAGCATTACTTTTTCGACTCAAAGCATCAGCCACTTTATTTGCTTTTCCCGGATGGTAATGAATTGTAGAATCATAATCCTTGATTAATTCCAGCCATCTCCTTTGTCTCATGTTTAACTCTTTCTGAGTGAATATATACTTTAAACTTTTGTGATCGGTATATATTTCACACTTTACTCCATACAAATGATGCCTCTAAATTTTTAAATAAAAAACAACAGTAGCTAGTTCCAAATCATGTGTAGGGTAATTTACCTCATGAGTTTTCAACTGTCGTGAAGCATAAGTAATTACCTGATCATTCTGCATTAGGACGCAACCAAGTCCTTTCAATGAAGCATCACTGTATATAACAAACTCACCATTCCTAGAAGGTAGTGCCAAAACTGGAGCATTCACCAACCTTCTTTTCAATTCCTGAAAACAATCATCACATTCTTTTGTCCAGATAAACTTAACACCCTTCCGAGTTAGCTTAGTCATTGGTCTAGATAACCGTGAAAAATTTCTAACAAACCTTCGGTAATAGCCCGCCAAATCAAGGAAGCTACGAATCTCGGTTACATTTGTGGGTCTTGGCCATTCTTCCACAACTTTTGTTTTTGCAGGATCAACAATTATTCCATCTTTAGAAACAATGTGACCAAGGAAAGAAATTTGTTGCAACCAAAACTCACACTTGCTGAATTTCCCATACATTTTCTTTTCTTTTACGGTTTGCAAGATAACCCTTAAATGTTTTTCATGCTCCTCTTTACTTTTATAAAACACCAAAATATCATCAATTAAAACCACCACAAACTTATCAAAGAACCCATGGAAAATTCTATTCATTAAGTCCATGAATACAGCAGGTGCATTGGTTAGCCCAAAAGGCATTACTACAAATTCATAATGGCCATATCTCGTACGGAACGCGGTCTTCGGAATATCTGCATCCTTTACCTTCAGCTGATGGTACCCCGATCTCAAGTCAATCTTTGAAAAAAACTGAGCTCCCTGGAGCTGATCAAAAAAATCATCGATATGAGGCAAAGGATATTTGTTCTTAACAGTGATATTATTCAAGGCTCTATAATCAATGCAAAGTCTCATAAAACCATATTTTTTCTTAACAAACAAAACAGGGGCACCCCATGGTGATGTGCTAGGTCTAATGAAACCTTTTTCTAATAAATCTTGTAATTGCTCCTTCAAATCTAAAAGTTCAATTTGTGCCATTCGATAAGGGGGTTTTGAAATTGGCTTAGCATGAGGAACTAAGTCAACTGTAAACTCAACTTCCCGATCTGGTATTACTCCAGGCAACTCATCAGGAAAAACATCAGGATACTCATTTACCACTGGCACATCATTAATATGAACAGTTCCTTTATTTTCAACGACATGTGCAAGGTAACATTCATTTCCATCTTTTACAAGTTTCTCGGCCTCTTGATATGTTATCAAAAGTAAGGGTTCATTCTTGTAAACAAACTGAATGTCTTTCTGAAAAGAAACTTCTTTAGCTCTACAGTCAATCTTAGCATGGTAAATAGAGAGCCAATCCATACCCAGGATAACATCAAACTCTACTAGAGGTAGAACAATAAGGTTTGCAAGTAGGTTCTTTCCACAGATAAGGATAGGAAGATTCTTATAAATTCTTTTTGCCTCAACATTCCGCTCAGGTGTTTTTACCAAAATTTCAGGAGTCATTTCTTGAGATGGTATTCCCATTTTACTAGAAAAGGTTTCAGAGATGAAAGAATGTGTAGAACCTGAATCAAACAACACACTGGAATAATCTGAAAAAATAAACAAAGTACCTGATACAACTTCATTTGATGGCCCGACATCTGCTGAAGTAGTTGCAAAGGATTTCACCACCCCTTTCTGCTTATAGTCTAACTGCTTCTCATCACTCAAGCTCCTTGTCGGACACTCGTTTGCATAGTGACCCATCTCATTGCACTTATAACATTTCACTAACTGTAAATCAAATTTGTTCTTACCTTCACCTTGATCCTTTTCAGTGCAATCATGAGCCGTATGTCCCATCTTACCACATTGGTAGCACTTCCTGGAATTCAGAAGAAATTCCCCAGCATGACTTTTGCCACATTTATCACAAACTGGAAACTTAGTTCTCTTACCATTAGAATTTTTTGAAGAATTCTTACCTTTCTCCTTCCACCTCGGCCTCTTCTTCTGGTGGTTAGTATAGAAAACTTGGTCATCGGCAAACTCCATTTCCACCTTCTCAGCACATCGAACAAGCTTTTCATAACTTTTAAACTCACAAGAAGCTAATGCCCTTCGATATTTTGGCTTTAATCCTGAGTAAAAACGATTGAGTTTACTATCAAGGTCCCGGATAAAATTTGGAGCATACCTTGCCAATCGAGTGAACCTTTCTTCATAGACAGCCACTGAGTCTTCCTCTTGCCTCAATTCCAAGAATTGCTTTTCCATCCTAAGTCGAACATCCTTAGGAAAATACTTCTCAAGAAACATACCTTTGAATTCATCCCAGTCAAGATCATAAATCTCATCGGTGTCCCTGATATTTTTAACCATAGACCACCACTGATCTGCTTCACCCTCCAAACGGTAAATAGCAAGACTAACCTTTTGATTATCTGAACACCCCATGACATCAAAAATCTTCTCCAGTGCTTTAATCCACCCTTCAGCTAGCACAGGGTCAGATGATCCCCTGAATGATGGTGGATGTTTCTTCATGAAATGTTCCACCACTAACATGTTCCTCTGCGGTTGATCTGGCTGATCTCGTGCATGGATACCACCGCCATTTATCGCTTGAGTCAACTGCGTCATCACTGCAACAAACTGTTCAGTTCCAATTCCGACCATTTCTGGATGCTGATTCGGAAGGTTATTTCCTTCTGTATGCCTTCCTAGCACTGCTTCCCTGTTTCCTCTACGGAAAACCATTCTGAACAAACATGTCTTAGATGAAGCAACATGGTAATCTTTAAATGCTATATCATTTAAAAAAAATATTTTTGGATAATCATTTAATAGAATTCTAACTCCTAAAGTTATCTAAACCGACCTTTGATACCAACTATAAGGCCCCAGCCTTAAACCTTACTTAATCTTTAGTTATTACAATATTACACATTGAGGATCTTTTCGGGTTTAGAGTTTTAGAAAATTAGATCATAAAACTTGCATTACATTCCACATATAAACAAAGTGGTTACATAAAGATATTATTCTTCATTCCCATCAATGGAAACACATTTAAAATAAAACATGGATTATTTATTAACACATCCTTGACTCTATCATCTTATCATGTACCTTTCCCTTGACCTGTGAAAAGCATTTCAAAAACATGGGATGAGAATAAAAACTCAGTATGGGTTATAAAAACATGGAAAGGAAACATGAGTTCATATATACATAAGAATGAAATCATACTTTACCCATAAAACATAGGCACTTTAACATAACTCATAAAATCATGAATAAATCATAGAAATCATAAGACATAAAGGTAACTTGAGGAATTCATAACATTCTTACGTAGGGAGTAACCCTCTTGGTTACGTTTGGAATACCCATCACAATATATTCCCTAAAATATCTTCGGAGAAACCTTAACGTTTCACTCCTTCGCGTTACCCAATGCATTGGAGAGCTAAAACCGGCTCACCCGCCCTTAGTTTATCACAGAACCACCCGTCTTCATAATAATGCCCAAGAAACATAACATAATCATATCACATAAAACATGCATAAAGGAAACATAAATTTTCCACATTTCAATCACGATATATCAATACAACACATTGATATAAAAACATTATGAAAACCATTTTCAATACTAAAATAAAAGAAAAGTAAAACATGGTATTTATTTTTCTTTTAAAAAAGAAGGTATGGCTTGTAGAGGAATCCGAAACTCAAATAACGGTTACGACGGCGGAGAAGTCATTGTCGCCGCATACGTACGACAAAAACATTCCCTTTTGTCGTTTAGTAAACGCTATGTCTAAAAAAGATTCCTTTTGAATAAACATAAAAGTAAAAGGGGTTTATACACCGTATAAAAGAAAGTTGTGTATAAAACAAAATATGCCTCAATGAAAGGGGATTGAGACGAAGTCCCATACCTCGTATCTGACTTGACCCGACCGTTATTTAATCTCCTGAATAATAAACTTGAGTTAATCTCTACTTGCTTAAGAACCTTTTTCAGGTTCACTATTTCTTTTATACCATGTTATGGACATCATGTAATCATTTAAGTTAATAATGTTCATTTTGTCGGTATTTGGTTCTTAAGTCAAAAATAGACTTCTTACACTTACATGTTGTTAATTTTGTCAAAGGTTCGTTATATCCAGAATGATATTAATGATTGGGATAACATATACATCATATATATTCATCATATACATGTATTTATAATAGTACATCACATTTAGAGGTAAGAAATGAAATGCACCGTTCATGGAGACGGTAAGCCGTACGTACGCATGAACGCTACTTCCATTTCTATTTCGTATTTTTTTTGGAATGGAATCATAATTATATAAGAGTATATTATAATTCCATTATAATAAAATATATAATATCATTAACATTATCCTTTACACATCCCACATATGGTATTAACGAATCAAATCACTTTCAGGGGGCGGTAGTCCGCACTTCCTAAAATGAAGATATCATGTTTACCCATAATGGAAACCATAAAGGTATGCCCAAAATGAAAAAAAATCAGAAGCTTAAGGAAAAAATAAACATATTATATATCATATATAAAAATAGTGACATCATAATGGCCACCTTTGAAGGTGTTAAATGAGTGTTGAACAATCATCGTTTCGGGAGGCAGAATTTCGCCATCCACTGAAACCGTATGTTCATTAACCATTTGATGCAGTTGTGTGAGAGTGTAGCTCAAATAAATCTTATAACAACATCCTTGTATATTGAAGATACTGGTGTTTTTACAAAATAAGTAAATAAAAAGAGTTTAGGGGGTTGGAGAAGAAAAATAAAACAAATGAACATGAGAGAATGAATTACCTTTAAAAGTGTAACTCCTTTTGATTTGAGCCTAAAGGCTTCCTTTGAAAGGCTTATTCCCAAAGGGAATCCTCTAGGATGAGTATTGGGATGTGGAGAGAGTAAATGGGCAGGGGTTGGCCGAGCCAAAGGCTTGAGTAGTGTGTGAAATGAGGTAGAGGTGGGGGCCTTTTATAAGAGGAGAGGAGGGGCACTTTTGGAATGTAAAGAAATATTACTTTATTGGAAAATGTGTTTCGGTTTAAAAAGGTCCCACATTGATATAATTCGTGTATAAGGTGATAAGGGTTCGAAATCCACTCATCCAATTGGTTTTGGCCATGTGTAGTTCATAGATTTTACATTATCTTTCCATTTTATTTAAATCGTCAAATAATGATGTCATCGCTGCATCATTATTATGTCATAAATAATTTAATTTATTTAATGTCTAAAAATCATAAACAAAATACTATGATGTAGGAAATCTTTTTAGCTTTCCAATGACTATTTATAATCAAATATCTGATCTTTATAACCCCATGTAAAAATTGTTTTCGTGAAACGTATTATGTTTGTGTCATTTTTACCTTTACATTAAATAAAAAGTTATTTATGTCATTTCCCAACCCAAATGTTCCCATGGGGTCCCCAAGTTGACCCATGGCTTGTCTTGGTCGGCCATGACACAACCAATAAGGTTGGAACATGTGTCTAGGTCATTTCATATTATTAAAGCATTATTTATACCTTAATCTACACTAATTACCACTAATCGTGATTAAAAACATAATAAGTTACTATTCACCAAAAAATTATTTTAATCTCATTGAACCACATTTTACTTCTTAATGACAACCATGTTTGTCGGATTTTCAAAATTCAATACACTTTAGTGGTAAACTTTCATTTAACTGAAAAATCAGTTTGCTTGATTACCACTTAGTGGTTTCACTATTCATCAAAATTGAAGTTTTTCAGAAAATTACCAAAAATTCATCCTAAGCTATATTTGATATTCTGAATTCAAAAATGAAGTATTTTTTACAATATTAAAATCATATAAGTCACATTAATTAATTTAATAATTAATTCCCGCTGCCAGAGCAAATAGCGTGTTTTTACAAAACAATAAGTATCAAAAGATTGACACCAGTTTAAGTCTAATTTCAAAGTGAAATTGATTCCAATGACCAAAATTGGGTAAAATGGTAAACATATATTCTAATTTAACTTCAAAACCAATTCAAAACATAATCTAATCATATAAATAAATTAGATTAAAAAGCAGTTTTGATGTAAAATGCAGTATTTTTCACTATTCATTAAAAAATGAACATTGTCAGAAAAATACCAAAAATTCACACAAGGTAAATTTTGATGTCCCAATCATAAAGAATATGTTTATTTTGACAAACATAGTTTATAAAATTGTCAAAATATAGATTAAAAAATTTTTTCCATCAAAAGGTAGTAAAACAATCTTTTAAGAATATTAGTGTATTCCATGCATAAGATTGAATTTATTTTCATTTTAAGCCTCTATAACACTATCTTAATCATTAATAGACATAGATAAAAATATATATTATTAATTACTTACTTGGGATGTTACAGGGATCCCCATAGATAAAAAATATCGTTATTAAATCCCTTATTACTCAACTGGTCCAGTTATTTCTCTAACTCCACTAATTCCCCAATGGTAATTATATAAGGAGTCCTTGATGTTGGCCTTTATTAAGGTATTAAATAAATATAAAACTCAACATCACACTCTATAGGATGACTAAAAAAATAATCTAGAAATACATTAATGTATTCTTGTATAATGGGTACATCCTCAATTTGAAAATTTATTTCCTCATACATAGATGATGTTTTCTATTCCTACTCATGATTTTCATTATGTTGAGCTACTGGGTGTGGATCAAGATAAGAAACATATGATGAGGTTTATTTTCTAATGGTAAGGGATTCCACATCTTCCTTACCAATTGAAATTTCCTTCTTCATGAAATATATTTTTCACATCATATTTTTGAAGCTAGTCGATTCTGAGGGTTATATTAAATTTAATCATAGGTATTATCAAATTTTCAACAACTAAATCATGTTTTTGTCTCATAAAGGGGACTAACTAACACATATTTGAATAAATTATACATCCCTTTAGGGATTTGATTGAAAACTACTTTATTAAATAAAATGGGAAATTTATAATTTTACATGAAAACTAAGATGATGTAAAATAATTTTATGATCTATAATCAAATATATCATTGTCTATGTTTTTGGTAAAAATTAATGTACCTACCACCACATCATTTGAAATTTCAACCTCATCAGTTGTGATTGCAAAAGCATGGCATTTATGCCCTGGCCTATTCTGGGGAATGTTTCATTGAGGCTTAGGACAATAAATTTCATAATATACCATCTCTTTATAGTTTTATCATTGAACATTGGTGGCCTCTTTCATTACCATGAAATAACGGTCTTAGTGGCCTTGTTCTCTACACATGTAACAAACTCACATTCCCATTGGGTATGTACCTAGGTGTTTCTTACCAAAATTATATCCCAATGGAAATTCAACACTCCCCTTCTTCCCCTTCTCCTTATTTCTTTTTCTAGAGTGTTCAAAAACCCTATTATTCTATTTTATTCCTTTAATTTCATAAGTCATAGAGAATTATTTTTATATCTTCATTTATCATAAAACAATATCTTCAAGTGATGAGATATCTTGGTAGACTAGTTCCCTGAATAGGAATGTATTTAACCCATAAAAGAATCAATAATTTCCTTTGGATTGGGTTTGTAGTCTACATCATGTATTACTATCTTAGTAAACATTCCACCATACATAAAAATATTCTCATCCTCCATTATCTTCATATTCAAGAATTTTTTTTCTATATCTTCCCGACAGTCATAAGGGAAATATTTTTCTATAAAATTTTCCTTAAAACGTTTAATATACATGTTTTCTATTTATTCATCCATGTTCGTGAATTTAATCATAGACTACCATTGATCTGCATTTCTTGAGAGACAATAAATTGCAAAGGAAACTTTTTCTATTTCACTAATTCCCAAAGATAGAAATATATTCATAAAGAGATTATACACTACTGAGATACTAATGGGTGTATAGTCCCATTTAATGATGGAGTTTGTTGTCTCATGAGGAAATATCACATTGTTCCTTCATACTTTGGATTAGGATGATCGATAATAGTAATGTAGTTATTCATAGCATGAGTCAGTTGGCCTAGTGTATTTATAAGATTGTCATCCCTAATTGAAACTCTTTCTCTAATATCATTATCTTTGCATAAGAGCTAAATCCATATAGGGAATATATGTGTTGATATGGTTTACATTACTTCCAATATGATCCATTTATATATAATGGAAAACAATAAATTAGATCAGTAATAATAATGAATAATTTCAAACTAGTAACACTTATCATAAATTAAAAACTTAATTCACAACTAATCTCATAATATTTAAAAAAAAATATTGGGGGCATGTTTTCTTTTTAATCCTTAATAATGGATTATAAATAAAATGTAAATAATATTAACAATATCCCCTAGGAGTTCCAAACCTGGTGCGTAGTACGGCCCGTGACATGTAATTGGTTACTCAGAGTCATGCATGATGAACCTTTTTTGAGTGGTTACCCCAAGGTACATATGTGGTAGAACAATGTCCTTTTATACTATCTAGATGGAGATATATTTCTAAGAAGACCTCCATAATATCTACCCCATAAAAATTCTAGTATTTTATTCGTATATTTTACTCCAGTCTATCTTATGATACTAACTCCATATACACTTACCCTAGTAGTTCATAGTCGGTGCCTTTCGTTATTACATTGGTAACTTAAACAATAAATCACATCCCAAAGGACCTTATAGTTTAGTAGAATTGATAAATTAGATACATACATAATTATTTCATTATAAATCTGGAAGAAAAAACAAATATAAAATTCATTGGAAACACCCAAAAACTATTTGATTAACCCTATAAGTCATTCATAATATTATTCTTCACATCATAGAGAAAAATAAAACATATTAAAGGGGTGAGTTCAGATGCTCAATAATTGAATCCTTTATAGTGAAAGTTAACATAAATAACCATAAACATTAAGGCATGGTAAATAACTAAAAGCACATGCCTTTAAACCTAAAATTTAGAATAATTTGGCTTCAATATATTTTTATTAAAAAAATTTATATAAATAATCATAAGAGAGTAAAAAATAAAAATGGGTATTATAATAGTCGAATAATCACATGTAATATGAATTAATAATATCAGAATGAGGGAATATCTAATACTAGGTATTTAAAACATTTCAGTAAGGATTCATCCAAGACACTATATGTAAAAGGGTAAATTTTTGGTCTAGTTTGTCTCATGATACCTACAAATGAATCAACAGGCTATAGGTGGCCCCACCCATTAATTATTGAGTACAACGATTTCCACCTATAAAAAGGTTAATAGATAATTAATATATAAATTCTTATTAAATGTATCATATGAAATGTAAATAACTCTCCCCAATAAATATACATAATCAATAACCATTCTGAGTAACATGATGAATGGTATCAAGATAGAATATCCACAGTCAAACTAATCAAAATCCATTTAATAAATTATGTTAGATAATATCATAAAATATCAATTATAGTAAATAATAATATTCAAAACATGGTATTGAATGAGTGGGAAATAGTTTAATAAATTCATTGGGGAATTCTTGAGAGAAATACCCTTTTTACTAATGAATTTCTCTATTTGAAAAATGATTTGTATCTATCATATAATCAGATTTCAAAATGTATATCGCAGGAATGAAAATTTGAGGAAAATGAAATTATTTCCATTTGAAGCGTAACCATTTAAAATAGTTTTTTATGAAGATATAATTATTTAATAAATTTTTTTTATAAACATATTGTTTCCTTAAAACATATTATAATGTTTATATGAAAATGGGTAAGAATTTGGGAAGTTCCCTTTAATCAAGATGGCTTATAGGGATGAATTAAGAAGGGAACCTTGTAAAAACATTTACTTCCCCATAAAAGAAAGATGAATTGATATAGTTAAATTATTTGGGAAAATATATTCCTAATTTATAATAAATATACAAAAAATTAGATTTACATTTTGTAAATAGAGAAAATGTGTAACCCAAATGGAAAAAAGGAGTTTCAGGAAGAAACTCTTACCTTATTTTTGAAAGTGTTCTGCAGTTGATAATATTATCATGGACAATAAAATTAAATCCATTAATTAATTGATTAAAATCCTTTTAAAATTTTATTTTATTTTCTATAATTTATTTATTTTATTTTATGGCCTTTATGATGAGTTATGAGACTCATTTTCGTCATTGGGGAGTATTCTTTTCCATTATTGTAATGATTGTTTAACTTGTATACATGTAAAAAAGATCATGTAAAACGTGAATAGTTTCTTGGAATTGAAATTACATGTTATTAATGAAAATATAGAAGATTAAATGGTAAATTTTTTTGGGTATTTGGTTTGATGATGAATCATTAGATAAGACTTTACAAATAATTGTTTAGAATATTTTAGCGGGTTTTTATCATCAAAAAATTGTTTTTTCTCAATAATTAATATTATGATTATATATTGGATCAGTAAAATTAAATAAAATATAATGAATATATTTCAATCCGGTTTAACCATGAAAATTATTTTATGACCAGATTTTAATGGGGAATTGAAAAACGAAAATGCATCATCCACGAAGGTTGTAAATCGTTATATCATGGATGTTATTTTAATTTATAGAATAAAAAGATGTAGAGAGGAGACATGATGGTGGATTGTGCATTGAATTAATAAATTTCTAGTATATATAGTATAGTATAATTATCATGCATTTTTTAGAGGAGTTAAAGAGAGTATAAGAAAAGAAATAATTGTAATGAAAATAAGAGATGTGAAATGGGACTTTACCTCTTGAATTCTTCTCTTTAAATTCATCCTTAGGGAAATTGTTTTGGGTATTTTGTTGAGAACAATACCCCATATACATCAGGAAGAGACTTGGGAAGAGTATAGAGAATAAATTGGACAATCATCAAGGAATAATTTGTGTGAGGATAATTTTTAGTGAGGGAGGTATTTATAATGGCGGAGAGGTGTGTTATTTGTATATTTTAATCATTTGTTTATTACTTTTTCTCAATCCTATAAATATTTTCTGCATTATCAACAAATTTTTTATGTTAATGAATTAAAGTTTGATATTATGGTTCTTACATATTAAATAACTTATGGAATTACATATTTAACTTATAATTTATACATACCATGAATTTCCATATTTTAAAATTTACAAAAAAAATCAAGTATTTTAGAAAAATAACAAAAATTCAACCTAAATTTTTTCTGATGTATAGAATTGAAAATTGAACACAATTTTTTTATATTAGTTATCTAAATACTATAAGTTTAATTTTTAATTAAAATTAATATTAAATGAAAAATACTGATTTTAAAATTAAAAATTATTATAAATTTTTTTGAAAAATTAATTAATGTCTTTTAAATTTATCTTATAATCAAAAGGCAAAAAAATATTAATTTTTTAATCCATTTGATGAAATTAAATTTTCTTTTAAATCAATATGTTAATTAGATCACTAAAAATAAATATTTTTGTTTCTCAAAAATACCAAAACTATTTTATCATTTTTTAAACATTTATTTACATCATTTATGATATAAATATAATATATATTAATAATTAAGATAAATAAGTTTTATTTTTACTTTCATAGGTGAATATAATATTCTATTAATTGTATTACTATTCCTAATTGCCACAGTACAATTCGAACGGTAATATTTAGTAATATTATATGGTTTTAAACATAGTGTTTTGTGAAGCATAAATTATCGAAGAAGATAAACTTTAAAATGGAAATACCATAAAATCATGGGGTGTTACAATTTTACCCCATGGACCAGTATGAAAAGTGGTTATGGATGTTCATACATCATTATAAGCACACATGTTTGGTGTATCATTCTTCTAATGCATATGATTTATATTAGTTTGTGATTCACTTTATTTCATGTGTTATCTACTCTCTATAGATTATTTCTGATGGTCATTAATAGATTCCTGTCGCATTTAGAAAAATAACGGGGTTTGAATTTATGTTTTTTGAATCCATTTTTATGGTGTACATATAAATTTATTATGGAATTATACTTGACTAACTGCATCGGTGACATTTGTATGATATTTGTTTTTTACTATGAGGATGTAATTACTTTTTTATTATTTAGTTTATTAGAATGGATTCACTATTTTTTATTTTTTTCATTTAGTTTTTACATTTATTGGATATTAATAATGAGTTTCATTTATTCTTTTATTTTTTATAATATTTATATTGGATGATTTCGAATGATGAGTACTCACTATCATATATATTCAAGAATAATGATTACGTTAAAAGGAAAAGTTTGAAATTTAATTCTTATGATGATTATTTTTTATTTTTATATAATTTTTTGTTATGAATGTATTTATGGTATGTTACTATCTCAACTAAGTTTATTTCTATTGAAAATTCTATTTAGTCAATGGATGTTGTTTATTCTTATTAGGCACTCTTATATACTGCTCGTGTTATTCTTTTTTATTATGATTTATTTTTTAATAGTGGGATATATTAATATATGTTTTAATTCAATAAAGTTTTTAATTTTATTTGTTTAGATACTATAATTTTAGTTTATTCGTGAACTACTCAGTATTTTTATTCAATTTTGATTTTACAAAATGGATTTGAGATGTTTGGATTTTTTAATTTTTAAAAACAGAATGAATATTTTGTGTCTCCTTACCGTTGTTTATTTGATTTTTTGTGATAATTAATTCCTCCTCTCTTATATCATTCATATATTATTTATTATATTTAATATTTATTAAAATAATTATTTTTTAATACATTTTATATTTTTAATTATTATTAATTTTTAATTTTTTATCCTAGTTTCACTTTTTTTGTCAAATAACTTTCCTATGTGTAGTAACAGAAAATATTATATGATAATTGAGAATTAAATTAATTTGTTAGTAATTTTAGAATTTATATAATCCAATAACCCTCATGTGAATAATTTATATCTATATAAAAGATTCGTTTTTATTGTTATTTGTAAACATATTTTATTATATTGTAATGATGAACCCTTACATAATATGGATTGGATTGAAATATTTCAATGAAAAACAATCTTACACACTAAATTTAGAATTCCTTTTCGTTTCAAAGGGATTTATATTCATAAATGTATTAGAAAATTACATATCAATGCTCTAATTTTATATATTTTATGTATTGTAGAATTTTTTATTATGCGCAAATATTTTGGAAAATGTGTTACTTTTAAATATGTTGTGAGATATATTCATTTATAGTAACATATGTATTGTTTCCAGTGGAATAGATATTAGGTATTGAAAGTGTACTATTATGTTTTTATCGGAATTTACAGTTTCTGAAATCATGTATAGAAGAAAGGATATTAATTATATTCATTTAACAAAATATTGAATTATTTATCAGAGTTTAAAACCGTATTAAACAATGTATGATATGAAAGATAATTTAGTTAATCAAATACCAATTCAAATTATTTTAATTTAAAAGGATATTTTTTATTCCGATTAATATGATTAGTCAATGTGTTTAGATGTTTATTAGTAAAAATATTAAATGTTTATTTTTACAAAGAAGTATAAAATGATTATTAGATGTATATAACTTATAAATACAGTTTCCAATATTAGAATTATGGTAACTACAATGCTACCTTATTTTAATTATGTTAAAATTTTCATTATTACATTTTGAGTGAGTCATAGAGATATCCATGAAAATTATTTATTGATCGTTAAACACCAATGATATTATTCTTGATGCTATTAACTATTAAAGAATTTCCTATTTAATGGTTGAAGCATTCATGTTGTGATATAAATGATGCAACATATTATTTATATATAAAAATATTATTATACAAATATTTGATAAAATGCATAAATAATATATTTATCAACACACTGTTGTTTTGGAATTGCTGATGAATTTCTAGTTTTCCAAAACCAATATCATCTTACAATAACATTATAGGTATGGGGATTAATATTTCTTCCCATGAAATGCAATAAATATCCTTCACCAACATCATGTTTATATTTATCCATTATATTCTGTCATTTTTATTTCAAATCTATTAATGAGTTGTAAAACAAATCACACATTGGTACTACAAAATAAAAAGCTATCATTTTGGTTTTCTATAATTTATTTAATTTCCTAGGTTGTTACTTAAAGTGTCAAGATTTAGAGTTTTGGGATACTCATAGAATGTTAGTTTTTTTCTCTACATTTTTAAAAGTATATAGTTTTTATACACCTGTGTAAAAATATATATCATTACTTCCATTTCTCTTCACATGTCAATTAAATAATATATGTATACCTAAATAATTTAATTTATTTTACACCTTATTATACATTATTATTTTCATTAGAATAATTATTGTATTTTTTAGAATTTACTCTCTATTATATATTTCTATGATTTTAATAATAACTAAATTCTTCTATGTAATAATTACATGTTGAAAAAGATTTAATGGATCAAAAAATAAAATATAATACTAAAAATGATATTCTATATATGAGTAAACACTCTTCATAATACTCAAATTATAATGGCATAAAAATATACCTTACACTGCAATTTCCTCCAACTAAGAGAATTCATCATTTAATTGAATCTGATCTCTGCTCCATCAAGCCTTTATCTAATATATAAGCATTGTTTTTAAAATTGCTAATATTAAAAACAATTTAACACTTTTGAATGAATTTTCAAAATAAAACATGTCACAATATTCCACCAATGTGAATTTATTTTAATCACTATACCTTGGGATATAATGGTGCTTTTTAGAGTACTCGAACTCTTACTGTAAGATCAATGATGCATTGACCAAGTATCAATTGAACAAAGTAAATAGAAATATAGATACATTAATTTAATTTATGAGGTATCATTATTTTTATGGACTTTCAACTCAACTAATATTCAAGGTTCCTTAAATATAACCGTTTTGATTTTATGGAAATATTAAAATAAACATAAGAATATTATTCAAAATTAAACTCCAAAATTATCTACATATAACCTTTTATCATCACTAGAAAAAATAAATAGTGTACCCTACCCCATTAATGAACATATCCTTTTCTATTATCACCACATTTCAATAAATGGAATTTAAATAATGAAGATGAAAATATGAAATCATTTTAAATGTTCATAGATAATATAATTCCAACAACACACTCTTGTAAATATTGAAAATAATCTTTAGGGGCATTATGAGGATATCCAAAACTAATCCCTTTGTTAAAAAAAATAATCCAATGGAAGATCAGCAGTTTCAATTTTTCCTTGAAGATGTTGTACATCATATTTAATTTCATCAAATTGTAATGATGTACCGTATTCTTTCAAAATTCAATTAGACATTGATTATTGTACCATATCATTAGTGGGAATAAATAATTCTCCCACATGAATTAAATATATGGTTTTAACCAAATAATTAGGGTTATGTAATTTTATGAGACATAATATTTGTGTTCATTTGAAATCATTTTAAATGGATTTTGTTTCTTGGAGTCCACGAAATATAACTTCCTGTAATAATGAATTTGCCTTTTTAGGTACTATTTCACTAATCAATATATTTTACTTAATTAGTATCAAAATAGAAAATCATTAGAACTGAAGTGTTCTTTTCATATTTTGATTCAA
Source organism: Viscum album (assembly GCA_963277665.1). Taxonomy (NCBI): domain Eukaryota; kingdom Viridiplantae; phylum Streptophyta; class Magnoliopsida; order Santalales; family Viscaceae; genus Viscum; species Viscum album. The sequence goes on along the minus strand of CAUJRU010000025.1, from coordinate 3,780,162 downwards.
AATACAGTGTTCCTTTAATGAATTATAACATTTATTTCACCATAGAATTTTGTGGTCATATAGGATTTCCATATAATTTTACACAAAGCGATGGAAAATTTGTTGTTCTATTTATGTTATTTCATATAAATATAGATACCAATTTGACTTGATAACTCTATTTTAACCTGAATTATCCCTTTCTCATCAATAGAAAACATATTCCCTACCTATATAGGAGTACAAACAACCCTTAGTTCTTCACTATCAAATATCTTCAATAGTCCCTGATTATACATTTCATTTTATATAAGGATAATGATTGATTAATTTTTGAATTGAAAACCCATGAATAATTTCATTTTTTTAATCATTGATATCATAAAATTTCATGAAAAATCAATGGTCAGTCTTCCATGTAACAATAGTTGACCCGTCATAGGGGTCAATGAACATACTCAATTTCCTTGTTCTAGAATGTTGTGTTAATTTTTAAAAATTCATTACATTTGGAATGATATTTCATAATAATATGAATTAATTGAAATAAATAATACCCAAAAATCCTATATGACCTCCCCTTATATAGATTGATCATACACAAGAAATAAGATGATTCAAAATTTATCTCTCACAAAAAAATTAAAACATAAACAAAAACTCAATAAACCATTCATGTCACCCATTCCCAAAATCATGATTCAATTAAGAGAGATATTTATAATTTTTATATATATAAATAAAAAAGATGGGTGGGGTGCCAAGAAACATGAGTTGAATAGAATAATTGATAACCTAGAAAAATTAGACTTCAATAATAATAAAAAAAATTGTAACACAATTTAGTAGGCTTAATTTTGTTGGTTTATTGTAATTTTTTTTGAATCATTTTTCTACATATTATAAGATATAGTTATTATTTATCCATTATCAATTCATATTTATAAAAATATGTTCATTAATTAACAATTCAAAAAATTATGAATATTGAAAAAAAAATAAAAAAACTATTTCTCAAATAAATATATATATATGAAATTATTTCTTATAAACATTTACTATTACATTTCAAAAAATTTCATAAAGAACAAATAATTTTATTAAAAATAATTATAAAATATCATAATAAATACCCCACTATATGAATTTAAAGAAAAATTATTATACCACCCAATGATTAAAATTGACAAATGATAAATATTCTAAAATTAAAATGAAATATGAAAAAAAATTGTTTCATTTTTTCAGTATAATTTATTAAAGTTATCTACTAAATATTAAATTTTATTTAAATATAAATTAATGAACAATTTAGGGAAAAAATAAATGAAAAATATCAAAATAATAATGATTAAAAAGAAACTTATATATTTGTGTTTTTATGTGATCATTAGTTGATGAAAATACAAAATATGTATATTTATATATTCCATCACAAATAGACACAGATACATAGAAATATTTTCCCACACAAAATATGATTATTGGAAATGATTGTGAGATATGTATGGTTTTGAGAATGTGTACAGACTGGTTATGCATTAATTCTAGAGATTGCAAAAACTTATCATTATAGATGAAGTAATGATCAAGTGATTCATATCTATGTGTGGGCTAGAATAGTAGGAGTGGGGAATAGTTCAAGTGGATCAGCATATTGGGCTCATATTTTCACCAGGGGATCAAAAATAACATCTCCATGACCCTTTATCTTATTTTTAAATATGACTAACCATAAGCCCCATTAAAACATTTCACTACCTCTAATGTCTTTTACTTGGGACCATATATCACTATGTCAATCATTTTGAGTAATTTGAAATAGAATAATAAAATTATATCATTTAAAAGTAAAGGGTGTTCGAACAGGATCAATTTTCATCTCCTATAAAAGGGGATCACTTTGTATAATGTAATGATCCAATAGCCCTTAGAAATATCCTTTAAAACATACAAACATTAAGTCTAATATATTTCTATTTTAGTTCCTAAATACCCGGTTTATAAACACCTATCTTACGTACTTCAAATCTATGTAGTTCATCAAGAGAATGTTCAATGTCTTGAAAAAAGTAATACTTACACCTTACCTTTATTTATGAATATTTATATTCCAAAAATATAATTATCTAATGAATTCATTATCATAACTATTATTAAATTGTTTTATATTATGATAAGATACCTTATTGATTCCTTCCTGAACACTTATAAATATAAAATAATATTGATCATTCATTGTAAATACTTCTACCTTTATAAAACGACATCTTCCATTTTTCCCCACCACCTATCTTCTCCAATAATAATGATGTAATTAAATAAGAAATGTGAGATATAAAATATAATTATTATTTTAAAGGGACTAATTTTAATCCACCATTATTCTTTCTCATTCACTGAGAAATGAAAATGTTAATCGGGTGTTGTGTGGTCTACCGCTACCATAATGTTACAATTTTTTCATCTTAATTTAAATATTTTATCCAAACCAGTTCAAATATGATTCAAAAAATTAAAAAGATATAAAAAATTTCATTATTCTTATTTTATAATGATTTTATACAATTCCTTAACCCCACTCACCCATCGAGTTATAGGTCATTCTTGTTTGATTATGTTTAACCACATACATGAACTACACAAAAATACTCTATCATCGAAGAATATTGGATCTTAAATACTAATATACATATATGTTATTAAGAAATTAATGATTTTATACTATATCTATAAATTATATATATTTTACTTAACTTATTAATTAATTATCATCATTGATAATTAAAATTTGAAAACAATCTGACATCTATTCAATTTTAATGTAAAATAAAAAATATATTAAAAAATATATATTAACCAGATATAATACTATAATAAATGAAACATATTTAATCAGTTATAAATGAGTATGTTTTTTAAGTTGATATCTAACTCACATAATATGATTAATCTAGATGTATGGAACTTGTATGGAGTAAATAAAAGCCATCATATAGGTTTCATTTCTCAATTTGAAATCCTGGGAGACACGCCTTAAATTATACACCATGTTTTATTTGGAATGGAGTTTCTAAATCAAAAGTACTAGAACTCCCTCACATGATGTAGATGTGTCAACATATAGCCGCATGCATACCTACCCATATACAAGAGGTTAATGACTTATAGCGAGGGCCTGATTTGTATAATGTAGAGACTATACCCAATAGTACAAATTAATAAATGAATGTGTAAAATCAATTAATATATCAAAATAAATAAATATAAAATTATTAAAACATAAAATAAAATTCATTCAAAGGTTAATATTCCACGTCATTAAATATAGTATGGTAAAAAAAGTAATTATGAATATCATACAACAAGATGACTAAATGAAAGTCTAAAATCAAGGACTCCCAAAATGAATCTTCATCCCCATACCTCGTACCATATCCTAAAGTTTTTCCTAGTGAGAATGAAATAAAAAACAATGTTCAAGTCCACTTGACCATATACGATCCTGCATCCATGAAGTCTAGTCAGGTGCGAAAGGATAGTGCATGAAATAGTATGATAAATTTGTGAATTAATAATTATTAGTCCAAAATAATGGTTTCTAAAAATTTGAATATGAGAAAATTGTGAAGGAAATAATATGAAAAATATGTGAATGAATTCCTATATTAATACATGACATGAAATTAAACCTGAAAACCCTAGAGCTCTAGGTTGTAAATCGTGGTAAGAACAAAACCACCTTCACACAATACATTATATGTCTTTCATTACACCCCAAGGAAAATAAACCAAAATTTGTTCCATACAATACCTCTAATATAACACTTAAGTATTAAAATCAACCATAAATCTTTCCCTCATGCAACATAGAATCAATAATTTCACCCTTAAACATTACGTACACTTCACACCACACCTTTAGGCATCAGGAAAACCGACATCCCATCCTTAGGTTAAAAAAACAATATTTCCCGCCCTCAATAATAATGTACATATTCATATCACACAATGATACCATTTTAATATGTCTCTCAATCTCATAAATCAATACAACATGTGTCTTCGCCTCATGAACCATGAAATAGATACAATACATAAAATCACAAAACAAGAAAAAATGATAACGTATTATAGAGAGGAAAATTCAGTTCAATTACCAATTATATTTCAAATTCATGTTACATGAAATTATCATTTAAATACCATATCCTCATGTCTGCAAACATGTGTGACCAAACCGATTAACATCCCCAATAATCCCAATTAAAATTTCATAAATCATTATCTCATTATAACATCAAGCCTTAATATACTTTTCCAATTGAATACCAATTGTTATTTCTTAAATATATTTGATCTAATAATATTAGAAATTCTTGATTGGTTCTATTATATAAAAAATTACAAAATTTGATTATATAATAATAGAAAATATTTTATAAGTTCCATTCTAAGGTCTTGTGTATGTTCCCCACATTGTTGTCCAGAAATGAAGGTATCAATCACCATAATACCCAACAAAATTTTTGGGATTTCTAATATTTACATTTAATGTCTTACAAGAAAATGAATATTAAAATAATTCACCTATATAGATATCCATCCGGATGGTATAGGTTTCACATAGTAGAAAAAATAGAATTTAGGGATTTTTTCTTACAAGAAATATCTAGAAAGGAAGAAGAACTCCAAAGAAAAAGTATTTAAATCAACAAACCACAATACAATCCCATTTGAGCAATGAATAAAAAAAATCATCAAGTATTGATGATGTAGAACCAATAAAATATCCCACATCAAACAAAAAAACTAAGAAAAGCTCATTAATTTAGGTAATACAGATTGAATAACATTTCATATAACAAAATAATAGTTTTGAGAAGCCTAATATTCCCTTGAAAACCATTCTCAATTATAAATATTGTGTTAGTGTCGAAGGAGGGGCATTAAAAGTCATAAATGTGGGTTTTGGTGGGTAAAAATATTATTCTACCCCTCACATATGCAGATTAGCCTGATTCCACTAGCTAAACATGAGATTCCATCTGAAAGATAGTGGATTCATCTTGATCCACTAAATGTATGGAAACCAATAGGTTGGACATTTAGTCTCCTATAGGATACCCACTCCACTAGGAATACACCAGATGGTTGGTGGATCTCACCGGATGGCTGGTGGGCTTCATGTAGCCTCTATAGCTTCTACATCTACATAATGTCCAAAATTTTCATGCATAATTATTAAATCCCAATTGATTAATATCAAATAAAAAACATTATGATCCTTAATATAATAATATGGGATAATTATCTTCGAAAACCTGGTTACATAAAAATCTTATTCATAAGTGATATATATTATATTACACTAATTTATTCATTACAATCATTCTTCTTATAGTTATAATATTAAAATCATTCTTCAATACATGGGGAAATGAATGATAATAAAGGGAAATATCAAATGAAATGTAAGGGTAAAAACAGAATATATTACTGATCACCTAAGGAAAGGATTATCACAACAATATGGGAATATGAACTCAAATTTGGAAAACCATATCCATTATATCATAGATCATAATATTGAGTCATGGAATGTAGATTAGTATTTCATAATGCATGAAAAATAAAGGAATCAAAGAGAAAGATCCGTGAGAGAAAACAATTGGAATATGATAGAAGTTTGAGGAATACTGATAAGAATGGAAAATTAGTTCAGTAGTCAAGCCTCACTTGAAAGTCAATGACACTGGATTAGGTAAACTCCCCATTCAATCATATATATAGTCATGGTTTTATATGTATCACCACATGTTTCAATTAATCAACCCGTTATTTAATCTTTTTAATTATGTACAGTTTTTGGATGAAGCTTATGAGTGTTTGGAAAACATTAAGAGTGTTTTGGGGTCTTTTATAAAGGTTCATATTTGATGTACAGTTTCAAAAAACCATGAAATACCTATTGGAAACTATGAATAATGATGCAGATGATAAATGGGTAGTACACGGTTTGTCCAAACCATGAAGAGGTCTAGGAGAAACCTGTAAGGGTTAGTGTCCTGAGAACCAATTGTTTTGTACATTGATTACATGAATGTTCACTTATTATATATTGTTCATTGTTCTGCATGACTATAATATAATAATGTCCTGGAATATTTGTTGCATTAATAAGGTCATAGCAGATCCCCACTATGATGAGAACCTTGAAATGCTATAACAATATTCTTAAATAAAGTTCTACATTTGGATTACATACTGTGATAGGACACATAGTATACATACCATCATGTGCGAGTACTCGTAAGAAGATGAGACTCTCTCTCATGGATTTCGCACTTGGTAATCTCCATGATGGGAGATTATGAGAACAGACCCACCAGTAGTAATTCTGCATGTCTTGGTGTCATCAGATATTGCTATCTGTGAGCATGTGTAATGGTCCTTAGACTATAAGATTATCATTAACACATGTCATGACTCGCGCAATTAGATTTACTGACGAAAATCGTCACGCAGACAGTTGGCGGGAAGTAGGGTACGTTGGGTGCGTCACGAGTGACATGTTGTTAATGGATAAGTCGAGGAAGGATTTGTCCCTTCCATTTATGGAAGTCGATATCTCGGCCCTTTGATTGAAATAGAATTGTCACATTAAATTACATGGCCATGGTGTAAACGATGAGTTTATTTCAGGTAGTCAAAGAATGATGGATCAAGAATATAGGTTTATGACACTTCCATGAAACCTGCTTAATGAGATATTGAGACAAAGGGTTTAATTTACACAGTAAGCGTTCGTATCAGGTGATACGTCAATGGGGCGTCATCTTCTTTCTCTTGGGTGCCTTGACCCATTTCTAGATAGTAATCTTTGACTTTAGGTAAGCCTGCCTAATGCCAATGAGAAAGAGTCCTAGAGGGTCACACACTAAGTGTATCCAAGTATCTCAAGTTGAATAAAGATTATTCTCATACGTGGTTTAATAATTATTCAAGGAAGCCTAAGTTGTTTTAAATGATGGAGGAAAAATAAAATAAATCATGTACACGCCGTGTATTATTAAATGTACACACTGTGTAGTTTTATTTTTGAAAGGAAATGAATAAATGAAAACAAGATATACATGCCGTGTACATTTAATGTACACTCCGTGTAGTTTTCAATGAAAAAAAAGTACATGTCGTGTATTTATTATTACACGCCGTGTAGTTTTTCCAGCCGGGATTTTGAGGATATAATATAGTTTTAAATGATATTTATTATAATCAGCGTGGGCGCATGTCATGTAATTTTCTATTCGACATGGGGGTTTTAAATAAGAATCAATGAAATAAATAAAACACGTAACGCGTTTATTTATTGTCATAACTCTATAACCCCACACACCCGATTACAAATATCCTCACAACCCCAACTATTTTCCAACGCACAATAGAATCGTTGTGCATAACATCTCTGGAGAATTCTTTCAAAACCGAAAGAACCTCTTCCTCCAAGAATGCTCTCAAGACCGAGAGAGATCCTCTTCCATCAGATCAAGACGATCTAAGGCGGACAACGCAAGCAAAGGGTTCTCCACGCTAGCACTCAGAGAATCCTTTGGCGACGTCTAGAGATCTAAGGTACACATGTGGATCACCGCTAGAGGGAGTCTACACTTGGATTCTACGACGCAATAACAGATCACATCGACAATGTGATCGAGAACATCAACGAAGAAAGAACACCCAAAAGGTATTTCTTTATAATTAATTAAATTATCTATAATCAACCTGTAACGATCATTGTTTGTGGTTCCGGGACAAACCATCTTCTTTGTCTTTTCCTGTGATTCGATCTGTGGAGACTGACGTTTAACATCGTATTGATCCCAGATTGATCATTGCTAATGACAAGGAACCAAGTGGGCACATCCACCCACGTGCTTCCTCTGCGCCCGAAACCTTCAAATGGTATCAGAGCGAGGTTACAACATTGATTATAGTTATTTAATTTTGTTGATAATTTACGCATTCATATTTGATTCAATTTGAAATAAATCGTTCTATAAATATGAATTAACGAGATCTATTCTTCCTCCTTCGTTTCTCGATTCATATCACAGAAACGACCTATTAATTTTAATTTTTGATTAAAATAAAAATGAGGAACTCATCCGGAGGAGCCGCTCTTTATGTCTGTACAACACGGGATTAAACGGCGTGTAACTAAAACTACAAGCCATGGACTTAGGTTCAACGAACCGGCACTGGTACACCAAACCACGCCGTGTGAATTGATTATGCCTAAGTTTTAATCATGCCGTGTTGACCAGAATTGAACGACGCGTCGAAACTGGAATACACGGCGTGTATGTTGGAGCAACACGCCGTGTGGTCCATTCTGACCCAGGTGAAACTGTGTACAAAGATAAGCCATGTACTGTGTACATGGGATGGCCAGGCCGGTTACTGCGTAACAAGGAATTACACGCCGTGTATGATTCATATACACGTCGTGTACTCTAAAATTTCCGAAGTACAGAAAACACGCCAAAGCCCCGCTGTGTACTTTGGATAAAGGGTGAAAAGAAAAATACACGCCATGTAATTATAAACTACACGTCGTGTACTTTCCAGAAATGGATTTTCACCAGGTTTCCTCTAATGTACAAAGACTCGTACAAGGAATATAGATGAGAAGGATCTCAAGGAAATTCAGAAAGTAATTTAAGATAATGAATTGATTAATTGTAAGATCATAATTAATTGAATTCGAGCGCGTCTTATCTTAAATAAAATAACGATTAAAAGAAATTGAATTCTCAATATGCGTAAATGTCGTTGCATACTATGGATGATCATGAGCTAGACCAAAGACCCTTTGTATGTGTATGGTTTCATTTAAATTTATTTAATTTTAATTTGTTGGCCTGCGATCCTTCTTCCAATAAAATGTAGGGCCTGTGTGCCCATGGTTTCTTTAATGTAAACCCATGTAATAGAGGATCTCCCAAGCCAGACGAGATGGTTCAAATCCCGAAGCCGAGGCGAAAACGACGCAAGATGTTACGAAGGTGGACAGCTGGGAGCTACAAAAAAAGAACCTATAGGTTCATGGTGTTTCCCTAGGCCAGGGTTAACTTATCAAAACCGCTAGATAAGCTAACCAATAGAAGCTCATGATCATGCCATCTTATTTTATTTCCGTCTGATTTCATGGTTTATTTATTATGTATGTGTTTTCGCGATCACATAATTAATAAAATGAACAAGCATGAAAAGATGGAATAAAATAAAACCTGACTATGCGTAAACATTATTAGAACATGGTCAATCACTTAATCAAGCATCAATTAATATTAACAAGCATGTGATAATGCAAAGATACACATAAAGAATAAAATCCCTCAAATAACATATTAAGTCGGACCAAGCCTTATGTTACTTGATTAAGGGAAAGACTCAATAAAACTATGTGTTTGACCAAACCTTGTTGGGACACTTACTTTTATAATGGAAGCCCTTATGAATGGTTTCGGGTTGACTTAACCATATTACATCAAGATAATTAGCCCTTGCTAGACTTGATGTAATATTGGAGGCTAGAGTTGAGGAAATCCAAGTCAGGATTTCAGGATTGGGGAGTCCACTCAACAGATTAAGGAACTTTAAGATCACATTTGGAAAAGACCTGCCTACCTAAATACATTCAAATAGCTTGACCAACCCTTATTGGGGTTATGCGAAGGGGAATATGGATCTTTGCCACAAGAATGTCAAAGAAACTGGACATTCCGAGTTCAATGGTGAGGGACATTGGGACTTGATAAAATAGTGGGAGACTTAATAAAATTTATTATTTCTCATAAAATGTAATCAAGAAATTACTGATGAATCTGCTCTTTTAATTTGTAGAATCAATATGACTAACTCGTCAACCACATTTTCTCTGCGATCAATACAGGATAGAGACAATATCCTCACCGGCAGTAACTTTCAGGAATGGTTTAGGTGCCATCGGGTTATTCTACGCCATGAACGGACGTTTTACGTGCTGGAGTCCTCACTTCCTGATTCTCCTGCCCTATGTATATCATCCTGCCTTTTTATCACATAAAAATTCATTATATTTTACAAAACCGAGGATCTTTAAGGTTTAGTGTCTTGGAAACTAGGAACCTAAAACATGAAAACATAAAACATTCTTCATAAACACTTGAAAGGATTCACCTCATGTTCATCCTAGGTTTAATAATGCATCTCATAACCTGGGGACATACATCAAAATATAGGGTGAGTAGAAGGCCCAGTAAGAGAAACAAGAGAAACATTTTACATGTTAACTTGAGATACTTCAATAAGGTCATGAAAAGAACTTTAAGGCATGAGAAAAAATCATGAGATATATCATAATAAAAATAACATTTTTCATAACTTGAAGATGTGGTTACAACATTTAATATAGAAAATCATGAACATATCACCAAGTTCCATCCCAAAGGTTTCATTTGAAAATTACCAAGGTTATTCACCAAGATATCGTGAAAATTGTAATCTCTAGTGGTTACATCATTACCCAATGTATTGGAGCGATATTAGGGCGCACCCTTAAATTTTCCATTATTATCATGTGATCCACATATATCGTCATAAAAATTTTCATATGTAACCCATATATCATAAAATAAATGGGTTTCATTTCATAATCATAACGTTTTATAAACTGCTTTAAAGACATGATCTTTACGTCACTTTAAACCCACAGAAGGGGAGAGCGGGTTTCATCTATCTAAATCCTTGAATTTAAAATAGAATATTTTGGTATATATGTGAATAAACCTATATAAATAATAGCTTTGAGTATTCAATTTATAACATAAAATAATTTTGAGAAAAGAGAGGCATTCTGAGACAAAAATTCTGCAGCATAACGGCTATGATTCAAGGTTTTTATAAAACATTGAAAAGAGAGGGGACATGGGTCAAACATTCATAAATGACCCATAAAATAGTATATGGATAGAATATAAGGGATTTAAGAACGTGGTAATTAAATTTGAAAATATACCATATGAAATGAATAACATGAAAGGAAGACAAAAATAAGATTTCTCTTATGAAAATTCGGCAGCCTAACAATGTTACATAAACTTCAACAAAAAATGAATTGATGAGATCAAATAGGGTCTCTCATCATATGAACATAAAATATCAGTATGATAGATATAGAGATCATACCCCAACATAATAAAAAGGATCTTTCAATACTTGACATGGAATTAGATCTTTGAAAAGGGAGAAAGGTGCAAGGACCACTTAAAAATTCAGCAGCCTAACGATGCCACTTAAACTTCAAAATACTGAATTGAAGAGATCAAATGGGGTCTCTGATCATATGGTCATAAAAGATCAGTATGATAGATATAGAGATCATGCCCCAATATAAAAAAAAGGAACTTGAAATAATTGACATTAAATTAGAACTTCAAAACGAGAAGGGTGAAGAACGACTTAAAAATTCGGCAGCCTAACGGCGCCACTTAAAACATCAAAATACTGAATTGAAGAGATCAAATGGGGTCTCTCATCATATGGTCATAAAAGATAAGTATTATGGATATAGATATCATACCACAACATAAAAAAATTAACGTGAAAGAATTGATATGAAAGTAGAACTTTAAAACGAGAAGGGTGAAGAACCACTTAAAAATTCGGCAGCATAACGGTGCCACTTAAAACATCAAAATACTGAATTGAAGACATAAAATGGGGTCTCTGATCATATGATCATAAAATATCAGTATGATAAATTTAAAGATCATACCCCAGATTAATAAAAAGTAACTTGAAATACTTTACATGAAAATAGATCTTGCAAAATGATATGGGAGAAAGAATCCATTACAAAACATTCGGCAGCCTAACGGCGCCACTTAAAACATCATAAAACGAAATAATGAGAGTAAGAGGGGATCTCTAATTATGTGAACATGATAAGGGAATTAAGAGGAGTATAAAAGAACACCCTTTAACATATGAACATGGAGCATAAAAGAAATTACATAAATGAGATTTCTTGAAAAGAAAGAGAGAGATCAGATCCCTTGCCTTAAAACGTAACTCTTAAAACTCAAAGGTTGGGACCTTGAGGGATTAGAGGTACCTTGGGAGGACTCCATGGGAGGTAATGATACCAGAACTTCGTTGGGGGAGAGTGGTGAGTCAAATGGATGAGAGGATGGCTTCGTATTTATAGGGAAAGTGAAGGGACAAGGCATTAATGGCCAAGGGACACCTCATTAGTGGTTTTGGCCAAACCATGGGCTTGCCCATGGTATTGGCCACTTGGGACACCTCATACCTTTTATTACTACTCATAAGTCGACCATATTGATTACATACTTAATACATCATTTAATGATGTCATTAAACACCTGTAACTTAAAAACAGTATTTTCACTATTCATCAAAAATTCAACTTTCTAAGAATAAACCCAAAAATTCACCTTAAACAAATATCAATGATCTGATTTCAAAAATGAAACCCATTTTATAAAAATAATTTTCTAAATATTTTTTATTTAAATTTTTAATTAAAAAAAACTATTCGTAGAAAATACAATTTTTTGAGAAAAATCCCCAAAAATTACCATAACATAATATCGATGCTCGGAGTTCAAAAATGAAGTCCATTTTATAAACACAATTTTCTAATTATTTTTAATTAAATTTTTTATTAACAAAAAACTATTCACCCGAAAAAACTAATACTTGAATAATAATGTATGAAACCGTTATTGAACCATTTTATTGAATCACATTACTTAATCAAAGTGCCTATCTTATTTTAATACTTTCCTTAAATGAGATTACTAATCCATTTGGTCACATTACTAATTGTAACGCCCTGACCCCATTTACCCAGAGTCGGTGCATTAATTACATAACATTGGCATGATCACAAGAAAGATCAAATATCGAAAGACCGATTGGTTTAGTAGCCTTGGAAACACTAGATATATTCATAAGTTTTACATTACATCATAAAATGAAAAACTACTACAACAACATAATGTCTCCAAAATCCACACTCATATCCCCACATAAAATCCCTGCAGGTCATTCATAATTTACTTCTTCACTTACTGGGAAAAATAAAACATAGAAAAGGGGTGATCTCAAATGCCCAGTAAGGATAACAATATAGCGGAAACTTTCATAAATAAGAATAAACATTTAAGGAAATGTATAACTAAAACAAAAGCCTTTTAAACTTTAACTTCAACATATTATGGCATAAATAAAATGAAATAATGCCATTTACTTATTCACATGGATATTCTACTAATCGAATAATCACATGCAATATCAATAACCACTTTCATAATGATGGAATGCATAATGCTAAACTTTAATTTCTTTTCAAGGCCTCGTCCCAAGCCCTTGGGGCTAACTGTAACCGGAACCCAACCCGGAGTGCCTCTAATAACCGGACACCAACCTGGAGTGCCTCTAATAACCGGACACCAACCCGGAGTGCCTCTAATAACTAGAGACCAAACCGGAGGGCTTACTTTTACCAGTCCCTAACCTGGAGGGCTTACTTTTACCAGTCCCCAACCTGGAGGGCTTACTTTAACCAGTCCCCAACCTGGAACATACTTGTCCAACACATTCATATGAAGTAAAGGTTGAAATATAACATAAACATTCTTATTGGAACTAGCATACGAAATGTCAATACTTTACTCATAAACCATGAATGCTATATAAATGACACATCTACAGTAAAACATATCAAAAAACTTCATTACAATATGGAAGTTTTAAATCATAATAAATCAACTTCAAATAATCATAAAATCCATCAAATGATGTTGACATAGATGAAATCAAAATTATTTTTAAAGAAATATCTCCTTTTATTTTGAAATCATATAGGATCCATATAAAATAAAACATTTTCTTTGAAAATAATCTTATAATCTTGTAAGGGAAGCTTTGAAGATTTTATAATGGCAGAAAATAACCGCACTCGCCGTATAAGTTAAAAAAACATTCTTACCTTAATTCTGTCGAATAGGTTAAAAGGGACCTTGTTTTGAAAATGACGGAAAGATTCCTCTTATAAAAAGTCAAAAAGGGTATAAATGACTTTAACCCATATTCTTGTAAATAATAAAAATGTTTTGAAATACATTTTGAAGAAACATGGATGTGGATGATAAAGAGATCTCAGTAGATTATTACATATAAACAACCTTGGATAATGAAGAGATTGTGAAATAACCCTTACCTTGTACTTTTACTTGGTTGGGGTAGGTTAAACTCCTGTATAATGGTGAAATAATTGTTATTAAATTATACAATAATCATATATATTAATATGATATCATATATGATCTTTTAACATTGATTTGTTAATAATATCTTAGAATTATCGTCGTTTCGGGTGTTAACTTACTCATTTTATTTTATATGTTTTGTTACATAAGCCATGTTTGTTGTATCTTATTCATATCCAGAATGATATCAAGTCCTTAAACATCATTTTTAAATCATCAAATGATAATTATACTTGAATGGATACGATGGAGAATGAATCTCATCGCGTTCGTGGAGACGGTAGTCCGTACGTACGCACGAGCGACAATATCATTCTTTTGATATTAAAATAATATATAAATGGATGGTATATCATATATACAGAATCATTAACATGTTATATTTATTATTTACATGAGTTACACATCATTATTATACCCATCCAAATAATAATATATTGAATAGTAATTACACCACGACGTGGAGACGGTAAGCCGTACGTACGCACGTATGGTGACATGTTATTCAAAGGGTGGATAGAATACTGAATATGGTTGTACCATATTTATAATAACATCACAGTATATGTGAGATACTGGAGTTATTATTTTATAATGGTAAGAACAAAGAAAGAAGAAGTGGAAGAAGAAAGGAACTTTAAAAGGGGTGGTGAAAACATTACCTCTTCTTCGGGTTCTTCCTTATGATTTGATCAAAAGGGCTCCTTAGGTTGGCTTTCTGATCAAACTAAGGCCTCTATGATGTATTGAGGGATAATGGGAGAGTGTTTGGGCAGAGTTTGGCCGAACAAAAAGGCTTTGAAGGTGTGATGAAATGAGAAGGAGGAGTGCCCTTTTATAAGAGGGGTGAGGGGCACCTTTGGAAAAGCTAGAAATATTAATTTATAATAAATTCATATTCGGTTTCTAATGGATCCAAAGTTTATTATTCAAAGGTTAAGGTGGGGATAGGTCTCAAACCACTCAACCAATAGAATTTAGACAGGTTTGGGTACTTATATTAACCTTATCTTTAAGTATTAACTCTAAGTTAATTAGTTTCACTTTTACAATGTCTCTTTGTATTTTTATATAATATGGTTAAAAAACTTACTATATACATCCAAGAGACCCCCAAGTGGTCCATTAATGATTAACCTATCATGATATAAGTCTCTTGGCCGATCCTTAGATTTTTAGGAATTTAATATCAATTAATAATATAATATTTGTTTTAAGAACTCTTTTATGTCAATTTTGACACTATTCAATAGTTGATTTTTTTGAAACTCATAACAGATTGATTACTTCGAACAAAGTAAAGTAAAGCAATACTAATATATCATATTATCCTATAAAATTAGTTTAATTCATTAAAATTTTCATATTATATTTATTTGGTTATTTATAATATCAATTATTTTAATTTTTCACCATTATAGTAATTACTACATCATCATTGTGTCATAAATAAAATAATGTATTTAATGTCTAAAAATTATAAATAAACTATAATTATGTAGGAAATCTTTTCATCTTTCTAATTAATATTTATAATCTAAAATCCAACATATATAACCCTATGTAACAATTGTTTTTCTAAAAGATATGTGCTTGTGTCATTTTTGTATTCATTTTAACTTAATTAAAATAAAGTGTCATTATCACTTACAAGTGGATCCATGGGGTCCCAAAATCGACCCAAAGATGCCCATGGTCGACCATGTATCAACCAATAGGGTTAAGACACGTTTTAGGGTAATTTAGTATTATTATAATATTATTTTTTAACCCTTATTTACCGGATTTACCCTTAACAATGGTAAATAAAATATTTACCGCAGTAATTATTCAAAATGTCTAAAAATAAAAGTTATCTATTTACACAATTTGAACATCCTGATTCCAAATATGGAATCCATTTTCCTAAATTCAAAACACAGAAGTGGCAGAAATTAATTTAAAATTAATTCCCGCTGTCAAAACAAAAAACATGTTTTTAAGAGATAATAACTATCAAACAATTGACACTTGTTTATGTTCGGTTTAATTGTAAAATTATGTCCAATGGCCAAAATTATATTAAATGGTAAAAATATATTCTAAATATACTTTAAAACTACTAAAATTCATAATTTATCACTATTAATTATTTTGATTAAAAAAGTTGTTTTTAATTAAAATTTAGTAATTTTCACTATTCATCAAAATATGAAAGTTATCCGAAAAGTACCAAAATTTCACCTTAGCCTAAATTAGATATCCCGAATCCAAAAATGAAGTCCATTTTGAAATATAAAATATATATAATTTTAAAAAGTACGTATTACTATTCATAACGGCTAGTTTGATTGGTTGTGGTGTGTGTTAAAACTCAAGGTTGCGTACAACACACGCTACTGTATTATTCAAAGAAAGCGTACCGTGGAAGCTTGGGATGTTTAATTTTAAATTTTTGATGTCCCCATTTAGTCAAAAAGTTTAAAATATTGTATTTAAAAAGGGTTCACTATTAAAAGTTGATAAAAGTGAAATACTGAAAATGAATTTGTTCTTGCATTATATCTAAGAAACTCATAATATGAATTCTAAAATTATAAGGATTATTTAAAATTTAAAATCTAGATAATACTATTCATAACCTCTTTTGAATGGCTTTTTTTGTAAGTCATGGTGTGATTGAACTCGGTGTTACGTGTAGTGCAAGTTATTGAATTATTTTGAAGAAATAACACACTATGAAATCTTGGGGTGTTACATTCTACCCTCCTTCAATAAATTGCGTCCTCGCAATTTGAAATTGTTCTTCGAAAATAAAAGGATGAAAATAGAAAATATATTTGTGGGAAAACCCACATCGGAAATTGGGTTACTAAAATATATTCTTAATATGAGGAAAAGACAAATGAATGGGTCACCACCAAATTATGATCTCGATTAGGAGAACATTGGTGGAAATTAGAGACATATAATTGGAGGAAAAATGTAAATATTTACAGGTAGTGATTGAGGTCATCAATCACAAACAAGTATAAAATTTAGGTCCTTAAATTAATCAATCTATGATGGTTTGAAATACGATCGGTTCAACAAAAAATAGGGTATTAGGATAACACATTTTTGACGTTTCAAAATATCTTAGTTGAAATCCCACATCGAAAAATGAATTAACGAGGCCTATATTTAAAATAAAGAGTGGAAAGTATGAAGATTACCGAGAATAACACATACTAGGGTTCCATGTAGGGAAATATGGATATGGAAGAGAAATCTAAACATCAATTATCTGATGGAGAGTGGTAGAGAACATGGCTATGAAAAGGCCAACAATCCCAAAGCCATGAATTAGTAATGATTTAAGGTACCATCTAGGACAACATTTTTGTTCTAAGTTCCTTTTATTAATTTTGAGGAATTTATTTATGAGATTGGATAAGATCATAAGGAGATATACTTACTTTATAATTAGAGGTTTATCCATTAATAAATTTCTACCACAAACTAATCTTTCACGTAAAAAAAAAATTTATTTATACTATTCGTACAGGGTTCCAAAATAAATGAATTTATAATTCATCTACCAGATCTTTTTTAAAAAAACTACATTATTTAATCCAGGACATCTCGTGGGCCAGTGGTAGGTGATACACCCTTGTCGCCCTTCGGTTGCGGGTTCATGTCTCGCAGCCTTGCCGGACGCGACGGGTTGCCGCCCGACCTCCAGGTTGTCCTTTTATGGAAATCCAAAATAATCCAAACTAGAACTATCCAAAATACTTTTGTCCAAACTCACAGTCCAACATTTATAAGGAAGGTAAACATAATGTAGATCCTTTTTACCCCGTAATAGCATATGAATACCTTCATCATGTATTCTTTTAATACACTGAAACATCCTGAATTACCATATTCCTTATTGATTACATTCATGCTCCCTTATTCCATATAGAATGATAGATATACTTCATCAATCCAAAAAATGTTTTAAACCCCAACAATGATGGAATATACAAATCATTAATCAGTTCCAAGGTAGTCAAGAATATCCAATATAATTTATCCAAATCAATCATGTATTATTCCAAAATCACTACCTCAGTATTAGAACTATATTATGGTTTATCATTCTCTCAACCATATATTTTCCAAAAATTTATCCTGCTATTGAGTCACTTTTCTTTGTTCCACACAATCTCAAGTCCTTAATGAAATAGTACTACAGTACAATCCTTATATACTCCATAATTATTATAACAGGTACATTGTTGATACAACACTCAATTGACATAATCAACATAAGAACTCTAATCATTCCTATTCATCTATGGTAGTATCATAACTTGATTATTATCCAAAAGCATCATTTGCGGCATAGTCTGATGACTGGGACATAGGTTCGCGTAGTGTCCAAACTCCTTGCAAATGAAGCATTGTACATTTGAAACCATTTTCTTACCCTTGCAGTCATGTACTTTGTGCCCTTTTCCTCCACACTTATAACAAACTCCCATTCCTTTCAGGCAAGTTCTAGGGTGTTTCTTTCCACAGTTATCACATATGGGAAAATTCTTCTTTTCCCTCTTCCATTTATCCATCTTTCTCTCTTCCATCCTTTTCTTCTCTTGCTTCCCTTTAAAGCCATAGGACTCAGTAAACTCTTTACTTATCTTATCAACACTTGATATTATTTCTTCATATGATGATAATTCATGGGAGACTATTTCTCTTGTAAATTCTGGCTTAAGACCATAAAATATATGATCCTTCTTTCTCTTTGTATCATGTGCATTGCTAGAGTTCTCGTTCCTTCTACTGGGCGCCATTTCTAAACAATGGCATACATTAGATTAGTTTATGAATAACAATACCTAATCCCAAACTTGTAAAACACAAAACATAAATTAAATAGTTTATGGATATAATCCATTATCATAAAAATGTCTCCTTTGAGGAAGTATATACTCATAAACCTTTCATAATGATTTGTAAATAAAATGAGATTTATCCTAAGCATATCCCCCGGGAGTGTCGTAACCAAGAGTGCAGCAAGGCCCGTTGTCGTGCACCAGTTCCCGTTCGAGTCTAGCTCAAAGAGGTGTTTTCGGGTTTTACCCCTAGGTACATCTGTGCCAGAGCCGCCTCTACCTGCTCGTATCCAGACAGGGATGTATTGCTCGGAAAACTCACAAAATCTCCACAATACCAAAATTCTAGGAAGTTCTTCTATACTAATCCTCAAAGTTCATCTTAGGTCTACGTGCTCTAATCAGAGTTTATCTAAATCTAGCTTCCAAGGTTTGTACTAAACTTCCTCTGATACCAACAGTAACGCCACGACCCCAGTTACCCAGAGTCGGTGCATTAATTACATAACATTGGCATGATCACAAGAAAGATCAAATCTTGAAAGACCGATTGGTTTAGTAGCCTTGGAAACACTAGATATATTCATAAGTTTTACATTACATCATAAAATGAAAAACTACTACAACAACATAATGTCTCCATAATCCACACTCATATCCCCACATAAAATCCCTACAGGTCTTTCATAATTTACTTCTTCACTTCCTGGGAAAAATAAAACATAGAAAAGGGGTGAGCTCAAATGCCCAGTAAGGATAACAATATAGCGGAAACTTTCATAAATAAGAATAAACATTTAAGGCAATGTATAACTAAAACAAAAGCCTTTTAAAATTTAACTTCAACATAGTATGGCATAAATAAAATGAAATAATGTCATTTACTTATTCACATGGATATTCTACTAATCGAATAATCACATGCAATATCAATAACCACTTTCATAATGATGGAATGCATAATGCTAAACTTTAATTTCTTTTCAAGGCCTCGTCCCAAGACCTTGGGGCTAACTGTAACCGGAACCCAACCCGGAGTGCCTCTAATAACCGGACACCAACCCGGAGTGCCTCTAATAACCGGACACCAACCCGGAGTGCTTCTAATAACCGGAGACCAAACCGTAGGGCTTACTTTTACCAGTCCCTAACCTGGAGGGCTTACTTTTACCAGTCCCCAACCTGGAGGGCTTACTTTAACCAGTACCCAACCTGGAACATACTTGTCCAACACATTCATATGAAGTAAAGGTTGAAATATAACATAAACATTCTTATTGGAACTAGCATACAAAATGTCAATACTTTACTCATAAACCATGAATTCTATATAAATGACACATCTACAGTCAAACATATCAAAAAACTTCATTACACTATGGAAGTTTTAAATCATAATAAACCAACTTCAAATAATCTTAAAATCCATCAAAGGATGTTGAAATAGATGAAATCAAAATTCTTTTTAAAGAAATATCTCCTTTTATTTTGAAATCATTTAAGATCCATATAAAATAAAACATTTTCTTTGAAAATAATCTTATAATCTTGTAAGGGGATCTTTGAAGATTTTATAATGGCAGAAAATAACCGCACTTGTCGTATAAGTTAAAAAAAACATTCTTACCTTAATTCGGTCGAAAAGGTTAAAAGGGACCTTGTTTTGAAAACAACGGAAAGATTCCTCTTATAAAAAGTCAAACAAGGGTATAAATGACTTTAACCCATATTCTTGTAAATAATAAAAATGTTTTGAAATACATTTTGAAAAAACATGGATGTGGATGATAAAGAGATCCCAGTAGATTATTACATATAAACAACCTCGGATAATGAAGAGATTGTAAAATAACCCTTACCTTGTACTTTTCCTTGGTTGGGGTAGGTTAACCTCCTGTATAATGGTGAAATAATTGTTATTAAATTCTAAAAGAATCATATATATTAATATGATATCATATATGATCTTTTAACATTGATTTGTTAATAATATCTTAGAATTATCGTCGTTTCGGGTGTTAACTTACTCATTTTCTTTTATATGTTTTGTTACATAAGCCATGTTTGTTGTATCTTATTCATATCCAGAATGATATCAAGTCCTTAAACATCATTTTTAAATCATCAAATGATAATTATACTTGAATGGATACGATGGAGAATGAATCTCATCGCGTTCGTGGAGACGGTAGTCCGTACGTACGCACGAGCGACAATATCATTCTTTTGATATTAGAATAATATATAAATGGATGGTATATCATATATAAAGAATCCTTAACATGTTATATTTATTATTTACATCATTTACACATCATTATTATACCCATCCAAATAATAATATATTTAATAACAATTACACCACGACGTGGAGACGGTAAGCCGTACGTACGCACGTATGGTGACATGTTATTCAAATGGTGGATAGAATACTGAATATGGTTGTACCATATTTATAATAACATCACATTATATGTGAGATACTGGAGTTATTATTTTAGAATGGTAAGAACAATGAAAGAAGATGTGGAAGAAGAAAGGAACTTTAAAAGGGGTGGTGAAAACATTACCTCTTCTTTGGGTTCTTCCTTTTGATTTGATCAAAAGGGCTCCTTAGGTTGGCTTTCTGATCAAAATAAGGCCTCTAGGTTGTAGTGAGGGATATTGGGAGAGTATTTGGGCAGAGTTTGGCCGATCCAAAAGGCTTTGAAGGTGTAAAGAAATGAGAAGGAGGAGTGCCCTTTTATAAGAGGGGTGAGGGGCACCTTTGGAAAAGCTAGAAATATTAATTTATAATAAATTCATATTCGGTTTCTAATGGCTCAAAAGTTTATTATTCAAAGTTTTATTTGGGGATAGGTCGAAAACCACTCAACCAATAGAATTTATATAGGTTTGGGTACTTATATTAACTTTATATTTAAGTATTAACTCTAAGTTAATTAGTTTCACTTTTACAATGTCTCTTTGTATTTTTATATAATATGGTTAACAAACTTACTATATACATACAATCGACCCCCAAGTGGTCCATTAATGATGAACCTATCATGATATAAGTCTCTTGGCCGAACCTTAGATTTTTAGGAATTTAATATCAATTAATAATATAATATTTGTTTTAAGAACTCTTTTATGTCAATTTTGACACTATTCAAGAGTTGATTTTTATGAAACTCATAACAAATTGATTACTTCGAAAAAAGTAAATTAAAGAAATCATAATATATCATATTATCCTAGAAAATTAGTTTAATTCATTAAAAGGTTCATATTATATTTATTTGGGTGTTTATAATATCAATTATTTTAATTTTTCACTATTATAGTAATTACTGCATCATCATTGTGTCATAAATAAAATATATTATTTAATGTCTAAAAATTATAAATAAAATATAATTATGTAGGAAATCTTTTTATCTTTCTAATGAATATTTATAATATAAAATCTAACATATATAACCCTATGTAACAATTGTTTTTCTAAAAGATATGTGCTTGTGTCATTTTTGTATTCATTTTAACTTAATTAAAATAAAGTGTCATTATCACTTACAGGTGGATCCATGGGGTCCCAAAAACGCCCCAAAGATGCCCATGGTCGACCATGTATCAACCAATAGGGTTAAGACACGTTTTAGGGTAATTTAGTATTATTATAATATTATTTGTTAACCCTTATTTAACGGATTTACCCTTAACCATGGTACATAAAATATTTACCGCAGTAATTATTCAAAATGTCTAAAAATAAAAGTTACCTATTTACACAATTTGAACATCCTGATTCCAAATATAGAACCCATTTTCCTAAATTCAAAACACAGAAGTGGCAGAAATTAATTTAAAAATAATTCCCGCTGTCAAAACAAAAAACGTGTTTTTAAGAGATAATAACTATCAAAAGATTGACACTTGTTTATGTTCAGTTTAATTTTAAAATTATGTCCAATGACCAACATTATATTAAATTGTAAAACTATATTCTAAATATACTTTAAAACTACTAAAATTCATAATTTATCACTATTAATTATTTTGATTAAAAAAGTTGTTTTTAATTAAAATATAGTAATTTTCACTATTCATCAAAATATGAAAGTTATCCGAAAAGTACCAAAATTTCACCTTAGGCTAAATTAGATATCCAGAATCCAAAAATGAAGTCCATTTTGAAATATAAAATATATATAATTTTAAAAAGTACGTATTACTATTCATAACGGCTAGTTTGATTGGTTGTGGTGTGTGTTAAAACTCAAGGTTGCGTACAACACACGCTACTGTATTATTCAAAGAAAGCGTACCGTGGAAGCTTGGGATGTTTCATTTTAAATTTTTGATGTCCCCATTTAGTCAAAAAGTTTAAAATATTGTATTTATAAAGGGATCACTATTAAAAGTTGATAAAAGTGCAATACTGAAAATGAATTTGTTCTTGCATTATATCTAAGAAACTCATAATATAGATTCTAAAATTATAAGGATTATATAAAGTTTAAAATTTAGATAATACTATTCATAACCTCTTTTGAATGGCTTTTTTTTGTAAGTCATGGTGTGATTGAACTCGGTGTTACGTGTAGTGCAAGTTATTGAATTATTTTGAAGAAATAACACACTATAAAATCTTGGGGTGTTACACTAATCCTAAGCATAAAATCAATATTCATAATTTACTATTCATAAAAAATTAAGTTGATCTTATTAGACTCTAAATTTCTTACTGAACATAATTTTAGAAGACCATTTATTGAAAATCAATAAACATTTTTAATTATTTAAGGTTTACATAAACATTTTTTTTAAAATATCTTTTCTCTAAAATTCACCAAAAATATGCATACTATATTTATCCGGACATTTGAAAAGTCATAAAAATATTCATAAGAAGAAATCCCAATTTTTATTTAAAACAAAGGATTACACAAGGTAGTTACGGTCTCCTTACATAGCCCCTTATGACACCAGCATAGGACCTAAGTGTAAGGTGTGCTAAGGTGAGAGAATCCGAGGGAGGCTCAGCCAACATTGCACGAGTAGAAATTTCTATTAGTTAGAACTTCTCGCGAAGGAGATTCCGTTCTAGCTTCACACGATGAAGTTCAGCTTGGGTTTGGTCCAGAGCGAAGCCCAGTGGTGCTACCTCCTTCCCATGTTCTGTTAGATGGGCTTCGATTGGTCCAAGACTACTGGGTGAGGCCATCGAATCTTCTTTCTATAATAATTAACCACGATCACTTGTATTTAGAGAAAAAAATTGAAACGTTTAGTTTCCAGCGGTCCTATTGACCAATGGTTATATAACAGTCAAAACCCAACAGTCTCATTTTAATTAAACTCATGTTATCAAATGAAACAGTTTTGTTGAGTATAAAAATAAAATAACACACAAAATTAGGAAACAAGATTTATTCAAAATTTTCAGGTTGTTACAATCTTCCCCCCTTAAGAAATTGCGTCCTCTCAATTTTTAAAATTGGGTTTTGAAATTTCATTGAAAGTCCCACATCGAAAAAGGAGTCAGTAATAATATTACTTTAAATGAAAGAAAGGGAAGTACAAAAGTCACCCGAGTTAACCCACACTATGATTCCATGTAAGAAAACATGGACATGGAAGAAAAACAAGGGGTCAAGTTCTGAGGGAGATTGATAGAGAACATGATTAGGAGAAAGTTAACCATAAGAAAATCCCAGACATATGATGTGTGTAAATGGTCTTTGATTACCTAGTAGGAAACATAAACCAACAACGTTTTCGTTTTACGTTCCTTTTCATAATTTTTAGGAATTCATTTACTACATAGAACAAAAACATAAGAAAATATACCTACCTTCATGTAGAGTTTCATCCTTTAATAAGTTTCTACCCAAAACTAATCTTTTCTCCAAATAATGAGCATTTAAAACTACTTGGTCTCATCAAGACAAAAGAATCATCTTCTAGAGAATCACATAATCCACAATAGATTAACTATATATTTCTTCTATCTTTAAAAATTATCCCAAAAACAGAAAGGGTAAGGTAAAACAACTCTTCAAAAAAAGTAAGAATCCCATAAGAAGGGAAACTACTTTTAAATCTTCAAAGTTCCATGGAACTACCCAAATTTCATCATAGACCATTCCATAAATAACGGTCCTTAAAATTCCTCAAAATAAACCAAACTAAGATTGAAACCTAAATACAAGAAGGATTTGATAACATAGTCTTCCAAAAAAGACTTCATTGTTCATCTCCAAACAACATCAATCACTCCTAACATCTTATAATAAAAGTAGCTAACCTAAACATATTTTACTCAAGATAGGTTATTCATTCCCATAAGTAACCTAAATTACTATAAGTCCACCTTAAATTCATTGATTCTTCAAAATATAAGTCAACCTTACTCCTCAATGAAAATACCGTAGTAATCTATTTACCTCGATCATATAGGGTCCCCAAAATAGTGAACATCTTCCAAAATAATAATCATCTTTTAATCCCCTAATCATCTATGTCTTATTAATACGGAAATCGTCGCATTTCCTGTCACATTGGTTGTTGGGACATGTTCTTCCATTTCCCAACATTAACTAAGAAGATAAAGTATAATTAGAGGCCTAAATACTTAACCAATAATCTTGAAAAAGAGCTTAAAACATATAAGGATAACTTGTAGAAGAAAAGTATACCCTAACTTGTGATCCCCTAGGTTTCAAACTTGGTTATCCATGATCATATATTCTTATGTGAATCTTTATTTTGTTTAATCCTTGTTCCTTTAATAATGGTTCATACTAAGCTTATAAATTTACCGAAGCATATCCCTCGGGAGTGTCATAACCAAGAGTGCAGCAAGGCCCGTTGTCGTGTACCAGTTCCCGTTCGATTCTAGCTCAAAGTGGTGTTTTCAGGTTTTACCCCTATGTACATCTGTGCCAGAGCCACCTCTACCTACTCATATCCAGACAGGGATGTATTTTCTTGGAAACCCCTTACTCAATACTCACCAAAATACCAGGAATACTTCCTATATTTAAACTTTTCTATTGGTTCTTCCTAGAGTTTTCATATCATAATCTCCACAAATAACTAAACCATCCTTTGATACCAACTATAGCATCCTGCCTTTTTATCACATAAACATTCATTACATTTTACAAAACCGAGGATCTTTAAGGTTTATTGTCTAGGAAACCAGGAACTTAAAACATGAAAATATAAAACATTATTCTTAAACACTTGAAAGGATTTTACTCATGTTAATCCTAGGTTTAATACTGCATCTCATAACCTGGGGATATACATCAATATAAAGGGTGAGTAGAAGGCCCGGTAATAAAAACAAGAGAAACATTTTACATGTTAACTTGGGATACTTCAATAAGGTCATGAAAAGAACGTTAAGTCATGAGAAAGAAATCATGAAATATATCATAATAAAAATAACATTTTTCATAAATCGAAGATGTGGCTACTAAATTTAATATAGACAATCATGAACATATCACCAAGGTCCATCCCCAAGGATTTATTTGAAAATTACGAAGGTTATTCACCAAGATATCGTGAAAATTGTAATCTCTAGTGGTTACATCATTACCCAATACAT
This sequence comes from Viscum album, assembly GCA_963277665.1. Taxonomy (NCBI): domain Eukaryota; kingdom Viridiplantae; phylum Streptophyta; class Magnoliopsida; order Santalales; family Viscaceae; genus Viscum; species Viscum album. The sequence continues at coordinate 3,753,394 of CAUJRU010000025.1, read as the reverse complement.
TGGAGCGCTATCATGGTGCGCCCTTAAATTTGAATTTATTATCATGTGATCCACATATATCATCATAAAAAATTTCATTAATAACCCATATAGCATAAAATAAATGTGTTTCATTTCATAATCATAACATTTTATAAACTGCTTTAAAGACATGATCTTTACGTCACTTTAAACCCACAGAAGGGGAGAACGGGTTTCATGTATGTAAATCCAAGAATTTAAAATAGAACATTTTGGTATATATTTGAATACCCCTGTAGAAATAATATCTTTGAGTATTCAATTTATAACATAAAATAATTTTGAGAAAAGAGAGAGGCATTTTGAGACGAAAATTCTGCAGCATAACGGCTATGTTTCAAGGTTTTAAGAGAACATTGAAAAGAGTGGGGACATGGGTAAAACATTCATAAATGACCCATAAAATAGTAGAGGGACAGAATGTAAGGGATTTAAGAACATGGTAATGAAATTTGAAAATATACCCTATGAAATGAAGAACATGAAAGGAAGACAAAAATACGATTTCTCTTATGAAAATTCGGCTGCCTAACAGCGTTACATAAACATCAACCAAAAATGAATTGATGAGATCAAATAGGGTCTCTCATCATATGAACATAAAATATCAGTATGATAGAAATAAATATCATACCCCAACATAATAAAAAGAAACTTTCAAGACTTGACATGGAATTAGATCTTTGAAAAGGGAGAAATGTGCAAGGACCACTTAAAAATTCAGCAGCCTAACGACGCCACTTAAACTTCAAAATACAGAATTGAAGAGATAAAATGAGGTCTCTCATCATATGGTCATAATAGATCAGTATGATAGATATAGATATCATACCCCAACCTAAAAAAAATGAACTTGAAAGAATTGACATGAATGTAGAACTTCAAAACGAGAATGGTGAAGAACCACTTAAAATTTTGGCAGCCTAACGGCGCCACTTAAAACTTAAAAATACTGAATTGAAGAGATCAAATGGGGTCTCTAATCATATGGTCATAAAAGATCAGTATGATAGATATAGATATCATACCCCAACATAACAAAAAGGAACGTGAATGAATTGACATGAAAGTAGAACTTCAAAACGAGAAGGGTGAAGAACCACTTAAAAACTTGGCAGCCTAACGGCACCACTTAAAACTTCAAAATACTGAATTGAAGAGATCAAATGGGGTCTCTCATAATATGATCATAAAATATCAGTATGATATTTTTAGATATCATACCCCAACATAATAAAATGGAACTTGAAATACTTTACATGAAAATAGATCGTGAAAAATGAGAAGGGAGAAAGAATCCGTTACAAAAATTTCAGCAGCCTAACGGCGCAACATAAAACTTCATCAAACGAAATAATGAGTGTAAGAGGGGATATATCATTATGTAAAAATGAAAAGGTAAATAAAAGGAGTATAAAATAACACCCTTTAACATAATAACATGGAGCAAAAAAGAAATTACAGAAAAGAGATTTCTTGAAAAGAAAGAGAGAGATCGGATCCCTTACCTGAAAACGTAACTCTTAAAACTCAAAGGTTGGGACCTTGAGGGCTTGGAGGCACCTTGGGAGGACTCCTAGACATGTAATGAGGCCATAACATCGTTGGGGGAGAGTGGGGAGTCGAATTTATGAGAGGATGGCTTGGTATTTATAGGGAAAGTGAGGGGACAAGGCATTAATGGCCAAGGGACACCTCATTAGTGGTTTTGGCAAAACCATGGGCTTGCCCATGGTATTTTCCCATGGTATTCTCCACATGGGACCCCTTATACCATATCGTACTATTCATAAGTCTAACATACTGATTATATACTTAATACATCATTTAATGATGTCATTAAACACCTGTAACTTAAAAACTGTATTTTCACTATTCATCGAAAATTCAACATTCTCAGAATAATCCCAAAATTTCACCTTAACCAAATATCAATTCTCTGATTTCAAAAATGAAATCCATTTTATAAAAATAATTTTTTAAATATTTTTAATTAATTTTTTAACTAAAAAACACTATTCACCGAAAATTCATTTTTTTAGAAAAATCCCAAAAAATTACCTTAACATAATATCGATGCTCTGAGTTCAAAAATGAAGTCCATTTTATAAAAATAATTTTATATTTATTTTTAATTAAATTTTTAATTAAATACACTATTCACCCGAAAAAACTAATACTTGAATAATAATTTATGAAACTGTTATTTAACCATTTTATTGAATCACATTACTTAATCAAAGGGCCTAGCTTATTTTAATACTTTCTTTAAGTGAGATTACTAATCCATTTTGTCACATTACTAATCCTAAGCATAAAATCACTATTCATAATTTACTATTCATCATAAATTATGTTGATCTTATTAGACTCTAAATTTCGTACTGAACATAATTGTAGAAGACCATTTTTTGAAAATCATTACACATTTTTAATTATTTAAGGTTTATATAAACATTTTTTTTAAATATCCTTTCTGTAAAATTCACCAAAAATATGCATACTATATTTATCCGGACATTTGAATAGTCATAAACATTATCATAAGAATAAATCCAAATTTTTATTTAAAACAAAGGATTACACAAGGAAGTTATGGTCTCCATACATAGCCCCTTATCACACCATCATAGGACCTAAGTGTCAGGTGTGCTAAGGTGAGAGAATCTGAGGGAGGCTCAGCCAACATCGCATGAGTAGTAATTTCTATTAGTTTGAACTTCTCGTGAAGTTGATTCTGTTCTAGCATCACACGATGAAGTTCGGCTTGGGTTTGGTCTAGAGCAAAGCCCAGTGGTGCTACCTCCTTTCCAAGTTCTGTTAGATGGGCGTCGATCGGTCCAAGACTACTGGGTGAGGCCATCGAATCTTCTTTCTATAATAATTAACCATGATCACTTGTATTTAGAGACAAAAATCAAAACATTTAGTTTCAAGCGGTCATATTGACCAATGGTCACATAACAGTCAAAACCCAATGGTCTCATTTTAATTATACTCACGTTATCAAATGAAACAGTTTTGTTGAGTATAAAAATAAAATAACACACAAAATTAGGAAACATGATATATTCAAAATTTTCGGGTTGTTACACCAGGGGCCAGTGATGAAGATTTCCTAGTCTATGATCAACATTTGAACGATGCTCTCGATGTTCAATGTTTGATGTTGTCATCTATGTCTAGTTATCTCATGAAGTCTCATGAAGTCATGGATGCCTACAACATGCTCGAGCACCTCCGTGGTTTATACCAGGAGAGATCAAGACAGGAAAGTTTTGAGATCTCCAAGGCTCTATTTCAGAGCATGCATGGAGAGGGTGCCCCAGCTGGGCCTCATGTAGTCAAGATCATTGGCTACATTGAGTGCTTGGAGGTTCTAGGGTTTATACTCCCTGAAGAACTGGGTACCGATCTCATTCTTGCATCACTCCCCCAGAGCGTCTCAAACGTTGTTGTTAATTTCAACATGAACAATATTGAGAAGTCTCTATCTGATCTTCTTATCCTTATTCACCAAGTGGACAATGACATGAAGCATGAAAAGCCTTCTATACTTATGGTCAATAAAAGGAAAGGGAATGAGAATAGCTTTAAGACCAAATATTCTTCAAGGCCCTCCAAGAAAAGGAAGATCAAAGGGGAGGCAAAGGAACAGGATGCTTTTTGTTTCGCATGTGGCAAGAAGGGCCACTGGAAGAAAAACTGCACCCAGCCAAGGAAGCAAGGGGAAGCTTCAGGTGCGTTTGTCATCAAATTCAATCTATCTGTTTCTACTAATTGGGTATTAGATACTTCTTGTGGTGCTCACATCTGTATCCAAATACAAGAACCAATTAGATTCGGGAAGATTGATCGTGGGGAGGTAGATCTACAAGAAGCCAACAGAGCTAGACTCACTGCTATAGCTGTCGGAGACTACCACCTCACATTGCCTACCAGAATGGTCTTGGTTTTGAAAGGTTGTTATTATGGGCCTTCTGTTACTAAAAACAACATTTCAGTATCCATATTAGATACTGATGGATTCATATTCGTGTTTGGAAATGAATGTTTCTACTTTTATAAAGATAACATTTGTTTTGGTAGGTCACATTTATATAATGGCCTTTATGTGTTAGACTACACAAACCATGTAACGGAAATTGATAAAAAAGTTAATTCACATGACTAATACCACACCCAACTTTGGCATCACCAGCTAGGTCATGTCAATGAGAAACGTTTGACAAAATTACCCCAAGATGGGTTTTTATATTCTCTCGAACTAAAACCACATGGTGTATTTCATGCGTGTCTACAAGGCAAAATGACCAAAGCCCCATTTAGTGGGAAAGCTGAAAGAGCAAAAGAGCTTCTAGAATTAGTTCACACAGATGTGTGTGGACCATTTCCAGTTGAAGCAAGGGGTTGGTTCTCATACTTCATAACTTTTACTGATGATTTTAGTAGATATGGATATATCTATTTAATGAGGTATAAGTCAGATTCTTTTGATCGGTTCAAAGAATACAAGAATGAAGTTGAGAACCATCTTGGTAAGAAGATTAAGAAACTCCTCTTAGACAGAGGAGGAGAATATATTAATCAAGAATTCATTGATTTCTTATGGGAGTTTGGGATTCTATCTCAACTCACTCCTCCTTACACACCGTAGTGGAATGGTGTATGTGAAAGGAGGAACCGCACCTTGTTGGATTTGGTGAGATCAATGATGAGTCATGCAAGTCTTCCATTATCCTTTTGGGGATATGCATTATGAACAACATCGCACATACTAATCCAAGTACCAACTAAATCGATAAATGGAATTTCATACGAATTATGGAGTGGATGCAAATCCTTGTTATAGAATTTACATGTGTGGGGTAGTGAAGCATTTGTTAAGGCCTCTTAAGGTAACAAACTTGCACCTTGCGGCACAAAGTCTATCTTTATAGGATATCCCAAGGAAACAAGGGGATATTACCTATACAACCCCTCAGACAAAAAGGTTACAGTGGCAAGACACGCCATATTCCTTGAGAAGGAGCACATCTCCAAAAGAGATAGTGGGAGTGAGATAGAATTCGAAGAAGTCGAGGCTCAAGATACACATGAGTTGGTACAAGAACAAATTCCATAAAGCCCCGTGGAAGAACAATCTGTTTCAGAGACACATGAACTGTGTTGGAGCATGAGAGAGGTGAGATAACCAGAACAATATGGTTTTATTGTAACTGAGGATGGCGACTCATTATTGGTTGACCATGATGATCCTATTACCTAAAAGGAAGCAATTGAAGTCACAGATGTTTCCATGTGGCAAGAAGCCATGAATTCTGAAATGGATTCCTTGTACCAAAACCAAGTCAGGATTTTGGTAGATCCTCCAGTTGATGCAAAGCCTATTGGTAATAAATGGATATTCAAGAAGAAACTGGACATGGAGGGGCAAGTCAGCACCTACAAGGCACAACTGGTTGCAAAAGGTTTTAGACAGCATCAAGGAATTGACTATGATGTAACCTTTTCAACGGTTTCAATGATGAAGTCCATCAGAATCCTATTGGCCATTTCTGCTTACCATGACTATGTAATTTGGTAAATGGATGTCAAAACAAATTTCCTTAATGGGAACCTCTAGGAAGATGTCTACATGACACAACCTGAAGGGTTTGTGACTCCAAATGATGCCAATAAGGTATGAAAGTAGCAGAAATCAATTTATGGATTAAAGCAAGCATCATGGTCATGGAAAATTCGTTTTGATGAAGTTGCTACAGAATTTGGATTTGTTAAGAATGAATGTGAGCCTTGTTTCTACAAAAGGTTTAGTGGAAGTTTAGTCATTTTCCTAATAGTATATGTTGATGACATATTGCTAATTGGAAACGAAGTACCTGTCTTACAGTCAGTTAATTCATGGTTTCATAAATGCTTCTCCATGAAAGACTTGGGCGAGGTGGCATATATTCTTGGGATCAAGATCCATCATGATAGATCCAAGAGAATGCTGGGCCTGAGTCAAAGTACATACATTGACAAGATACTGAAGAGATTCAGTATGGAATAGTAAAAGAGGGGATTGTTGCCAGTGTCACATGGCATTCATCTTTCTAATAAAATGTGGCCTCAGACACATGAGGAAAGAAAGATGATGGAAAGGATCCCTTACGCATCCTTGATTGGGTCATTCATGTATGCTATGCTATGTACGAGGCTAGATGTTTCTTACACATTATGTGTGGTGGGAAGATATCAAGATGATTCAGGAGACCGCCATTGGATGGCAGTCAAGACTATCTTTAAGTATTTGAGGCGTACTATGGATATGTTCCTATTTTATGGAGGAGTTGAGGAACTAGTCATCAGAGGACGTGTAGATTCTAGTTTCCAGACAGATCAAGATGACATGAAGTCGCAGACTGGATACTTCTTCAGTTTGAATGGAGGTGCAGTGAGCTGGAAGAGCTTAAAACAAAGTGTTGTGGAAGATTCTACAGCAGAGTCCGAGTATATCGCAACTTCTGAGGCAGTAAAAGAAGCAGTATGGATGCGAAGCTTCTTCCAAGAGTTGGATGTAGCACCAAGTAGTAATGATCATATCACACCTATTGTGATAATACTGCAGCGGTGTCACTTTCAAAAGAGCTAAGGTCACATCAGCGGACAAAACACATACTTCGGAATTATCATCTCTTGAGGGATTTTTCTCAGAGAGGTGAAGTTGCAGTGAGCAGTATTTCCACGGAAGACAACATGGCAGATCCATTGACTAAAGCCTTGACTCAGTTGAAACATGATCATCATGTGAGGTATAGAGGACTAAAAGTCATAGGCAGTTGGCTCTAGCCCAAGTGGGAGTTTGTAAGGGTTGGTGTCCTGAGAACCAACTGTTATTTACTTTGATTACATGAATGTTCACTTATTATATATTGTTCATTGTTCTGCATGACTATAATATAATAATGTCCTTGAATATTTGTTGCATTAATAAGGTCATAGAAGATCCCCACTATGATGAGAACCTTGAAATGCTATAACAATATTCTTAAATAAAGTACTACGGTTGGATGAAATACTATGATAGGACACATAGTATACAGACCGTCATGTGCGAGTACTCGTATGAAGATGAGACTCTCTCTCATGGAGTTTGCACTTGGTAATCTCTAAGATTGGAGATTATGAGAACAGACCCGCCAGTAGTAATTTTGCATGTCTTGGTGTCATTGGATATTGTTATCTGCGAGTGTGTGTAATGGTCCTTAGACTGGAAGATTATCATTAACACATGTCATGACTCGTGCACTTAGATTTACGGACGAAAACCGTCACAAACACATTTGGCAGGAAGTAGGGTACATTGGGTGCATCACGAGTGACATGTTGTTAATGGATAAGTCGAGGAAAGATTTGTCCCTTCCATTTATAGAAGTTGCTATCTCGGCCCTTTGATTGAAATAGAACGGTCGCATTAAATTCCATGGCCATGGTGTAAACGATGAGTTTATTTCAGGTAGTCAAAGAACGACAGATCAAGAATATAGGTTTATGACACTTCCATGAAACCTTTTTGATGAGATATTGAGGCAAATGGATTAAATTACATTGTAAGCGTTCGTATGAGGTGATATGTCAATGCGGTGTCAACTTCTTTGTCTTGGGTGCCTTGACCTGTTTCTAGACAGTAATCTTTGACTTTAGGCAAGCCTGCCTAATGCCAATGAGAAAGAGGCCTAGAGGGTCACACACTAAGTGTATCCAAGTATATCAAGTTGAATAAAGATTATTCCCGTATGTGGTTTAATAATTATTAAAGGAAGCCTAAGTTGTTTTAAATGATGGAGGAAAAATAAAAAAAACAAGTACACACCGTGTATTATTAAATGTACAGAACGTGTAGTTTTATTTTGGAAAGGAAATGAGTAAATGAAAACAAGATATACACGCCATGTAAATTTAATTTACACGCCATGTAGTTTTCAATGAAAAGCAAGTACACGTCGTGTACTTATTATTACACGCCGTGTAGTTTTTCCAGTCGGGATTTTGAGGATATAATATTGTTTTAAATGATATTTATTATAATCAGTGTGGGCGCATGTCAAGGAATTATCTATTCGACATGGGGGTTTTAAATAAGAGTCAATGAAATAAATAAAAGATGTAACACGTTTATTTATTATCATAACTCTATAACCCCACACACCCGATTATAAATATCCTCACAACCCCAACTCTTTTCCGATGCACAAGAGAATCGTTGTGCACAACATCTCTGGAGAATTCTTTCAAGACCGAAAGAACCTCTTCCTCCAAGAATGCACTCAAGACCGAGAGAGATACTCTTCCAACGGATCAAGACGATCTAAGGCGGACAATGCAAGCAAAGGCTTATCCACGCTATGTAACACCCCAAGAATTCATAATGTGTTATTTCTTCAAAATAATTCAATAACTTTCACTACACGCAACACCGAGTTCAATCACACCATGACTTACAAAAAAAAATCCATTCAAAAGAGGTTATGAATAGTGTTATCTAAATTTTAAACTTTATATAATCCTTATAATTTTAGAATCCATATTATGAGTTTCTTAGATATAATGCAAGAACAAATTCATTTTCAGTATTTCACTTTTATAAAATTATAATAGTGAACCCTTTTTAACTACAATATTTTAAACTTTTTGACTAAATGGAAAATGAAACATCCCAAGCTTCCACGGTACGCTTTCTTTGAATAATACAGTAGCGTGTGTTGTACGCAAACTTGAGTTTTAACACACACCACAACCAATCAAACTAGCCGTTATGAATAGCAATACCTACTTTTCGAAATTATATATATTTTATATTTTAAAATGTACTTCATTTCTGGATTCAGAATATCGAATTTATCCTAAGGTGAAATTTTGGTACTTTTCGGATAACTTTCATATTTTGATGAATAGTAAAAGTTACTAAATTTTAATTAAGAACAACTTTTTTAATCAAAATAATTAATAGTGATAAATTATGAATTTGAGTGGTTTTAATGTATATTTAGAATATATTTTTACCTTTTAATATAATTTTGGTCATCGGACATAATTTTACAATTAAACCGAACATAAACAAGTGTCAATCTTTTGATAGTTATTATCTCTTAAAAACACTCTTTTTGTTTTGACAGTGGGAATTAATTTTAAATTAATTTCTGCCACTTCTGTGTTTTGAATTTAGGAAAATGGATTTCATATTTGGAATCAGGATATTCAAATTGTGTAAATAGGTAACTATTATTTTTAGACATTTTGAATAATTTCTGCGGTAAATATTTTATTTACCATGGTTAAGGGTAAATCCGGTAAATAAGGGTTAAAAAATAATATTATAATAATAATAAATTACCCTAAAACGTGTCTTAACCCTATTGGTTGATACATGGTCGACCATGGGCATCTTTGGGTCGATTTCGGGACCCCATGGATCCACTTGTAAGTGATAATGACACTTTATTTTAATTAAGTTAAAATGAATACTAAAATGACACAAGCATATATCTTTTAGAAAGACAACTGTTACATAGGGTTATATATCTTGGATTTTAGATTATAAATATTCATTAGAAATATAAAAAGATTTCCTACATAATGATATTTTATTTATAATTTTTAGACATTAAATAATTTATTTTATTTATGACACAATGATGATGCAGTAATTAATATAACAGTGAAAAATTAAAATAATTGATATTATAAATACCCAAATAAATATAATATGAAACTTTTAATGAATTAAACTAATTTTCTAGGATAATATGATATATTAGGATTGATTTAATTGACTTTTTTCGATGTAATAAATCTGTTATGAGTTTCACAAAAATCAACTATTGAATAGTGTCAAAATTGACATAAAAGAGTTCTTAAAACAAATATTATATTATTAATTGATATTAAATTCCTAAAAATTTAAGGTTCGGCCAAAAAACTTATATCATGATAGGTTCATCATTAATGGACCACTTTTGGGTCTCTTGGTTGTATATAGTATGTTTATAAACCATATTATATAAAAATACAAAGAGACATTGTAAAAGTGAAACTAATTAACTTATAGTTAATACTTAAATATAAGGTTAATATAAGTACCCCAACCTGTCTAAATTCTATTGGTTGAGTTGTTTTCGACCCATCCCCACCTTAACCTTTGAATAGTCAACTTTGGAGCCATTGTAAACCGATTATGAATTTATTATAAATTAATATTTCTATCTTTTCCAAAGGTGCCCCTCACCCCTCTTATAAAAGAGCACTCCTCCTTCTCATTTCTTAACACCTTCCAAGCCTTTTGGTTCGGAAAAAATCTTCCCAAATACTCTCCCAACTTCCCTCACTACAACCTAGAGGCCTTAGTTTGATCAGAAAGCCAACCCAAGGATCCCTTTTGTCAAATCAATAGGAAGAACCCGAAGAAGAGGTAATGATTTCACCACCCTTTTTCCAAGTTCCTTCTTCTTCCACTTCTTCTTACTTTGTTGTTACCATTATAAAATAATAAATCCAGTATGATATATATACTGTGATGTTATTATAAATATGGTACAACCATATTCAGTATTCTATCCACCCTTTGAATAACATGTCACCATACGTGCGTACGTATGGCTTACCGTCTCCACGTCGTGGTGTAATTGTTATTCAATATATTATTATTTGGATGGGTATAATAATGATGTGTAACTCATGTAAATAATAAATATAACATGTTATTGATTCTGTATATATGATATACCATTCATTTATATATTATTTTAATATCAAAAGAATGATATTGTCGCTCGTGCGTACGTACGGACTACCGTCTCCACGAACGCGATGAGATTCATTCTCCATCATATCCATTCAAGTATAATTATCATTTGCTGATTTAAAAATGATTTTTAAGGACTTGATATCATTCTGGATATGAATAATATACAACCTATCCATTACAAACATGGCTTACGTAATAAAACATATAAAAGAAAACGAGTAAGTTAACACCCGAAACAACGATAATACTAAGACATTATTAACAAAGAAAAGTTAAAAGATCATATATGATATGATATTAATATATATGATTCTTATATAATTTAATAACAATTATTTCAATATTATACAGGAGGTTAACCTACCCCAACCAAGTAAAAGTACAAGGTAAGGGATTTTCTTATCTCACATTCAATTCCGTGAGATTTCCATTATTCGCCAATAAATTATTGAAAGTGGTGTATTGTGTACTGTCATTTGATATATATATTATCATGATTATCTTTATATTCATGTTATTATGTAAATAATTTTGTGGTTATTAACTTTTGGCCATACGACACAGTTTATTAACGTGGTAAGGGATTTTCTTATCTCACTTTCAATTCCGTGATATTTCCATTGTTCGCCACTAAATTATTGAAAGTTGTGTATTGTGTACTGCCATTTGATATATATTATCATGATTCTCTTTATATTCATGTGATTCTGTAAATCGTTTGGTGGTTATTAACTTTTGTCCATACGACTCAGTTGATTAACGTGGTAAGGGGTTTTCATCTCACTCTTTATTTCCGTGAGATTCATGCCATATTTCCACTATTATATTTTGTGTGGTGTATGCACTGCCCATAATTGTATTCTTTGTGTAATAAACTTTACCTTATGTGTATTTACATTTTCATTGTATGATACCTCTTTCATGGGTTGTATGTTTCATAAGTTACCAAATTGATAAGAGTTTACTTCACAATCTCTTTAATATCCGAGGTTGTCTTTACGTAAGTATTTACTGGGACATATTTACTATCCATGTACATATTTCATGAAAGAGTTTTCAAAGGGATTATTTCTAAGGGAACTTTTACTAAAACATCATTTTAAATGTTTTAAATATTTATTCTTCTAAATCATCCTCATTTATGTCCACGTTTTCAAAATGGTTTGTAAGGATTTATTTATATGAAAATGAATGTTTTAAAAGTGTTAATTCCATTCAAAAGTTTCGAAGTGCTATGGGAAACATTGATTCAAAAATGTATTTAAATGCCTTACTTTCTAAATTGTGTAACATTAAAATGTTTTCATGAAAAAGGGATATTTCTCTCAATAATTTTTAAAAAAACATTTTCATCTATGTCGACATCCTTTGATGGATTTTATGATTATTTGAAGTTGATTTATTATGATTTAAAACTTCCATATTGTAATGAAGTTTTGTGATATGTTTGAATGTAGATGTGTCATTTATATAGCATTCATCGTTTATGAGTAAAGTATTGACATTTCGTATGTTATTTACAATAAGAATGTTTATGTTATATTTCAACCTTTACTTCATATGAATGTGTTGGACAAGTATGTTCCAGGTTGGGGACTGGTTAAAGTAAGCCCTCCAGGTTGGGGACTGGTAAAATTAAGCCCTCCAGGTTAGGGACTGGTAAAAGTAAGCCCTCCGGTTTGGTCTCCAGTTATTAGAGGCACTCCGGGTTTGTGTCCGGTTATTAGAGGCACTCCGGGTTGGTGTCCGGTTATTAGAGGCACTCCGGGTTGGGTTCCGGTTATAGTTAGCCCCAAGGTCTTGGGACGAGGCCTTGACAAAGAAATTAAAGTTTAGCATTATGCATTCCATCATTATGAAAGTGGTTCTTGATTTTGCATGTGATTATTCGATTAGTAGAATATCCATGTGAATAAGTAAATGGCATTATTTCATTTTAATTTTGCCATACTATGTTGAAGTTCAAGTTTAAAAGTCTTTTGTTTTTGTAATGCATTGCCTTAAATGTTTATGCTTATTTTGAATGTTCCGCTATATTGTTATCCTTACTGGGCATTTGAGCTCACCCCTTTTCTATGTTTTATTTTCCCCAGGATGTGAAGAAGTAAGTTATGAATGACCTGCAGGGATATTATGAGGGGATAATAGTGTGGACTGTGGAGACATTATGTTGTTGTAGTAGTTTTTCATTTTATAATGTAATGTAAAACTTATTAATATATCTAGTGTTTCCAAGGCTACTAAACCAATCGGTCTTTCGAGATTTGATCTTTCTTGTGATCATGCCAATGTTATGTAATAATGCACCGACTTTGGGTAACTAGGGTCGGGGCGTTACAGTTGGTATCAGAGGAAGTTTAGTACAAACCGTGGAAACTAGATTTAGATAAACTCTGATTAGAGCACGTAGACCTAAGATGAACTTTGAGTATTAGTATAGAAGAACTTCCTAGAATTTTGGTATTGTAGAGATTTTGTGAGTTTTCCGAGCAATACATCCCTGTCTGGATACGAGCAGGTAGAGGCGGCTCTGGCACAGATGTACCTAGGTGTAAAACCCGAAAACACCACTTTGAGCTAGACTCGAACGGGAACTGGTGCACGACAACGGGCCTTGCTGCACTCTTGGTTACGACACTCCCGAGGGATATTCTTAGGATAACTCTCATTTTCTTTAAAAATCATTATGAAGGGTTTATGAGTATATACTTCCCCAAAGAAAATATTTTTTATTATTATGGATTATATCCATAAATAGTTCAATTTATGTTAAGTGTTTTATAAGTATGGGATTATGTATTTTGATTCATAAACTAATCTAGTGTATGCCATTGTTTAGAAATGGTGCCTAGTAGATGGAATGAGAACTCCAGCAATGCACATGATCCAAAGATACGGAAGGATCATATATTTCATGGTCTTAAGCTATAATTTATAAGAGAAATAGTCTCCCATGTATTATCATCCTATGAAGAAATAATATCATGTGTTGATAAGATAAGTAAAGAGTTTACTGAGTCCTATGGCTTTGAAGGGAAGCAAGAGAAGAAAAGGATGGAAGAGAGAAATATGGATAAAGGGAAGAGGGAAAAGAAGAATTTTCTCATATGTGGTAACTATGGAAAGAAACACCCTGGAACTTTCCTGAAAGGAATGGGAGTTTGTTAAATGTGTAGAGGAAAAGGGCACAAAGTACGTGACTGCAAGGGTAAGAAAATGGTTTCAAATGTACAATGCTTCATTTGCAAGGAGTTTGGACACTACGCGAACCTATGTCCCAGTCATCAGACTATGCCTCAAATGATGTTATTGGATAATAATCAAGTTATGATACTACCACAGATGAAGAGGAATGATTAGAGTTCTTATGTTGATTATGACAATTGAGTGTTGTATCAACAATGTACTTGTTATAATAATTATGGAGTATATAAGGATTGTACTGCAGTACTATTTCATTAAGAACATGAGATTGTGTGGAACAAAGAAAAGTGACTCAATAGCAGGATAAATTTTTGGAAAATATATGGTTGAGAGAATGATAAATCATAATATAGTTCTGATAGTGAGGTAGTGATTTTGGAATAATATGTGATTGTTTTGGATAAATTATATTGGATATTCTTGACTACCTTGGAACTGATTAATGATTTGTATATTCCATCATTGTTGGGGTTTAAAACATTTTTGGATTAATGAAGTATATCCAGCATTCTATATGGAATAAGGGAGCATGAATGTAATCAATAAGGAATATGGTAATACATGATGAAGGTATTCATATTCTATTACGGGGTAAAAAGGATCTATATTATGTGTACCTTCATTATAAATGTTGGAATGTGAGTTTGGACAGAAGTATTTTGGATAGTTCTAGTTTGGATTATTTTGGATTGCCATAAAATGACAACCCGGAGGTCGGGCGGCATCCCGTCGCGTCCGGCAAGGCTGCGAGACTTGAACCCGCAACCGAAGGGCGACAAGGGTGTATCACCTACCACTGGCCCATGAGATGTCCTGGATTAAATAATGTAGTTTTTATTAAAAGATTTTGTAGATTAATTATAAATTCGTTTATTTTGGAACCCTGTACGAATAGTGTAAATAGAATTTTTTACATTCTATTATCTTTTAGAGTGAAAGATGAGTTTGTGGTAAAAATTTATTAATGGATAAAACTCTAATTATAAAGTAAGTATATCTCCTTAGGATCTTAGCCAATCTCATAAATAAATTCCTCAACATTAAGAAAATCAACATAGAACAAAAATGTTTTCCTAGATGGTACCTTAAATCATCACTAATTTATGGCTTTGGGATTGTTGGCCTTTTCATAGCCATGTTCTCTACCACTCTCCATCAGATAATTGATGGTAAGATTTTTCTTCCATATCCATATTTTCCTACATGGAACCCTAGAATGTGTTATTTTCGGTAATCTTCATACTTTCGACTCTTTATTATAAATAGTGGCCTCATTAATTCTTTTTTCGATGTGTGATTTCAACTAAGATATTTTGAAACGTCAAAAATGTGTTATCCTAATACCCTATGTTTTGTTGAACCGATGGTATTTCAAATCATCATAGATTGATGAATTTAAGGACCTAAATTTTACACTTATTTGAGATTCATGACCTCAATCACTACCTATAAATATTTACGTTTTTCCTCCAATTATATGTCTCTAATTGCCACCAATGTTCTCCTAATCGAGATCATAATTTGGTGGTGAACCTTTGATTTCTCTTTTCCTCATATTAAGACGAAATTTTAGTAACCCAATTTCCGCTGTGGGTTTTCCCACAAATACATTATCTACTTTCAACCTTTTATTTTTGAAGAACAATTTCAAATTGCGAGGACTCAATTTATTGAAGGAGGGGAGAATGTAACACCCCAAGAATTCATAATGTGTTATTTCTTCAAAATAATTAAATAACTTGCACTACACGCAACACCGAGTTCAATCACACCATGACTTACAAAAAAAATCCATTCAAAAGAGGTTATGAATAGTGTTATCTAAATTTTAAACATTATATAATCCTTATAATTTTAGAATCCATATTATGAGTTTCTTAGATATAATGCAAGAACAAATTCATTTTCAGTATTTCACTTTTATCAACTTTTAATAGTGAACCCTTTTTAAATACAATATTTTAAACTTTTTGACTAAATGGAAAATGAAACATTGCAATCTTCCACGGTACGCTTTCTTTGAATAATACAGTAGCGTGTGTTGTATGCAACCTTGAGTTTTAACACACACCACAACCAATCAAACTAGCCGTTATGAATAGTAATACCTACTTTTCGAAATTATATATATTTTATATTTTAAAATGGACTTCACTTCTGGATTCAAAATATCGAATTTATCCTAAGGTGAAATTCTGGTACTTTTCGGATAACTTTCATATTTTGATGAATAGTGAAAATTACTAAATTTTAATTAAAAACAAATTTTTTAATCAAAATAATTAATAGTGATAAATTATGAATTTGAGTGGTTTTAAAGTATATTTAGAATATATTTTTACCTTTTAATATAATGTTGGTCATTGGACATAATTTTACAATTAAACCGAACATAATCAAGTGTCAATCTTTTGATAGTTATTATCTCTTAAAAACACGCTTTTTGTTTTGACAGCGGGAATTAATTTTAAATTAATTTATGCCACTTCTGTGTTTTGAATTTAGGAAAATAGATTCCATATTTGGAATCAGGATGTTCAAATTGTGTAAATAGGTAACTTTTATTTTTAGACATTTTGAATAATTACTGCGGTAAATATTTTATTTACCATGGTTAAGGGTAAATCCGGTAAATAAGGGTTAAAAAATAATATTATAATAATACTAAATTACCCTAAAACGTGTCTTAACCCTATTGGTTGATACATGGTCGACCATGGGCATCTTTGGGTCGATTTTGGAACCCCATGGATCCACTTTTAAGTGATAATGACACTTTATTTTAATTCAGTTAAAATGAATACAAAAATGACACAAGCATATATCTTTTAGAAAATCAATTGTTACATAGGGTTATATATGTTGGCATTTAGATTATAAATATTCATTAGAAAGACAAAAAAAATTCCTACATAATGATATTTTATTTATAATTTTTATACATTAAATAATTTATTTTATTTATGACACAATGATGATGCAGTAATTACTATAATAGTGAAAAATTAAAATAATTGATATTATAAATACCCAAATAAATATAATATGAAACTTTTAATGAATTAAACTAATTTTATAGGATACTATGATATATTAGGATTTATTTAATTGACTTTGTTCGAAGTAATCAATCTGTTATGAGTTTCACAAAAATCAACTACTGAATAGTGTCAAAATTGACATAAAAGAGTTCTTAAAACAAATATTATATAATTAATTGATATTAAATTACTAAAAATCTAAGGTTCGGCCAAGAGACTTATATCATGATATGTTCATCATTAATGGACCAGTTGGGGGTCGCTTGGATTTATATAGTATGTTTATTAACCATATTATATAAAAATACAAAGAGACATTGTAAAAGTGAAACTAATTAACTTAGAGTTAATACTTAAAGGTAAGGTTAATATAGGTACCCCAACCTGTCTAAATTCTATTGGTTGAGTTTTTTTCGACCCATCCCCACCTTAACCTTTGAATAGTCAACTTTTGAGCCATTGGAAACCGATTATGAATTTATTATAAATTAATATTTCTAGCTTTTCCAAAGGTGCCCCTCACCCCTCTTATAAAAGGGCACTCTTCCTTCTCATTTCTTCACACCTTCCAATCCTTTTGGTTCGGCCAAACTCTGCCCAAATACTCTCCCAACTTCCCTCACTACAACCTATAGGCATTAGTTTGATCAGAAAGCCAACCAAAGGATCCCTTTTGATCCAATCAATAGTAAGAACCCGAAGAAGAGGTAATGATTTCACCACCCTTTTTCCAAGTTCCTTCTTCTTCCACTTCTTCTTAATTTGTTGTTACCATTATAAAATAATAAATCCAGTATCATATATATACTGTGATGTTATTATAAATATGGTACAACCATATTCAGTATTCTATCCACCCTTTGAAAAACATGTCACCATACGTGCATACGTACGGCTTACCATCTCCACGTCGTGGTGTAATTGTTATTAAATATATTATTATTTGTATGGGTATAATAATGATGTGTAACTCATGTAAATAATAAATATAACATGTTAGTGATTCTGTATATATGATATACCATTCATTTATATATTATTTTAATATCAAAAGAATGATATTGTCGCTCGTGCGTACGTACGGACTACCGTCTCCCCGAACGTGATGAGATTCATTCTCCATCATATCCATTCAAGTATAATTATCATTTTCTGGTTTAAAAATTATGTTTAAGGACTTGATATCATTCTGGATATGAATAATATACAACCTATCCATTACAAACATGGCTTACGTAATAAAACATATAAAAGAAAACGAGTAAGTTAACACCCGAAACAACGATAATACTAAGACATTATTAACAACGAAAAGTTAAAAGATCATATATGATATGATATTAATATATATGATTCTTGTATAATTTAATAACAATTATTTCAATATTATACAGGAGGTTAACCTACCCCAACCAAGTAAAAGTACAAGGTAAGGGATTTTCTTATCTCACATTCAATTCCGTGAGATTTCCATTATTCGCCACTAAATTATTGAAAGTGGTGTATTGTGTACTGTCATTTGATATATATATTATCATGATTATCTTAATATTCATGTTATTCTGTAAATAATTTGGTGGTTATTAGCTTTTGGCCATACGACTCAGTTGATTAACGTGGTAAGGGATTTTCTTATCTCACTTTCAATTCCGTGAGATTTCCATTGTTCGCCACTAAATTATTGAAAGTGGTGTATTCTGTACTGCCATTTGATATATATTATCATGATTCTCTTTATATTCATGTTATTCTGTAAATCATTTGGTGGTTATTAACTTTTGGCCATACGACTCAGTTGATTAACGTGGTAAGGGGTTTTCATCTCACTCTTTATTTCCGTGAGATTCATGCCATATTTCCACTATTATCTTTTGTGTGGTGTATGCACTGCCCATAATTGTATTCTTTGTGTAATACACTTTACCTTATGTGTATTTACATTTTCATTGTATGATACCTCTTTCATGGGTTGTATGTTTCATAAGTTACCAAATTGATAAGGGTTTACTTCACAATCTCTTTAATATACGAGGTTGTCATTACGTAAGTATTTACTGGGACATATTTACTATTCATGTCCATATTTCATAAAAGAGTTTTCAAAGGGATTATTTATAAGGGAACTTTTACTAAAACATCATTTTAAATGTTTTAAATATTTATTCTTCTAAATCATCCTCATTTATGTCCACGTTTTCAAAATGGTTTGTAAGGATTTATTTATATGAAAATGAATGTTTTAAAAGTGTTAATTCCATTCAAAAGTTTCAAAGTGGTACGGAACACTTTGATTCAAAAATGTATTTAAATGACTTACTTTCTAAATTGTGTAACATTAAAATTTTTTCATGAAAAAGGGATATTTCTCTCAATAATTTTTAAAAAAACATTTTCATCTATGTCAACATCCTTTGATGGATTTTAAGATTATTTGAAGTTGATTTATTATGATTTAAAACTTCCATATTGTAATGAAGTTTTGTGATATGTTTGACTGTAGATGTGTCATTTATATGGCATTCATGGTTTATGAGTAAATTATTGACATTTCATATGCTAGTTACAATAAGAATGTTTATGTTATATTTCAACCCTTACTTCATATGAATGTGTTGGAAAAGTATGTTCCAGGTTGGGGACTGGTTAAAGTAAGCCCTCCAAGTTGGGGACTGGTAAAAGTAAGCCCTCCAGGTTAGGGACTGGTAAAAGTAAGCCCTCCGGTTTGGTCTTCGGTTATATGAGGCACTCTGGGTTGGTGTCCGGTTATTAGAGGCACTCCGGGTTGGTGTCCGGTTATTAGAGGCACTCCGGGTTGGGTTCCGGTTACAGTTAGCACCAAGGTCCTGGGACGAGGCCTTGACAAAGAAATTAAAGTTTAGCATTATGCATTCCATCATTATGAAAGTGGTTATTGATTTTGCATGTGATTATTCGATTAGTAGAATATCCATGTGAATAAGTAAATGGCATTATTTCATTTTACTTTTTCCATACTATGTTGATGTTCAAGTTTAAAAGGATTTTGTTTTAGTAATGCATTGCCTTAAATGTTTATGCTTATTTTGAATGTTCCGCTATATTGTTATCCTTACTGGGCATTTGAGATCACCCCTTTTCTATGTTTTATTTTCCCCAGGATGTGAAGAAGTAAGTTATGAATGACATGCAGGGATATTATGAAAAGATAATAGTGTGGACTGTGGAGACATTATGTTGTTGTAGTAGTTTTTAATTTTATGATGTAATGTAAAACTTATGAATATATCTAGTGTTTCCAACGCTACTAAACCAATCATTCTTTCGAGATTTGATATTTCTTGTGATCATTCCAATGTTATGTAATAATGCACCGACTCTGGGTAACCAGGGTCGGGGCGTTACACGCTAGCACCCGGAGAATCCTTTAGCGACGTCGAGAGATACAAGGTACACGTGTGGATCACCGCTAGAGGGAGTCTACACTTGGCTTCTACGACGTAACGACGGATCACATCAACAAAGTGATCGAGAACATAAACAAAGAAATAACACCCAAAAGATATTTATTTATAATTAATTAAATTAACTATAATCAACATGTAATGATCCTTTTTTGTGGTTCTAGGACAAACCATCTTCTTTGTATTTTTCTGTGATTCGATCTATGGAGACTGATGTTTAACGTCGTATTGATCCCAGATTGATCATTGCTAATGACAAGGAACCAAGTGGGAACATCCACCCACGCACTTCCATTGCGCCCGGAACCTTCAAAACCTTTCTATGATGAATATTAGTCTTCGACATGGGTGGAATATAGTTTTTTTAAATGAGATCCAACAATGCAGGGATTACCCTTACAGAAGTGGACAACCCATGGTTAGCACACATTTTTCCTAACCATGGTACTAACCATGGAGGGGTTAAAAGTAAGATCGTAAAATTGTGGATCTCAATCATTTTTCCCTCTAAATCACTCACCTTTTCACCTATATGACACTAAATCAATATTCTCTCTTCCCAAAAGACTAGTAAGCCTACCCCATCATTTAAGAGCTGATTCGAAGTCATCCCATGGTGATATTAAGTTGTATTCTTGTGAAGGGACATCATACTTGGTAGTTATAGTTGGATTTTCTTAGATCTACTTCACCCCACTCTCTTAGTTTCTTAGATCTATGCCCGTTGTGGTTGGATATAAGGTCAGGTATTCCAAGAATGATTAGATTTTACTTTTTTAATGATATGAGAAGATATATAAGACATGTTCATGGAGATTAATCCCAGTTTCATGATTGTTATTCTTGTATTTCATCAGTTCATCATAAAACCTACTGTAGGCAAGCTCACACTCAACTCCTCTATTTATAACATGATGAATTAGTTTCAAATATGTTTAATTTATTGACTTTTACTGTGAAATTTTTGTGAAAATGATGTTATAAATACTCTTTAGTGAATATTTATGGTTTTTAGTGGTATCATTGAATCATTGTATTTTTTTGTGCGATGTTCTTTAGTTTCTTAATTTTAAAATGTTAATTCTTTAATATGTATTTAATATATTTGTTAAATAAATATTTTGATAAGTTTTAATTTAAAAGGTGGTTTTATTTAAATGGTTTAAATTATTTATTTGGAATGGTTTTTTCATATATGGGTTTTCAATGAGTTTATGTTCGAGGTGCCCTGTATAAGGGATGTGTAAAAATACAATACAAGGTATGTGGCCCTATAATGGGGGAGTATGTTAGTGGGACACATGATGTTTGGAAAAGAGGCCGCTCATGAGTATGGAATTTTCATATAATCAGGAATGTGTGGGTGTGTTGTGAAACAAGGAATGTTATGCCAAAATTGAATGTTAAATGATTTAATAAATTATGTAGTGTTTTCTATGTAAATCTACTTACTATGACTTTTGTTTATATTATAATGTAATCTATTTTAGAAATATATTTGTATACAATGTTTTATATAAAATATTCTATCGTATTCTATCCTATTTGCGTGATTTGGGAAGTCATTAGGGGAAATCCTAATGATCTTTAGTACTCACCCCAATTTTGGAACATTGGTGATTTTGGAGATATTTTATTTTGAGATATGGGAAATGGTAAATTATCACACATCATTACTACTACATCATTTTTCATGTGTGGTTTGGTGGAGTTCAAACTAGGAGCGTGTGGATCTTTAGAGTCATGTGGTTTTCATAGTGTTTTAATAGTTTTTCTTTTATTATTTAATTTTATGTTAGTTTTTATTCCACTATGATACTCGTGTGTTGGTTTTGATATAAAAGAAAGGTTGGAGTCATATTTTATTTTTATCATGATTAATGTAGTGTTTTATTTGGTTATAATTTGTTTACTGGTAGTTTACCTTCAAAGGAAAAATCATCCCCCCAATTTTAAATGAAGACGTCAAAATTTATTTCCAAACATTGGGATCTTGGGGATCTCGCATACTTCCATGTAACATCTCATCTCCCTCATAGGATAATGATAATGGGTGGGAATATACAATAGGAATCCTTTTTGTTGATCCAAAATCTATATAGGAAATGTGGAATCAGTTTTTTAGATCCCAATTCTGTGTAGGTCAAGTGAAACCACTCGTGGTCCTTCTAATTTTCTTACAGAACAAGTGGTAATCAGTTCTATCGATATCAAAGTGAAAATTAATTCTGGTCTATTCCTTTTGATGGGTTGGTATAATGTAGTAGGATTTTTCGAGCATGAAATGTAGATAATTAAAAGACATAACTAACCTATTTATACTGAACATCATGTTACTAGGGAGTTAGGGACACACGTGGTTTAGAGATAAATATAGGAATTGGAATATTATTTTTAGTGGTATATCCATTGAGATGAACATGTAATGCTTTAGGGTAATCACTTAGCGCTAGGATTTCATATTTCATTTTGAGTATTGAGTTATAATTTGGTACAAAAGTATTGATTTTTTAAAAATGTTTAAATTGTTTTCAAATTAAATATTTTGATAAATATAATGATTGTGGTATTTGGAAAATATATTGAATTTAAAAAGAAGATATATATTTTTCAAAAATGGTTGAATGTGAAAAATGTAGATTTTGGAAATAAATTTTGTCATTTTTGATGTTGTATAATTTGAAATTGTTAATCATTCAATTAATAGAGAGTGAGACATAGGGAATATTTAATGTGTATAGAAATGGAACCTGGCTGGCATCGTAGGAACCAAATAGAGGAAGCTATTGAGAATGTGGTAGAAACATATCCATATATTAATCAAAACCCGTTTAAGAGTATCATCCAAGTGTTTTAGGTTACAGAAAGTGGGAATAGGAAGAATGATCCAAAAGAAAGTGGATTATTTTTCCCTATTCCAGAAGCAGAATCCACCCATATTTTGGGGTGATTATGAACCTAAAAATGCATAGGTGTGGCTATGCAGGATGAAAACAATCATTGATTTCATTGGAACAACATAATAAATTATGGACAAATGGGTGACTTATATGATAGAGGATATTTCACCACCGTGGTGGGATCTACCAGTGCAGGCTAATGTTGATCAAGGCCTTGGTTTGGATTATTTTTAGGAATTTTTCAACTAAAAAATCCATCCTCATACGTTCAAAATTCAAAGGAAAAAAAATTATTCATCCTGAAACATGAAATTCTATCTATCGCTGAGTATATTGAAAATTAAGGGATTTAGTGCGCTTTGATCCCAATGTTATTGCTAGTCTATATTTGAAGGAACACATCATTGACTTAGGACTGATGTATGATATTCACTCAATGTTTTCTACACTATGTATCATGGAATATATAAATATAGTTAACATAGAGACAATGGAAAAAATCTACTTCTCATGAACCATGGTAGGAGGATGTGTGTTGATATTAATGGGGAACTATGGGAACTACAATTTTGGGAGAAAGTGGAAGAGGGACACAAGTTTCCAAGGTGGGTGTATGAATCAAAATCACACATCTAGATTAGTGAACTTTCATCCATGTACCAAGAGAAAAGTAAGATGTTTCAATTGTGGTTTACATGATCACTTAAAGAAGGATTGTATGACACAACCTAGAGAACGTCACAACTGAAACCATATAGAGAATATTTAGATTTATTATTGCAGTGATCCAAGGTCTGGTGTTCAGGATATTTCTCTCGCATCACAAGCATCATATGCTTCGATGGAATGAGAGCAGAAAAATCATTCCAGTTAGTAGAATAGATCTTTCCATGATGATTACAAGAATACCATGACTCCTTATTATGTAAAATCTCAATATAGAAAAAAAGGATGAAACAATTGTGATGGAGAAATTATATGGACAAAAAAACCGGTTATTGTGGATGACAAGGTTATACCATATACGTTTTGGGGTATGATTATATTGAATTATACCCTTATGAAAGTTCTAATTGATACTGGTGCATCACATTCATTCATTGCTTCTCATGATTTTTATTTTCTATGTTTTAAACTTGAGATGATTCCTTTGGGGATGAAACATCAAACTACTCTTGGGTGAAGTGAATTTATATACATCTTATATAAGGATCATTCTATAACTCTTGACTGATCTAACCTGAAATGGGATCTCTCTGTGATAGAAATGGATGTCTATGATTTAATCTTGGGTATGGATTAGTTGAAAATATTAATGTCTCACATCGACTATTATATAAGAACAATTATATTCATTAATGAGGATGGAATTGAGAATCTCTTCCAAGGATAAATGAATGTGAATACAGGTAGAATGGGCTTGTTGGAACTATTAGTGGGAGTGGTCTATGAACATTTGGTGGAATTAACATTGGAATCGAAGGAAGATATCAAGAATAGAATTTTCCAATAAGTTGTGGATTAGATTTAATATGTGTTTCCAGAAAATATACTAGGTTTTCCACTGATAAGGGAATTGTATTTTACAATTGATCTACTATTGGGGACAAGTATTATCCCACTTCTATCTTATAGGATATATCCAATTGATTTATGTGAAATAAAGGTATAGTAGGTAGATATGGAAAGAAAAGGGTTCATTTGGTAGATCATGTCTCTATGCGAAGCACTCGTCTTTTTTGTGTGTGAAAAAGACTGATCGAAATCTATGGCTATATTTGGATTATCGAAAGCTTAACCATGTTAAAATAAAGAATATATAAACACTTACATGCATTGATGATATGTTCGATCCATTGAGGGGAGGATAGTGGTTCTATAATATTGGCATCTGATCAGGATATCACCAATTTCAAGTTCAAAAGGAGAATATCTAGAACTCAAAATTCCAAGGAAGACCTAGCCATTCTAAATATGTGTAATGCCTTTTAGTATTAAGAATGCTCCAAAAGTATTTATGGAATTTATGAATTAAATATTTCAGAGATATCTCGATTCTTCTATGGTGGAGGTTTTTGATGAAATCTTGGAGTATTAAATGTATAGGGATGAGCATGAGGAACACTTGGTGATAGTGTTGGGAATATTGAGAGATCATTGGTTGTATGAAAAATTATCAAAGTGAAATTTTTGGATTCAAGAGGTATGATTTATTGGCCTTGTTATCTATAGAAACTATGTTTCTATTGATATAGAAAAGATAGAGGAAGTTATCTCTTGGAAATATCCAAATATTTTCTTTGAGATACAGATAACCCTTGGTCTAGCCAGTTATTACCATTTTTTTGTTTTTTCAAGAGTAGCTTAACCTATGCTAGGTATGAAAATGAATAATTTTCTATTCCAATGGGGAATGGAATGAAATAAATCTTTTCAAAAGATATATTTTATCCTTATATCTACAAAACACTTTATTTTTATAGAACCATGATAAGGGTTCATGGTGTATTATATTCCGTGGAGATCTAGTTGGGAGAGAGTTCTCATGAAAATAGACAATGTTGTTGCCTATGGATTTTGGTAGTTAGGTTTTCATGTGAAGAACTACCCAAAACATGATTTGGAGTATGTTTTAGCAATCCATGCTTTTAATACATGTAATCAATACCTCTTTGGTGATATTTTTACTATGTTTGCAAATCAAAAGACCTTTAAACATATTTTATCATAATGGGATTTTAATCGGGGTCAAAGGATATGGATATAGTATCTAAAAATATTTTATTTTACATGATGTATACACTGGTAATGTAAATACATAAGAATTTGTATTAATTTGGAAGTCATATGCATAATTGGCAGAGGAGGCTATAGATGAGAGGAAATTGATGTCAGTTGTAGATGACATGAACCTAGACTGTGAAGTCTGAGGTTAGGTTATGGATTTAATTTTATTTTCTATTATTATTGACATAGTGAAGATACTAAAATATAGGCAAAACATTGTTTTCAGAATTCATGGATATGTGGACAAAATTCAATGGTTGGGACACCAATGAGGGATGAAAGTTGGATGATAGTTTAATATTTTGGTTCAAAAATTGTATGGTTGAACCTAAGACTTATGAGGAATTTTTTATATGATAACCAATTTTCAAGATGGGTTTTCCATCTAGTAATACAAGAAATTTATAAATCATTGAAAGAATAGTTTTTTTATCAACATGAAACATATAGTGGGTGATCTTGTTTCAAGGTGATTAACTTATTAGCATGTTAAGGAAGAGAATTAGTGACCACCATGTATATTAAAGTCTTTACCAATAACAGTTAGGAAATTGTGGTAGAAACCTATGGATTTTGTAATAGGTCCCTAAGGAACTATTCAGAGACAGGATTTTATATGGGTGATATTTGATCATCTCACAAATTCAGCTCATTTAATTCTTATTCATGAATCATAATAGGTATAGGACTTATCAAAAATGTATATCTGAGTAGTGGTAAAGAGGAATGACATAACAATTTTGATAGTTTTAGACAGAGATCCGAGGTTGACATAATGTTCCTAGAAATCCTTAAAATAAGAACTTGGGACTCAGTTGAGCATCAGTATGGTGTATCATCCTCAAAAAGATAGAAAATCTGAAAGGACATCACAATTGTTTGAAGGCATGTTTCAGGATTGTGTAGTGGATTTTCAATGATCATGGGATGATCATGTACCATTAGTGGAGTTCTTTTATAATAACAGTTATCATGCCTCAATACATATAGATCCTTTTGAAGAATTGTATCAGTGACCTTGTCGTTTTCATCATTTTTGGTGATACTTCACTAGTATGTTGGGGCATTGTCAACGTAGCAATAGAGAACATTTAGTTGATCAAAAAATGGATAGAGACTTCCTATAATCATAAAAAATCATATGAGGATCATCGTTGATGTTTTTTGTCATTCCTAGTGAGTGATTATGTGTTCTTGGGGATCTCATCAAGGCTTGGACATTGATGTTTTGGGAATAAGGGAAATCTATATCCATGATACATCATCTCTTTTGGTATACATGAATTGGTTGGAGTGGTAGAATATTTGCATTCATTTCCACCATATTTTTGGAAGGTGCATAATGTGCTCCATGTATCTCTGTTGAAAATTTATTATCCTGATCCTGACCATGTGATCAAATGGGATCACGTTGACCTAGAGATGGATTCTTCATTGGTGCACATGCTAGTGAAAATTACGGATTGGTAGGTGAAAGTATTTTGTGGAGAAAGAATCGGTCTAGTGTGGGTTTTGCGGAAGCATGGTCAAATCCTAGAAGTGACTTAGGAATGTGATAAGGAAATGAAATAACAATCGTTGGATCACATTTAATGAAATGATGGTTTCCTACTTTTTGAGGATGGAAAGACCAATTGTTCAAAGAAGGGAGAACCCATGTTTTCTTATATTTAACAACTTCTTTATGATTTCCAAGAATGTAATATTTATGGATGATGTTTTGGAGAGTTTGTAAAATTTGGGAGTGTCTTTGGGGATTTTATAAAGGTTCATAGTTAGTTAATGGTTTCAAAAAGAAGCACAACACCTATAGGAAACAGTGCACAATGAGGCATTGGCTATATGGGTAGTTCACATGCATTGGACTAATTTTTCAAATCATGTAGAAGCCTAGGAGAAATCGTTCTATGTTAGACAATGGGATTTGTCTAGGGTGGCACATGGGTTTCTAAGAATACGATCAAATCCTGTGAGGTTTAGTATTGAGGTCGTAGCTAACGCATGGTTAGTGCCCAATGTTCCTAACTATGTGACTAACCATGCACATGTCAAAAGTGAGATCCTAACATTGTAGATCTCACTCTTTTTACACTATAATTCTTTTATTTTCCCCCTATGTTTCCCTAAGAATGTATTCATTCCCCTTAAAGGTCAAGGAAGGTTCTCCAATCATTCTAGAGGAGATCCAAAGGATTACCATGGTGATTTTAAGCTTGATTTCGGCTGTAAGTCATTGTTATTTCTATTACTTTTTTGTTTTTATTATATCTACTTCACCCCTCTCACGGTTTCTTATATCTATTCCCGCTATGGGTGTATATTGTTATGACCCATCCCATGGGGATTGAATGTGACTACCCCAAGTCCGCCTTCCCTAGGCCAAGGGTTGGTGACTAGCACCAGAAGGATTTTCTCGAACAGGGAAGGCATTTCCATAGAGATATGTACACATTAAAAGAGGGAAACTAAAGTAAAAAACCAAAAAAAATTGGTATGACCACGTGAGTAAAGTATAACCACAAGTAAAATTGTACTCTGAAAACAGTGGTCCATAATACAAGCCCTATAAACTGAAAAAAAGTAAACGACTGTCACATCTGCCCTGGAGCTCTACCTAGAGGGTAGTAGTTATATGTATGATGTCGAAGAAGAGGATATCGAATGCTCCCCCCTGAAAAAATCTCCACTAAGCCCCGAACCTCCAAATTCTACCTCTAAGCATTACTAGTCTACACCAAACACACACGTGTGGGCAGAGCCCATAGAGGGGTGAGTGTAACAACTTAGTAGGGGACCTTGAGATCCTAGGAGGTCTCTCAGCAATCCATAAATGAAAACATCACAAGAAATACCAAAATGGTAATATCAAAAGAATGATCTAAATCATGAAGCACAATGAAAAAGAGACAACTCACTCTAACGGTATAACTTCAAGGTTGGTGGGATAGGGATGACTAGTCGTAAAACCAGATCATCCTATAAATAGTAACTCTAATGATGAACTGTACAGGTCACTCTATGCTGACCCATATTGGTTGCTAGATGCTGACCTGTATTGGTCACTGGTGCTAACCTGTATTGGTCGCTGGTGTTATCCCGTATTGGTCGCTAGTGGTGACCTGTATTGGTCGCTGTTGCTGACCCGTATTGTTCGCTGGTGCAGAAATGTATTGCTTGTTGGTACAGAGGTAGGTATGATTTGTCTTACAACTAGATCATCCCACTCTATAGTTTCTGATTCTGACCTATATTGGTCGCTCTTCTTCTTCATGTCACAACGAGCCACTGGATTCCCACATGAAGCACGCTTGATCTACAGAAGATTCTACTCCTCAAGAGATCAGTCATATTTCAATCAGTACGAAGTCCCAGAAAAATCATACCCAATGGACCACCCATTCTTAGGGGCCCTAACGTGACAGACATCGTGTTGATCGGACACCCAGTCTGTGAGACATGGGCAATTTTGTAAAAAGGGTTGAGTTGGATTCTAGTCTGATTCAACCTAGGTTACACATGAAACTACTTCAAAACTCAATTAGATTATATCCAACGGACCTCCTTGTCACAAGGGTCATTATGTGAATGACGGCGTTTTGATCGGACGCCCGGTCTGTCAGTTATTGACATTTTAGTGCCGAGGGCCTGGTTGGATTCAGAGTCTATCCAACCCAGCCATACTCCAACTTTCTCCATAACTCTCCTGCAATATCTCAAATGTACCAACTCACTCCAAGGATCTTGGAACCACGCATGGTTCTTCAAATAGTCATCCTATTCGAATGTTATTTCTCTTTATGTGTTTCTCGGCCTGAGAGGTGTTTGGGTCCGGGCTGACCTAGACAGGCCCCAACAGGCCTAGGCCCACCCGATTGGGCTGGGCTGGGGTGGGTCCGTGGGGCCGTGGAATGGCCCAGCCCACCGGCTGGGCTGGCCCGCTTGGCCACACGACCCGACCTACTAGTTCACCCCACGCGGGGTGCGTGGTCTACCTCCCGAATGGATCATAGAGCTAATTATTATCACTTAAGGGTGGTTCCAAGTGGCACCACCTTGTCACCCACATGACACATAGGAGGTTGGTCCCATGCTAGCACACCACAACTTCGAGCTATGAACCCCCATCAACATGATGCGTGATGTCACGCCACCTCCACCTCCGCGACATGCCCACTACCATCAACATATCTTGCCACCGCTGCGCCGTGCTCTTCTGAGTCCGGCGAGCGCCAGTTACAAGTCACTGGTCCCGCCACACCTATAAATCTTCTG
Organism: Viscum album; assembly: GCA_963277665.1. Lineage (NCBI taxonomy): Eukaryota > Viridiplantae > Streptophyta > Magnoliopsida > Santalales > Viscaceae > Viscum > Viscum album. Next base: position 3,722,940 of record CAUJRU010000025.1, on the reverse strand, counting down.
CGGGGCTCCAACGATGCTCTGGATCTCTGTTTACAATCTCATCTGTGCCTATGGGCCTACTAGACTGCTTCAATCACAGAGTGACCCTCTATCTTGCATTTCTATCAAATTGGGAAAACCGTCCCCAAAGAATGCAACGATAAATGAAGCGGTGGAGGTTCAGGAAATTTTTGGTTTGGCTTGCGCCTTCCACATGAGCATTATAACAAGGGAGAATATTTATTCATCACATTTAACTAATATTAATCCACATCCAAACATAAATCCCCTACCAAGAGATTCTCTGGTGGTGTCACGGTCTTGGAAGGAGGAGGGTCCACATTGGATGGAGTCATCAGTGTTTGTCATCCCTGGATCATATCCGACCATGCCTCCATCCTGCGTTGGTGGATGTTTCCGAAGGACTTCTCCGGAGTTTACTCGCGTTAATAATTCATTACAGAACCCCACCTTGAGCTCCGTTTAAATAGGAGGGGGAAAGATGAGTACCACGTTGGAGAATTAATGAGGTTTATTAAATGAATTAACCTCTTAATTCCCAAACAGTGTAGTTTTAAAAAAAAGAGATTCAATCCATTAATTGGCATGAAAATCACTGGTCCCCACTACTTCCAATCATCCACTAGAGTAAAATAAATAAATTTACTTATTATGTTATTTTATTATTTTTCTGAAAATTCCAAAATTTAACTTTTTCTCCCGACCTACTGCTGTTTAAGTGAAACTTCCTTTAAGAGAATCCAGGATCTACGGATTCAACGGTGCCCTCAGATTTATAATCACATCACTTGTCCAAAATATATAAAATTCTATCCGTTACATTACTGAATTTACAATAAAAAAAGATCACAAGTTTATTTGAGTCACACTGGGCCTCAAAATCATGCACTTTCAATTTTCACAGACTCGTAAAAATCCCAAATAATATAAAAAAATGAATGGAATTTTCAGGTCTTTACATTCTCCCCACCTTAAAGATTTATTTCCCTGAAAAGAAAACACGGCTACACAAACAAAGATTGGTACTAGGCATGAATATGAGTCTCTCTCTCCCATGTGCTCTCCTGTAGATTCCCATGCTACCACAGAACACGCACCATAGGTATCAACTGCCCACAAAAGATCTTCTCTCATCGATCCTCTATCTCCACTAGGTACTCCACAAAAGTTTCCCCATTGATAATATCCAACGTACCATGGTCGATGACGTGATAAGTGTAATGTACCTATCTACTCAGCTAGGATACGTGGAAGACGTCGTGCACCCTATCCAACTGCAGTGGTAGTTCCAAGCGGTACGCCACCTTGCCAATCCTCTAAAGTATTAGGAATTGTCTCATAAACCTTACTGAGAGTTTTCCGCCTCGGCCAAATATCTATAGTCCCCATCGAGGGGAGACTCGCAAGAATACGTGGTTCCCCTATTGGAACTCTAGTGGTCTCCATCGCCTACCACCATAGGACTTCTGTCAGCTCTGTGAAGTCTTCATCTGCTCTTGGATGACCTGCACCTTCTCAGTGGTAGCCTATACCTACTATAGGCGCACGAGTCATGACTCCCCTGGACATTTCCAGCATAAGGATGACCTGCATGGTCGTCCATACAATGCCTCAAAAGGGTCCATACCAATGGTGGAGTGATATCTTTTTTTGTACAATCACTCCACTAAGGGTAGGAGGTTCTCCCAACTATGACAAAAATCATGGAAACATGCACAAATAATATCCTCCATGGTCCAGATGGTCTGCTCAGTCTGACCATCTATCTACGGGTGAAAAGCTATTCTCAAGTGAAGATGAGTCCTAAAATCCTCATGCGTTCCTTTCCACAATAGGGATTTGAAGTGTGTGTCATGTTTTGATACTATCAAAGAAGGCACCCATCAAGTCACACGATCTCCTAAACATATAGACATCCAAAGATCTCTACCGAACCCTTCTCTAAAATAGAAAGGATGTGGGCCGACTTGGTGAGTCAGTCAATGATCACCTAGATGGTATCGTACCCTCAGGACGTACCTGGTAATCCTACCATGAAGTCCATCTGTATCCCTTCCCACTTCCACTCAGGTATCTCAAGGGGTTGGGTCAAGCCTATTAGTACCTGGTGCTCGACCTTCACTTCCTGGAAAGTGAGGCATCTAGAAACAAACTCCTCAATAGCTTTCTTCATCCCTGGCCACCAGTACTGACGCTGGAGGTCCTGATACATCTTTATCACATATGGATGTACTGCCAATGGGGGTTGTATGGAACTCCCTCATCACCTCCTCTCATAGTGCCACTAGTAAAACTAAACATACTCTGTATGGGATAGTGTTCTCTCCACCATCAGAATATCCATCAGGCACATGGTCGGACGATATATGAGCATGTGTAGTCTTGCAGCTGAAGTCCCTAAGTTGCGCCTCCATGACTCGTTAAAGGAGTGAGGGGAAACTACCATTGACTGGAGGTATAATGACTCATCTCTAACTACATATGATATATGAAGCGAGGATAACTACTCTGAAGCCTCGTTTAGTAGCAGCGAACTCGATCTTCGACTAAGTGCATCTGCCACTACGTTCCCCTTCTGAGGAGTATAGATTATCTCAAAGTCATAGTCCAGGATGAACTCTACAAAACATTTCTGTCTTAGATTAAAATATTTCTGTGTGAAGATATATCTGAGGTTCTTGTGGTTTGAGTAAACAATGAACTGCTCACCCATCATGTAGTGTCTCCACATCATCAGTGCAAAGACTACTACTACCAACACTAAATTGTGAGTCACATAATTCTTATAATGAGGCCACACCTATCATGAGCCATAAGCAATCACTACATCATCCTACATCATGATACAACTGAGTCTGGTCCCTGATGCATCACAATAAACCATGTTGTCTGTGCCCTATTCTATAAAACTCAGGATGGGAGTACTGGTCAAGCCCTGCCTTAGCTGAAGAAACCTCCACTTGCATGTATTTGAATATAGGAAGGGTTTACCCTTCTTCGTCAAGGTATTCATAGGTGCTTCTACTCTGGTGAAATTTGGTACGAACCTCGGATACTAGCCTGTTATTCCAAGGAAGCTCCGCACCTCAGTAACACTCCTTCGTGGCTCCCAAGAACGTACTACCTCGATCTTCGCTAGATCCACAGAAAATCCAGTCTCTGAGATGGCATGTCCCAAGAAGTGTACCTTATGTATCTAGAACTCACACTTTGAGAGCTACCAATATAATTGGTTCTCCCAGAGTGTGTCTAGAACTCTCCTCAAGTGCACACCGTTCTCTTCCTCGGATGCTGAGAACTCCAAGATTTCCTCAATGAAGGCCACCACGAAGTGATAAAGGTATGGCTGGAAGATCCTATTCATGATCCCCATGAACACTGATGGAGTGTTGGTCATGCCGAAAGGCATCTCCAAAAACTCATAATGGCCATAATGACATCTGGAGGTTGTCTTCGGTATGTCCTCATACCGTACCATGGGCTGATGATAGCCTAATATGAGGTCTATCTTTGAGATCCACTTCGCTCCATTCAACAAATCAAATATATCATCAATCCTAAGAAGAGGATACTTTTTATTCGCGGTCATCTGGACTAGGCGCCAGAAGTCACGAATAGCCTCAAACTTCCATCTTCCTTTTGGAAAACAACATTGGGGATGCCCGTGGAGAAACATTGGTCCTTATAAATACCTTCCTCTATAAGTCCTCCAACTGTACCCTCTTCTCCTGGATCTCTACAGTGGCCATCGAATATGATGGTTTAGATATCAGTGTTGTTCCTGGGTACAAGTCAATGTGGAAGTCTACCTCTCTACGAGGATGTATTCCTGGGACATCGTCTGTAAAGACATCCTCGTACTTGTCCACCACCGCTCAAAACTATGGACTCGCCTCATCCACTGTGTCGAAGGTCATGAAATCCAGAGGATATATAATCCGCGACAACCTCTTGGGCACAAGTCCATATCATGATTCTCTGTTTTCCTTCTCACCAACAAAGGAAAACTAGCCTCCATATCTGCTCGTACATCGTAGTGTACGTCTCAAGCATTCAAACTGTATGTGAACTGATGATAGTTAGTCCATGCCTAGAATTACTTCATATGGATTCAACATTGCCAATAGAAGATCCCATTTGAAACTATCTTCTCTGAGAATATGATCACACTATCATCACAAGTGCGTGACTACTAAATCTCCTCTTGTAAGAGAATCCTAATGGAAAGGTCGAGCTAAAAGCTTAGTCGGAATCTCAGAGTCCCAAACTAAGTCCATGGAATGGAAATAATTTCTAACACTTGTGTCGATAAGAACTGCTACTAAAGTTGAGAAGATACAGATCGTACATCATATCATCTTAGGTATGTTAGGATCGTCGCCTCTACTGCCTATAGCTAGGCCTGTCCCCATCCACCTACTCCCTGAGCTGCTGGTGGACCGCCTGGGGGTGGTGGTGGTAATTACTAATGACCCAGACCACCTCCTATTGCACGTCCTGCTCCCCTGTCTCATTCGCCACCAAGATAATTCTCATACTCTAGCCAATGCCACTGCCTCGGTGGCCCTCTACCATATTCGGATCATCCGTGCGGGTAGTCGGATAGTCACATGCTCTGTTACCCTATCCCCCATAGGAAAAACAGATCATGCCTTGCTGGTGGATACCTTAGCCACTCGAGCCTCTCACCTCTAACCATGTGTCCTAGGGTCGCCCACTGGACGGTCTAGCCCGCCTGGGCTTCTACGTCATCTACCTATTGCTAGATATAGATGACTCTTCTAACTATCATCTGGTAGGGGATCTAGCTGTCGATGCATGCTCATCATGGAACCTCTTCATTAGAATAACACGCTCTATCACCCCAGCCTGCATCCGGATGCTGAGAGAAATTATCACAGCTCTGATCTCTCATCTAATCACCTGCTCAATGTTCTGATCCTTGAAGTAAGTGTCCCGTACCATGTCAGTGGAGTATCAGTAGAGGTTAGTAAATCTTGCTGATTACTGAGCCACAGTCTGGCTACCCTACTACAGATGAAGAAACTCTTGAATATACAGAGAGCGTAGTGTCACTAGCATGAACTCCGCCCTGAAAAGCTCTCAAATTCCATCCTTGTGAGGGTCATCTCTTCATGAACCTAGAGAATTGATCGCCACCATCATCCTACCGAGCCCTGAAGACGGCTAGCGACCAAGAACACTATCTTCTAGTTGGGTCTCTCTACTAAGCGAAAGACCCATGAAACCACCTCAATCCAATAGTCTACTACTTGGGGATCCATATCACATCAAAACAGTAGAGGCATCCGTCTCTATAACTCACGAAACGTTCTCAACTGGAGTACATGATCCATTGGTATCATCTGCTGCTCAGTCGGTGGTGGTGCTAAGAGTACACGACCGGAAGGTTCCATCTCTATGGGTGGACCATGTACCGATGCCTCATCACTCGGTGGGCCACTATAAAGAGATCTATCCAGAGTACTGGTTGGATATCTTCATAAAGGAATCCTATAAAAAACAGATGTTCCATATTCAATAAGTTATACTTGGTGATCTAAGTCATGTAAGATCAAGAAAACTTTTCAAAACACTAGAAACTGGTGTTTTCATCTACCAAGTAAGAAAACAAAATTGATTGTCCTGGTGTATGGATAGGTTGGCAACTGCACTAGCATGAGACTCCCCATATAGAAAACTGAACTCAAGACACATTACACCATTTTCTCATTAAAAGTAGACTCTTATTTCTTCTAGTAGAACCGACCACACTTTGATACCAGTTTTTCATTAATCGTCCAACGGGGACGAGATGTGACTACCCCAAGCCCGCCTTATATAGGCCGGGGGTTGGTGACTAGAACCTAAAAGCTTTTCTTGAATAGGGAAGGCATTGACTGATTGATTTTTACACGCTCAAAAAGGGAAACTAATGTAAAAAAACCAAAAAAACGAAGGTATAACCACATGAGTAATGTACAACCGCAAGTACAACTGTACACTGAAAACAGTGAGCCAGAATACAAGCCCAATAAATTGAAATGAATGTAAATAGCTATCGCATCTGCCCTGGAGCTCTACCTGGAGGGTAGTAGCTATAATTTTGAAGTCAAATAAGTGGATATTGACAGCTCCCATCGCACCAAGCTTCAACAAGTCTCAAACCTCCACAGTCTTCCTCATAGCATCAGTAGTTTGCACCAAACATAGACTTGTGGGTGGAGCCCATGCAGGGGTGAGTATAACAACTTAGCAGGGGACCCCAGGACCCCCGATGGTCACTTGGTAATCCTCAAAGAAAAAAATCACATGAAATACCACAAAGGTAATATAACAAAATGATGTAAATCATGAAGTACAAAGTAAAAAAATACAGCTCACTCAAATGGTATAACTTCAAGGCTACTTGGATAGGGATGTCTCGTCATAAATCAATATTATCTTATTTATAGTAACTATACTGTTGACTCATATTGGTCATTGTATGATGACTCGTAATGGTCGGTAGATGCTGACCCATATTGGTTGCGGGTGTTGACCCATATTGGATGCTGGTGTTGACCCGTAATGGTCAATGGTGCTGACCCGTATTGGTCGTGGGTACTGACACATATTGGTCGCTGGTATAAAGTTAGGGATGATTAGTCACACATCTAGATCATCCCACTCAGGAGTATCTGATGCTAACCTGTATTGGTCGCTTTTCTTCTTCACGTCACAGCCAGCCACTGGATTCCCGCATGAAGTATGCCTAATCTCTGGAAGATTCTTCTCCTCAATAAATCGGACATATTTGAACTGGTACAAAGTCCAAAAAAATCATACCAAAGGGACCTCCCCTTCATTGGGGTCCCAATGTGAATGACGGCTCGTCGATCAGACACCCGATATGTGAGACATGGGCACTTTTGTAAAAAGGGCCTGATTGGATTCACGTCTGATCCAACCTAGGTCGCATGTCAAACTCCTTAAAAACTACCTTAGAGTATATCCAAAGGACTTATTTTTCACAAGGGTCCTTATGGCAATGTCAACGCGTTGATCCAACGACCTGTCTGTTAGTTATTGGAATTTTATTGATGAGGGCCCAGGTGGATTCAGAGTTGATCCAACCTAGCCGTACTCCCAATTTCTCCAAAAATATTATAGAGTATCCCAAAAGGACTATCTCACTCTACAGATCCCGGTACCATAGATGGTTTGTCAAATGGACGTCTGGTTCAAATGATATGGCTATTTAAGCGTTTCTGGGCCCGAGAGGGTTCCAGGTCCTATCCAACTCGGCCTGGCCCGAACTGGCCTGCGGTGGGCCTGGTCTGCTAGGTCGTAGATCGGCTGAGCCAGCCGGCTGGGCGGGCCCGCCTGGAAAAACGGCATGTCCGGCTGGTGTGCCCCACCCGGGGTGCATGGTATGCCTCTTTAACGTCTCATAGAGGCTTTTGGTTTCACCTAAGGGCGGCACCAGGATGTGCCACCTTCTCACCTGTGGGGACCCGGAGGAGGCGAGTCCCTTTCCTGATTGTCACTACTCCCCTTAAACGTGGCACATGATGGATCACCACCTCTTCCACTACAATCAGCCAGTTGTCGGCCGCCTATCCATCCCCCATAGTGTCGTACTCTTCCGCGGCCAGAGAGCACTGGCCAACGTCTCCTCTGCGAGTGTTGGTCACTAGTGTCGTGCCGGTAGAGCTCCTGTGGGGCTCCAGTGATTCTCCGTAGCTCCGTTTCCATTATTGTATGAACCTTTGGGTATCCTAGACCATCGTCATCATATTGTGACCCTATACCTTGCGTTTCTATCAAACATCAAAAACCATCCACAAAGAACGCAACGATAAACAAAGCGGCGGAGGGTCTGAGCCTTATTTGTTTGGCCCTCAACCTCTACATTATCACTATAACAAGTGAGAATAATTCATCATCACATTTCAATAATATTATACCTCATAAAAACATAAACCCCCTACCTCGAGATTCATTGGAGGTTTCGCGGTAATTACGAGATGAGCATCCATGATAAATGGAGTTTTCGGCATTCATCGATCCTGGATCGTTGCTGCCCAAGCCTCCATCCTCCGTCGGTGGATGTCGTTGTAGGAATTTGCCAGAGTTTCCTCATTTGAAGAATCTATGCCAAAACCCTATCATGAGCACCATTTAAATAGGTGGGGGAAACGTGGGTAACATGTTAGAGAATTAATGAGATTCATTAAATGAATGAATCTCTTAATTCTCCAATGCTGTGGTTTAAAAAAAAGGAGAGTAAAGCCATTAATTGCCTTGAAAATTCACCGATCCCCACTGTCTCCACTCAACCACTGATGAAAAAGAAATAAAATAACTTGTTATGTTATTTTATTATTTTTCTGTAAATTCCAAAATTTATCGTTTTCTCCCGACGTACTGCGGTTGAAGTGAAGCTTCCCTTAAGTGAATCTGGGAACTGCAGATTCAATGGTGCCTTCATATTTTTAATTTGAGCACTGGTTAAAAAGATAGAAAATTATTCCCACGCATATACTAAACATACATTAACAAAATGTTCAGAAATTCATTCCGGGAAGATTGGGTCTCGGAGTCACGCGCCTTCAATTTTCACAGACTCATAAAAATCACAAATAATTTAATTAAAAATTACATGAAATTTTCATGAATTTACAGATCTATGGTTGGGTATTCCAAATAAAATTACATTTGGAATTATTATGATATGGGATGAAATATATGGAAGAATCGTGGAGAATCAACCCGGTTTTGTGATCGTTATTCATTCCTTTCTTTAATTTTTTTAATAAAACTTGATGTACATGGGATCACTCTTGAATACTCTATCTTGAAATTGAAGGATTAGTTTCAAATAAGATTAATTTATTGATTTTGTTTATTAAATTGTGGTGGGAATCATGTTATAATTCCTCTTTAGTGATGATTTATAGTTTCTTGGGAAAAATAGTGAAACCATCGCAATTGTTTGTCAAATGTTCTTTAGTTTCTTGACATAAAAATATTAATATTAAAATATGGATTTTATTTATTTTTGAAATGGATTGTTGATATTATTTTCAATAAAAAAAATTTAGTTGAAATGGTTTTAAATGGATTTCTTGGAATTAATTTTCCATACATGTTTTTTGAGTGAGTTTATGTTCGAAATTCCTTGAATAATGGACGAGTACTAGTGGGGAACAAGGTACATGACCCTAGAATGGGGGGTGTGTCAGTGGGGCATATGGTGATTGGATGAGAGACTGATCATGAGTATATAACTTTGAAACAAGCATAAATGTGTGATTGGGTTGTGAAACAGAGAATGGGTATGCCAAAATATATTTCTAAATTACTTAAATAATGTTTTTTTCTTTCCTTGGAATACTTTTTACTATTTATTTTATTTATATTTTGTTAAAAAACATTTTAGAAATATTTTTATATAACTTATTTGTTATAAATATTTCTATCATGTTGCATCCTAGTGGAATTAGTTGGGAAGACATCAGTGAAAACCTACTAAATGTTAGAACTCACCCATACTTTGGATATATTTTTATTTTGCAGATATAGTCTATTGAGATACGGGAAAATGTAATGTATCACATATATTTAGTACTACTTCATGGTACTTGGGTTGCTTAATGGTGGTGGTGTTTATAGCAGGTCTAACATTGGTGCTATGTCATTTTCTTTGGGTTTTAATATTTTTTCTTAAACTGTTTATATTGATGTTAATTTATCTTCTATTGTGGAACTCGTTGTTTGGTTTTGATATGAATCAAATGATTTATTCATCTTTCATTTTTATCATGCATCATGTAGTTTATTATTTTGTTATGGTTTGTTTGTTTGTTGTTTATATTTAAAGGGAAATCATCGTAAATGTAGTATATAAATCCCTCAGTATTTGTTTCCATTCTTTGGAGCATTGGAGATGTCACTTAAGGCAATGTGAAGTCTCACTTTCCTCTCAAGCCAATGAGAAGGGGGAGACATTACATAATCCTAGGACAATCATAGTGAAAAATTTCCCTTTTTCTGAACTAGGTTCATTCCCGTGGTTATCATGAGATATCCTTATTTAACCAATGAGTTAGAGGGATTTATAATCCTTTTCCCAGCCATATCATAATAAAAATAATACATATATCTGCTAAAAGATCATAAAACAATCATCATATCATAACTCGTGGAAATGAAATGGGTTTCTGAAACATTTCCTCATTTCATTATATCATAAAATTTGGAAAATAAATTTGATTCATAAATATTATGTAATCGTATTTAGAATACATCTAGAGAATGAATAAGGTTTCCCCCCTTAGATCATATCCTTGGTAAATCCAATTAAATAACAATTTCATTCATCATAAATATTTTTTTAAATATTACTTTGAATATTTATTGAGGAAAATACTATTTTTCATTTTGACATCAATTATTTCAAATCTAAAAAAATAGTAAATTTTAAGGAAATTAATTTGCCTTAAAAATATACATGGAATAATTTAATGCAATCTCCAAAATAACATTAGTCATTATGGTGGGAACGTCTATCCATTCTGGGTATGATGAACAATGATTCCTTTCACATATTTATTAAAAGTAAAAAGTTTCATGTTTTATAATGAAAACAAATATTCAACTTTACCCATTTTCTAATAACTAATCCATTTGTAAAAATTATTTTTATAAATATTATAAGGATCATAATAATATTATTGAAAATATTCTTCAAGAATATGGACATCGGAAAAATGATTTTCAACCACATTGAGAAATATATTCGGGTTTCCTTAAAATATTCATTCAGTCTCCTAAGTAATAAAATTGATTAAAATGAATAAAAAAATTGAATCTATGTAAATAAACAATTAATAATACAATTTATGGGATTTTTGAGATATTTCTCATAAAATATCACCATCATAATGTTGATCATAAACAATTTCGATAAACAATGGGATTGTAAAAAAATTCCTCACCTAATGTTTTATTTTCATTGATGTTTATATATCATCATGTATAATGAATTTAAATTTATTATAATCATATTAGATAATTATTTACATACATATAATATCAGATATGGTCCCCACAAAATATTTTAACAACAATTTATTAATACTTCCTTATTAAAAACATTGTTTTTCGGTGTCAACTATTTCAATTTTCATGAAAATCTCCATATTGTACTTTGATCATGGCTCCATAATTCATAGAATTTTATTCCTATTTAAATATCTTATATATTAATTATTTATATATTTAGAATTTTCTATAAAAAATATTAATAGAAAATGAATTACAAAAATCATTGACATGGTAGGTTGTACTTACGCATGAACAATATTTTCATCTTTCAAATGATGGCATTAATTTTTGTAGTAAAAATTTTATTTTATAGAGTAATTATTATATCATTATAATTAAATATATTTATTAAATTTATACCTATTAGTATCGATTAAAAATTTTAAAGGAAAAAATAATCTCATCGCATTGTGAAGGTGGTAGTCCTCACATATGCATGAGTGACATTATCATTTTTGAATGGATGAGAAGAAGTGGATTATTGTTGTTACATCAACACAAAAAAATACGTATACCAAATATTCTTTTTCAATTGTTTTTAACCGATTCAATGTATTTAGATGAGGTATAGTAAGAAATAAATTGAAATTCGTTAGGTATTATGATTAAATATTCTTTGGTATTCCTTTATATTATTTCTTCAGAACCCATGGAATTGTCTTTTAAAAATGCCGAAACCAGTAATTTATGGATGGGGATTTTTTAAGTCATTTTGTCAGGGTCTAAAAAATATACATGGATCAGTGCAGTTTAATGTGTGCAAAAGAGATGTGTCATTTTATAAGGGATGAAAGGGACATACCTGAAATTAAAAAATGTTTTATTATAATAATTTTATTAATCTAGTATAATTATTTAAATTAGAGATTAATTTTAACTAAAAATAGGACATAGTTGAAATGAAATCATCAAATTATATTTATATATGTTTCGGTTTCATTGGAAACATTATGTTTTGGTTAAAACCCTTCATTAACTAACCATGGTTACAATTTTTTCAATATAAAATGTTATAATGTTACATATGAGGTAACAATTTTATTATAAATAGCCAACAGGTGAAATTTTAGACCATTTATCATCATATATTTTCTCCTTTAATATTTTTATAATTTCCAAATAATTTCATAAAATAGTATTCATCATTAAATATCATTAGTTCCATTTTTGAAACTATTTATTTATGTTTTCATTAAAGTCATCAAGATAGTTATTGAATTCAATTATAAAAATTTCACACATCCCAATTATATTAGATTTATGTATAAAATTCATTTAATTTAGTAGTTTATCCAAACTAAATTAAATTTATTATTTTTAATATAATTTAAATTCTTTATATTAAATAAATATTATGTCGAGGGTTTCCGTAGAATTAATAGAAATTATTCAGTGAATATTAATTATAAATATATAACATTTTAAATAAAAATAATTCTTTTCTAAAAGTAAAATTTTTAACTAAAAATATCTTCTCTATACCCTTCTAAAAAATTATTATATATATTAAAGTCAATAGATTAACATTTTTTATTTACCCTTTACTTCAAAAAATTAAACATCATAATTCATGAAAAATTGAACAATGTTGCCAAATTTTCAATTCATGGATAGTCATGGCCGATCTTCACTCTTCCAATAGGATAATGGAAATTTATAGAGAAATATTGAAGCCTTAATCAATGGTTTTAACCTTGTTTTCCCCATTTTACCATTACTAAGGTATAAATATTTACCATGATTACTATTCATAATGACAAAAAACAAAAGGTTCCGATTTAAGAAACATATACCTATTGATTAACATTTTGTAATGGAATTTAATTTATTCAATTTATAGTTGTTTAAAAAATTCCTTTTCCAATAACGGGACAAAAAAAACTTTATTTATAAATATTCATAATGTTCATATATTAGAATTCATTATTTTTCCATGGAATGTAAAAACAGTTATATGAATATGAAAATTATTTAAAATATTTAAAATATTTAAAATTTTACATTTCATTAAAATAATTGATCAATAAGGATTGATTTAATTTATTTACATTAAAATATATTACACCCATAAAAATGATTCACAGAAGAAAAAATATATCTATTTATATTAAAATATTTTCATTCATTTCTAACATTTGGATAATAAATGAATTTATTTTATACATATATAGAAAATATTTTGTAAATTTACTTATCCATATTCATTAACACTAATTTAACAGGTCTATTTTAATTACACACTATATCATAGTTCATTTATACATGGGGTTGTATGTATCGCAAGACACAGATGAATATAAATCAATTTCAAGAGATTTATATCATAATGTATGTGGTTTTTATAATCATCCACCATCTAGCCAGTGGTATTGTGGCTTCTATCGCGCTATAATCCAGTGTTAACTTTTTTTATAATGGTTTCACCATTCTCTTTAACACCCATTTATCTTTATTTTAAATAAGATTCAAGGATCATTTTCAAAAAATAGATCATGTGAAAAATTAGAGCTAAATGTACACAGATAACGGAATGATCTTACAACATCACTACCATTTCATGGATAATCCTCAATCTATTCTCACATGCATCAGTGTGGAAAATCAGTGAAAAACATATGACACTATTCCCATTTATCAGACTCCCTCACTCATGTATCCTCTTGAACATTCCCATTCATCAAAAACACTTTCACTAGTGGAAGAATACACCCAAAAAGTTTATTTTTACCTTTATCTACTATTAGAATAAAATTTTCCTCAAGAAATTCATCAACATAAATACCAACATTATATATATCTATCACATGATAAGGATTAGGGTGATATATTTGAATCTATGACACATGAAGCATTAAATACATAGAAACATAACACTATCTTAGAAAAATTGTTCTACCATAAGGATTATTCTCTCAACTATCTCAAATGGTAAGAGAATAATAGGTACTAACATTTAATTCCTTCCTTCATCATTATTTAATTTAATAACATAAATACGTACAAATATTCATGGCAACATAATTCAAGACTACTGAGGTTTAAAATAATAGATCCCAAGAGAATCCCCTAATACAAGGGACATCCTCCCCATGGGTCAAATAGGTCACTCCATTAAAGAAGATAACATTATACCCTTGGACCTCCATGGAAGAAATGTAATGAGTGACTTTGTTTCCTTCCCTCTACGTGTGCGGAATTTCTAAATTTCTTTTAAGTAATTAGAAAATATTATATTGACATTTGAATTTGTCCATGGAATGATACCCTTTCAATGAAACTCATTAATGATAACTGTTGAGTCAGTTTCTACACCTACAAGGATAATATGACATTGATTTCACAGTCGATGACATGTAAGCATTTCCATTTTTTCTACTAAGAGTGAGTTTCCACACCCAAAGAAAGCAGCAAATGCAATGGTGACTAAACCCTCTGTATCCTCAACCACTCATACTCCATTCATGAGTCACATGGAACCTGACCCATCCATGTTCATTTTGGGGGTAGATGGGTTGGGGTATATCATACCCTACTCCCATGCTTACCATCAGAAGAAGGACCCTGCACGTTGGCCATAATAACTTGTTTGAGAGTTGGAGAATTGGGAAAAAAAATTAGGAGCTGTGCTAGATCAAGTAATAGATTCCTAGTCTGGGTGATCAGTGTCATTCATATGAAATGTATCCCCTTAAAGAAGTCCATGTTCAGCACCTTCCAGATGTACCAAACACCAATAGATATCACCAAATAACAAGATTGTTTCTTAGGACCATCATCAGTGGAACTTTAGAACCATCACACTATAAAAGTGTAATCCTAAAGCTCTTATAGATTATAAATAGGGAACTCTCTAAAGAATATCAAGGTGGATCGAGACAATTCACCTTCTAATAATAGGTTCTCAAAACTCTCTTCATAACTCTTCATTCACTAGTATCACCTAGATTCTACATGGATTCCCATTTTTTTGATGTTTTCATCAGTGGGTGTAATACAATTGTTAATTCTATAGACAATAAAATTGTATTTAGAAGGAATCTCATTCCACCATAGGATGTCACCCCATATATTATCTTGGTTTCTCACATTCATCACTCGATAATAGTCTTCCATGGAAAGTTCACCTAAACTAAGAGTAGTTAAGAGTCACCTATCAAGATCATTGGATATGTCAATAATCTCAAAATATTTCCTCTAGTTATCATGCATGATAGATCTGATGAAGTATGCGTGTTCTATTACCATCTATAGGGATATATCCGGGACTGGATAGCCTGGAAAACCTAGAGTTGTAACTACCTAGTTGTGATGCCAGAACAAGATATCCCATCAACTAATAATACATATACTATGAGGATGAAGTGCCAAAAGGGGTGGAAGAATCATGGTCATAAGTAAGAATGCACCCACCATGTTTTTCCCACATTCCCTCAGTATTTAATCTCCATGAATCTTCCCAGAAGAGTGTGTTTCTCAATAACCTCACATGCAAACTTGGCATGCATACATTGAATGGTTGTTGAGAGACTTCTCACATTTATTTTTCCTTGCTCAATAGGCTTTCCCATCCTTGACCATGGGGAATATTTCTGCTTCCCCTCTTACTAGTTATCTGATATTAAGGAGGCTAGGATGTTTTAAATGGTTGACTTCACTCCCTTCAGGACCTTGATGGCTGATAATGCATGGATGGTGATGGAGACCAGAACACTATAAACTAATGCTATCCTTCCTCTGAAAGATAAAAAATAATTTTTCCAGTTCAGAACACGTCATGTGATTCTCCCAAAAATATGATAAAAATCTTGAATTCTTAGCCTCCATGATGATATTTGGGTACCCAAATATTCCATGGGTTGGAACAATTTTTTGATATCTATACCGCTGTACATAATATTAATCCTCATTTCTGTATATTTGTTTGAATTTTTTATATTACTTATAGTGTGGTTAATTTTTTGTGCACTACAATTATAATAGTGGCCAAGAACCATATTAATTCCACAAATTGATATCATAATAACCATTATAAAAATGATTGTATCATCCTCAAACTTTAGATAAAAAATGAAATTGGTACTCCTCCTGCATCGATAAGGTAAGATGGTCCCCCTCTCCATATTCATATTGATGAGTTAGCTCAAGGCATCATTGGAAATAATAAAGATACTAAGGGATATATGATCTCAGTGTCTCAACCTGATAATATCTTTGAGAAATATATAATTCCTCCCCATATAATGCACAACAAGACATGAGGAGCCAATGCATCTAAAAATTATGTCTGAATCCCAATGAGATAGCCCCAAAATCATCATCACTTTAATGATTAAGCTCCACTCAATACTGTCATAAGCCTTATCCATTTACAAATTTATAACAACGTAAGATCCATGCACCTTATGGTTAAGATTGCTGACCATTTCCTGAGCCAAAGCGATGGACCCTTGAATTGACCTTCCCTTAACAAAGCTATAATGCTCTTTAGATATCCACTCAGGGAGGAATGTAGATTATCTTTTATCAATGAATCACTCAATCACCTTAAAAAGAAATTTCACATGCTTATACACCAGCATTGTTGGATTGAATATGGGTCATTTATTTTTGGTATAAAGAAAAAGTGGAAGCACATGAAACCCATTAGATATTACCTCTGTAAAATAAATCATCTATGTTCCCCATAAGGTCATTACTAATAATATTCTATGATTATCTATAAAAGGATCCCAGAAACCCATTAGGACCCATAACACTCTCTGGGTTAAGACATATCATTGCCTCTTGAATTTTCTTTTTCTAAGGATCAGCTTCAATGAGGGTGTTATCTTGAGTGGATACAATATTAGTCGAAATCTCTAGGAGAACTTCATCCCCACTAGGGTAAACCTCAGGAATACAAGGTTTTAAGCCTTCAAGGAGATCCTTAAAGTATGATGAAACAATGAACCAAATTAAATCCATATCAATAGTACATGAACCATATTCCAGTCGGATATTAGGCCTGATAAAGTTATTATTTTATTTAATACATGAAAGGAACTATGTGGTGTTGTGGGGTCCCTCTTATATCTATTTGATCCTTGTGATTTTGAACACTAGGCATTCATTCCTTGAGATCAACTCCAACAAATTACATCTCTTGATAGTCGTCTCACCAAACTGGTCATCATTCCTGGATGATTCCATAACATACTAAATATTTTCAACTTCCTTATTGATGATTTCAATGTAATTAGAGGTTAGGGGTAGCTTGTTTATCTATTATTCAAGATCACCTTTGTCACTCATAATATTATTTTGACGCTTGGTTGAGTAACCCACTATCTTGTGATTTCCTAGTTTTCCGATAGATGATTTGGAAAATCAGTTGTACACATGCCCCTCCTACCTTGGAGAAAACAAAAACAAAATATAGGAGTGATCATTAATACATAAAACTAAGAGCTTTACCATTTAATTAAATTATGCTAAAATTTCATTCTCATTGGCAAGGCACCGATCTAGTCAACACCATGTACATAGAGCCCCTCTTTAATTGTTTCACCATGTAAAGCGGTCACCAATGTTGCCTATATTAAGGACTCTACAGGCCAAAATTTGTGGAAAATTATATCTTATGTAACACCCTAACAAATATAGATGAGAAAACTTGAACTCAATAGATCATCATCAATGGTGTATTTCTAAATTATGCCTTCTGTTTATATCTAACAACATCATTCTTAGTAACAAAAGCATCATATAATTCACTTATACATGACTATGAATAAATAGTTCTTACTCACTAAACTCTCTCCAACATAATGATTAAATAACCAACCATCAATAACAATACTCAAAAGTATCCATTTTTATTGATTTCTAAAAGAATTATCATAAATGAACTCCATGAGTGCTATATGTTTCTCCAACAAACCACTAAATTCTAGAGGACATGATCACTACACATCCTGAAAAATTTGAACCATCCACTCAAATTTTCCATCAATATGATGATGGTAGGATGTAGATAGAAGAACCTTTGATACATGTTTATAATAATGGGCCTACTAAAATAGGGAAATTAAATTTGGATCATTATAAGAAATTTTACTCTGATAAACACCATGCAGTCAGACTGTCTCCCACACATACATATTACCATGATCATTGATGGTGAAGGTATACCTAATTGGAATGAAGTGGGTTACCATAATTAGTTGATCCATGGTCACCAGTACTACATCATTATTCCCCAATGTCCTAAGTAATCCCATTAATAATTAAATGGTGATATCATCAAAATTCTATTATACATTTAAAATATTGTTCAACATCCAAAAAATCCACTACTGGTCAGCATTAACCAACAAAAAAGTGATGAATCATTCCATGAATCCCACAATCTACATATTCATACCATTATACATGTATTTACTACAGAGATAGGAATACATATTTTCAACCCAGGATTTACTTCCTATTTTGAATCATGGAATTCTCTCCTCATCTACTCATGCATGACTTTATGAACTATAATTTTACCTTGGACATGAAGAACCTCAATTCTATTAAAGAACATTCATGATGCTAGATCCTTGGTATATATGTTATTCCTTAAGTAGAAAACAAGTAGATCAGACTACTAGATCTTCTTGATCTGATCTAGAGGCTTTATAAATTGTTTTTTCAATGTCAGAGTCACTGGAAAATACGAATCCTAAATATACGGATGCAATTCTTGAGAGCATGACACAATACACCACCAATCATAATATTATAACGCTACTACAAACTGTGTATTCCTAGTCAAAGAATAATAAATGAAATTCCCCTTTCTAGGAGAATATGATTACTCAATTTAAATGAAATATAAATACTCTACCCACCACTTCTTCTTAATGTCGAGGTACCATTGTGTGAAGAAGAACATCAATTATTATGGTACTTTGTAAACCAAAAATATCTTACCCATGAAATAAATCTTTCTCCCCATCTAATTGTGTACCACAACATCTAAATCTAGATCATGCATGGGGTAACTTAATTTATGTTTTATAAAATTTCTACAACCATAAGATATATCTCAATACTTCTACATTATAACTTCTATGTGACAGAATCATGATGCATAAAAATCCATGATAAACTCTTTAACCCAATCAAGTATGTTGAGATCATTACTAAGGCACTCATTTCCCTTAATTATTTGAAATCATTTACTCAAATAGAAGACCAAAAAATAAATCACCCCTTTCTTGGTCACACAAGACATCAGTGCTACCTGATAAGAGAATTAATAGAAAAACATTTTTACTGAAATACTAAACCCAAAATTATCCAAATGTTGGTGAATTTTATATTTAGTTCATAGTATTCCATGACTACAACCTTCATAGGATACAATGACACTTTAATGTTTGATATAACATGTTCAATGAAGAGAACTTCCAAAATAAATAAATAACATTTAGATAGATTATCATAGTGATGATGATCTCTATTAATACAACTATAAATATCAAAATGTTGGGAACAGTCTCCTCTAAAATATTAGTTCACTTAGATTTTATTTATAAGAAACAATAAACCTGATATATAAATATAAAAAATACTATGTTCATCAAGTTCATAAAAAATAAAATGAATTCATAATAATAAGTGACATTACCATGGAAACATAGAACCAATATATTCTCCTAAAATTAGTGTAGGTTATATAAAATGGCCTCACCCTAAATTGATGGTACCCTGACCCAAGTTCAATCTTGGATAATTTTTTATAACCTCATAGTTTATCGAAGTGAACATCATTTCATAAAAGGGGGTATTAATTCTTAACGGTCGTATACATCTTTCTCCAAAAATACATGCACAAGAGAAGTGTTTCATACAACATATTCTAAAATAACACATGAGAATCCCGTTGTGAGTTATGTAAATATATATATCCCTTATCTTAAAAATCATTATACAACACATTAAACACCTGAAGCTCCACTGGATCCATCCTATAGGACATGATATAAATACTTTCATCGCCTGATAACATGTCAATTATGAACTCAATCTCCATTTATTATTGTATGATAGATAATTAATCATAAAATATATCAATATTGTGGTCCACCTATAGAGGATATGTATTCAATTGAGAATCACCATAATCTAACAAAAGGATTTCAACATGGTCTATGAGAAAATGTAATCTATATTAAATTTGTATTTCAGTACCATCCTGAATTTACCAATCCCAACAATGGGAAAATATTCCCCCATTTTGAGATAAAAAAGTCTCTCTTCAATAATAATAGTCGATATGATCCTCGCGTGGGAGTAGACAATCCATACCTATAATAAAATTGAATCATTCCCCATTCAATATGAAAATATCCAAGAGAAAATAGTAACCTCCAATGTAATGATAAAACATGATATATCCCATGGTACCTGCCCATTAAACCACACATGGGATATTTATATACATAAATTTGTTCTAAAAATCCATGGTAAGACAAAATCCATGAAAAAATTGAGCATAAATAAAAGATTTTGATTCCTTGGTATCAAAAAGAGAATAATAATACGTCCATGCTATAAAAATATACCTCGAAATGTGGAAGGTTACACATCAATACTGTTAATAGTAGATTGCATGACATGAATATGACTCACCCCTCTTCCCTAATCTCTATTCAAACACTCATGTAGTGTTTTTTAATTCACATATTGTTACTCCTATACTAGGGTAATACATCCCCTACCCAACCCCAAGTTACTGGTCAAACCAAATCTGCCTAAATTATAAGGGGTAGATTATTCCTTCAAAAAATCTAGTGAATAATAAAATCCTATTCTCTCTATCAACTTCTGATATCTCCTAAAAAACCTATATATGTAGCCCATATTACTCCAAATGCGGAACTCCACTGGTGCTAGAGGAAACTATAATCATTTTTGATTGAGCTTTCCATGCTGGTGACAACATGTATAGACAATTCTTGAATAAGATGACTTTCTACCTTGAATAATCTAACCATTGATTTCTTAACATTAATGCTAAAAATGATACTTCTTAAAACCAAAGGAAGTAGAACCAATATTACAAGCTATAACTGACAACACACCAATCAGGGCCTCTGTTAGGTTTTTGTAAGAAATTTGAGCATGATTCACGATGCCTATGTGTTTGGTCAACCAGAATACATTCTACTAAGAATTTTAATCATATCATAGACTGTCTATGATATTTTCCCCAGTCCGTCTCATCTCCAACCAACATTGAATCAAAACACTCTATGTCTAGGATAGTTTTATCATAATACATCACCGACATAGACCCCTATATCAGATGCATGAAATCACAATCTCTCTACTCGCTTAGAATCTCAGTGTAGAAATTTCCAAGAAAACTCATTTTGAAACTCTCATCATTTAGTCCCTTATTCTGATTGTCCTAAACCATGATGTCCTACAAGTGTACATATTATTCCTCTAGCATGTAAACCATATGATTGGCCATCATTTGTTTGGGGACTCTATTTAATTGAACATCATATAGATATACACAATTGAAGACACTTCTACCATGTGTATACCCTCACTAAAAAACATGGGCGGGTGATATAGAGAAAAGTACATATTCCGATTGGACATATAGTGAACAATGGAAGTAGTCTCCCTCTACATGGATCAGAAGACTGAAGGGAAATTATCACGAAGTAGATCATCCATCAAATTACCTATAGCTAGAAAATGTTTAGCCTCAGCTATGTGTAGAGGGTACTTGTTACCACTCTACTAACACTCGACCAGAAGATGAAATATTGTAATTTTATCTACAAGGACAGACAGAGTCCTTAGGTTATGTGATATATAACATAATCAACCTCATAAGGGAAAAGACACAACAATTAACATAGTTCTGTAGATCAATTAATTTCTTATTATAACAAGTAAATTAACATTATATAATATATTCATTTATTACATTTTACAATATTTTTTATGATTTTTTTAATTACCATTTAGATAGGAAGATATATCATATGGGATAAATATTTCCCATTCATGAAAAATTCATAGGAACATGTTTCTCTATTTAACTATAGATATTATTTCATGAACATCTCATTCCATACGAGATCCATTGAAAACTCTCTAAAAACCATAACATAACTTAACAAGTGAATCAACCATGGTTAAATAACATCAAAACTAAACAAATTCTACCTTAACATTATAAATCCCATCACTTGGTAAATTGAGATTTCCCATACACATGGGTTAACTACTCCCCAACATGAGTTTATTACCAAGCCATGAAACATCTTATTCTATTTATTACAAAACCAAAATAGTTAAAAAAAATGAATAAAACCCACCTTCATACAACTTTGTAATTTCAGAGACCCTAAAATCCCTCACAAGACCGAGACATGTCACCACAAGACCTCAGATGCACCTCACCATATGCTATAGGTTGTAGATAAGAGGAGAAGGTCTCATATATATAATCGAAACAATAAACACACTATGGAAAATAAGGAAAAAACAAAAAAAATGAGATAAATAATCAATATAAATATACATATAATAATAAAAAAGGATAATTCCACATCAATCATAACATAATAATCCATGTCATGCAACAATGTATGTAAAATAAAACACATGATGGATGTCACACACAAAAATGACTAAAATTACGACTGAAAGTAAATACATCAATCATTGGACACAAAACCTATTCTTGGACCCATATCCTAAATCCAATTCAAATTTTAAATTAATCAATAAGAATTGTAATCGCTCTATGATCATATCTGATCCTATATCTATTAATTATTTCTAGGAAACAAATGGAAGCATAAAGAGCATGTCTGTAAAACCGAGTTTCTGACCACCAATAATTTCTAAAAAAATATATACTGAGAAAAATATATTTTTTAATTGTACAATAAATGGGTTTATATATTCATATATTAATGTGGTACATCAATGTAACCTTTAAAATGCATTAGCTTCGAGAGACACCAGGGCTTCACTAAAACTTCCTTGACATGATAAAAAATGTATCTATCTATAACGAACTATCCTGGGTCCACCCAAACCATGACCCGATATGGCCTTCCACATGACCAAAACCACTTTCTTGATCACAATGGTCTAGTGATAGGCATCGAGAATAACTTAAAATATCTTGGGAACAATTTAACCCTAGTTAAATCAGTACGACTCATCCATAAAATGGGAAATCCACAACAAATAATTAGTTTCAACAAGCATAAAAACACACCCAATAATGAAATGTATGAAAAAATTTCATTGAAGAAAACTGAGCATCATATTCAAGAATTAGCCCAAAAGTCCATAAACCTAGTACCTCATGTCAAAACCCAAAACTAAATAGAATGGGTATATTTCAAAACAATTCTTGCACATATATCCTAATAGATATATTGTCTAAAACAACTAGACATGAGAAAACCCTATTATACCATCTATCCTTTGCCAAAGCATCGAATGTCAGTAATCATGAAAATCCACCAAAATATATAGTTCCCTTTACTTTACTTGTGTCCTTCAAAACAAGTCTATAATCACCTAATGTCATATATAGAGTTTTTAGAAAATCGTCTAGAAGGATACAACCAAGAATCAACTAAATTCATTTACACATGAGAAAAAACTAGCTTGAAGACACTTTTGAAAACTAAACCACTTTGAAAACATTCAATTTCAAATAAACCATTGAAATACATTTGGTTATACATCTCAAATAAAATATTTATTTGAAAACAATGATAAACGTTCCTCAAATAATCATACAAGGCACATCATGCATCATAAACCAAACAAAATAAGGGAAAGTGAAACATCATCATCAAATAACCATATAAATGAAAATGTGTATAAGATATCACATCCCATCAAACAAGGAACTAATAAAATGATGATATCATATAAACCAATATAGAATGAGTAATGTGTACCATGGTATCTAAACTCAATGTTCTAATATTCTTTTGTTCAAACAAATTAGTCTAGATGTATAAGAAAAATTTAATATCTCAGAGTCATCCCCATTCCCATGTTGAAGCGTTCTCTTCACATATTAGCAACCAAATAGAAGATCTTACAATATTCCAACCATAATACTAGTATGGTCCCTTTCAATAATATATTACACTTATTGTCTTCCAACCCTATGAGTCTCATAGTCCTACAAAAAACACATCATTTACACCTTGGTTAAACCATGGGATACTCAATTCCAATGTAGTACCAAAACATTTCCATGAAATAAAAATCATCTTCAGAAAACATATTCAAAAGTTAAAAAATTCATTTTATAAGACACCATCACACAACATAATAGAACTTATAAAAAAACATTTTAGACCCATTTTAATTGATAAAACCTCATTGATCCATTATATCCGATATTTTATTTGTGCACACATTCCATACCCTTTTGGAAAACCCCCTTAAAGAACCCAAATTAAAAAACATATCATCAGAAAACATCAATCATGGGATAAAAATAAACTATAAATAATTTATATGAAATTTATAAAACAAAAACCAAATGTGATAATGAATTTATATGTAATGCATGGAAATACCTCTTAAAAAGAGACACCTATCATGGATTGAATTAAAACCATATCGCCTTCAATGATAACTACCTGTAATAGAATGATTACATTATCACACACTAAATAATCTATAATGAAAACCATTTCATAAAAAATATACCATATATTCCACCCACAACTCTTACAGAGTTACAAATCTTCTGGAAAATAAACAGAAAAGAAAGAAAAGGGGGGAAAGGAATTATAAACTATGAATAAAGGGTCCTGCCTAATTAGAAACCATTTTTATTACTAGATTAATACACCACTAAAGGACATGGTTATTCCACCTCCAATGATATGGTTCCACGCATTATGGGAGAAAGTAACAATGGAAGAATTAGGTACAAAATAAATATGGGGAAATTGTCAATTGTCAATTATTATGTGACATGGACCGACCTTGCTATTAGGAAAATGTGGGACAAATATGAATGATTATTTTCACCCCAAAAATTTTCAAGACACAATGTTTCTTTGGGTGTTTTTCATTGATTGAAAAACAATGTTCAAATATAGAAAAATTTCATTAACCCAACCTATAACACACATGCACAGTAAATCGCACAGTTAGACAAACTATGCACTCACTATGTTCCATGAAATGTCATTGTAAAAACTCTAATTTTTTAACCCCATAACCCAATTAATCCAAAAAAAATGAAAAAGGAAAAAATAGAATAACATTAAATGGAAATGTGAAACTAAGGGTGTCACAAACTACCCAACCTGAAACATTGTTACCTATAAATCCCACAGGTATCCATAGAAGAAAATAGGTGCGCTCATTCTTACATCACCAACGAATACCACTTACCTTTTTCATGGATATCACCACCTAACATCAAGATCACATAAACCTAAAATATTGATTCAACTTTTTGTACCTTGTTATGATAATCCATGATGTCAAATGGAATCCTAAAAAACGTGGTATTTAGATTATGTTCCAAATAATTCCACTCAAGCACATGGGATGAGTCTGGATGGTATTACCTCAATAAGGATACCTTAAGGATCATATGGATTGATCTCAGATGTGGTTTTAAATCCTATAGATAGGTTACATTTCTTAGATTCTCCAAAATATGATCATGCTTGATATAATGTGGCACATGATTTTCCTACATATCTAAGAAATGATGTCCAAAATGAAATGATATCCACAGAAACAAATAATATCAACATTAAAACCCCAAAAAGAAATGAAAACAATCAACATATGACTTATGGTGACTATTATCTACCACTAACCATTTTTAAATTATATCAAATCAATCTTTCATCTCATGGATGAGACATAGTCTTATCAATGTACTCTGGACCACTTCAGACTAAAAATTAGGTATTAAAAGAATCATCAGTACCAAATATTTTATGGGGCCATCCAATTCATAATATGATAACTATAATTATATGAAAACATGAAAATTTACATTTTTCAATATCAATAACTTCTTATGTCCATCACACATGCTCACTACATTGGGTGATACATGGTGATAAATCATGACTCGGTTCCCAGAGCCACTTAGAGTCCCTTCATGAATAAATATTTTAAATGGTTTTCTTTGTCCTAAAATATCATCTGGGGAACTCAGTGATGCTAAATTTCCTCTTGAACATACATGGGTCCAAGGTTCTCTACCGCCTCCAACTCTAAAATTTCATGAGATGATTGGAAATAATTGATCTGACTTCTCCCCCACTCAGCATATAAGGAAGACTAATTATTAAATCCATAGGTATCACATCCCTCTTCCACACATCAATTTAATATTGCTGTAAAAACTCAAATAGTATTAAATGCAAAAAAATGATCCTTTGTTATGTCAAGCATCTAGAATCAACGTCTACTACTACATGCCTCATCCTAGGCCACCAATACTGACCACTAAAATTCTAATACATCTCGTCCACCCTACGGTGCATGATAGAACTATGATGACGTGCCACATGCATTACCTCATACCTCAGGATAAAAGGAACAACAACACCCTCCCTAAAGGGGATTGAAAAACTATGATACCCAGATAACTCAGCTGAGGTCTCACCACTATTTAAAGAAAATAAAATCCTCTATCCCTTGAGGTTAGATAAATGGTACACCCTATCAAGATCAATAAACATGGGATAATAAATAAACTAGGTAAGAACACATAACCTCTACTCTCATGCACCTCATGTATCCAATCAATAAATAGAATAACCGAACTCCACTATTCTACTTACCCCTCAACATCCTACATCATAAGCTTCCAACTCAATGCATAAACAATGAAATTCTCTATACCCATTGTATAAAAACCAATGAAATTAAAATAATAATGGTATTATATCAATAATAATTGAATGAAGATTAGTTCCCTCTAGTAGAAAATACAATTTTTTCTATTATGAAGAAATTTCAATTTAAAATGCTTCTCAAAGAGGTAGTGTCACCACATTTTGAGTGAATACATCATATATTCCTATTCCATGTTATGGGTGGCGTAATTCACCTCTATTTTGATAAAATCCATGATCCAAAGGTTTCCAAATGACCCCTACATAAAAAATGTAATTCCCTGACCCCAGTTACCCAGAGTCGGTGCATTATTACGTAACATTGGCATGATCACAAAAGATCAAGTCTTGGAATACCACTTAGTTTAGTAGCCTTGGAACCCTAGATACATTCATAAGTCTTACATTACATCATAAAGTACAAAAAACTACAACAACATCTTGTCTTCATATCCCCTCATACTATCCCTGCAGGTTATTCATAAAATACTTCTTCATATCCTAGGAAAAATAAAACATTGAATGGGCAGAGCTCAGATGGTCAGTAAGGATAAAAATATAAAGGAAACTTTCATAAATAAATATAAACAATTAAGGTAATGTATAACTAAAACAGAATCCTTTTAAAAATGATCTTCATCATAATATGGAAATAATAAAATGAAATAATACCATTTAATTATTTACATGTATATTCTACAAGTCGAATAATCACATGAAATATCAATAACCGCTTTCATAATGATGGAATGCATAATGCCAGACTATCATAGCGACGTAGCCAAGAGCTCATGCCAAGACTACAAATAAGTTTTTTAAAGGCCTCGTGCCAAGACACTAGTTTGTCTCATGAGACCTACTGATGCATCGATGAGATATAGCTGGCTCCACCCGTCACATACTAACTCCAATTCATTCCTTATATGAAAAGGTTTAAACATATCATAAACCATAACATAATTGTATCACATAAAAAATGCATAAAGGAAACAAAAAACCTCCACATTTCAATAACAAGATATCAATAAAAAACATTGATATAATAAAACCATTTTCAATACCAAAATAAATGAAAAGTAAAACTTGGTATTTATTTTTCATTTAAAAAATGTTATGGCTTGTAGAGGAAGCCGAAGCTCAAATAATGGTCATGACGGCGGAGAAGTCATCGTCGCCACATACTTACAACAAAAACATTCCCTTTTGTCATTTAGTAAAATGCATTGTATAAAAAGGATTCCTTTTGAATAAAATTAAAAGTCAAAGGGGTTTATACACTGTATAAAATAAAGTTGCGTATGAAACAAAATATTCCTCAATGAATGGAGATTGAGACGAAGACCCTTACCTTATGTCCGACTTGACTCGAATGTTCTTTATCCTCCTGAATAATAAACTAGAGTTAATTCCTAATTTATTAAGAAAAATTTTTCAAGTTCATTATTTCTTTTATATCACTTATTACCATATTATGAACATTATGTAATTATTTATGTTAATAACAGTCGTCTTGTCGATGTTTGTACATGAGTCAAAAATAAACTTCTTATAATTACAAGTTGTTTATGTGGTAAAATATAAATTATATACAAAATTATATTCATGATGTAGATATCATATATATCATATATATCCAGTATATATATGCATTTATAATCTTACATAACATTTAGAGGTAAGAAATTAAATGCACCGTTCATGGAGACGGTAAGCCGTACGTACGCATGAACGTTACTTTCACTTCTATTTCGTATTTAATGGAATGAAATCATAATGATATAAAGGTATATTTTAATTCCAGTATAATATCATATATAATATCATTTACCCCATCCTTTATACGTCCCACATATGGAATTAATGATTCAAATCACTTTGAAGGGGCAGTAGTCCGCACTACCTAAAATGAAACTATCGCGTTTACCGATAATGGAAACCATAAAGGTATGCCATAAATGAAAAATACAGAAGCATAAAGAAAAACATAAACATAATATATATCTTATATAAATATAGTGTAATCTTAATGGCCACCATGATAGGTGTTAAATGAAGATTGACCATTCATCGTTTTGTGAGGCAGTAATTCGCCACTTACAGAAACCGTATGTTCTTTAACCATTATACGAAGGTGGGTGTAAGTGTAAATCAAATAATTCTCCTAAAAAACATATAGTATATTGGTGATACTGTTTTTGTTACAAATGAAAGGAATAAAACGAGTTTAAGGGGTTGGAGAAGCAAAATAAAACAAAAGAACACAAGTGAAGACATTACCTTTAAATCGGGTAACTCTTTTTGATTTGAGCCAAAGGCTTTCTTGGGAAGACTTCTACCCAAAGTGAGGCTTCTAGGTGTAAGAGAGGGAATTTCAAGGAGTATTTGGGCAGAGTTTGGCCGATCCAAATGGCTTGATGGTGTGAATAAGGTGGTAGAGGTGGGGGCCTTTTATAAGAGGAGAGGAGGGGCACTCATGGAAAGTCATGAAATGTTACCTTATTATAAAGTGATTTTCCGATTTCAAAGGTCCCACAATTATATATTTCTAGGATCAGGTGATAATGGCTTTAAAAATACTCATAAAATAGGTTTTTGAGCATTGTAATTCATATATTTTACATTATATTTTCATTTTTTTAAATCGTTAATTAATGAGGTAATTGGTGCATCATCATGGTGTTATACAAAATTTAATATATTTAATGTCTAAATATTATAAAAAAAATATCATGATGTAGGAAATCATTTTAGATTTCCAATTACTTTTTATAGTAAAAAATATGACTTGTATAACCCCACATAAAAATTGTTTTAGTAAAACAATACATGTTTGTGACACTTTTATTTTTACTTTAAATAAAAAGTTATTAATGTCGTTTTCTTACCAAAGTGGCTCCATGGGGCCCCCAAGTTGAACCATGGATTGTATTGGTCGGCCATGACTCATAAAATATGTGTAGGAAAAGTGTAAAGGTAATTTCATATCATTATATCATTGTATTTACCTTAAATTACATTAATTACCTTTAATCGTGATTAATAAAACTTAAAAGTTACTATTCACAAAAAGTTATTTGAATACTATTGAACCACATTTTACTTCCTAATGACAATGATGTATGTCATATTATAGAAATTTAAATCACAAAGGAGGTAAAATTTAATTTAAACGAAAAATCAGTTTTTTAACTACCACTTAGTGGTTTCACTATTCATCAAAAATCGAAGTTTTTAAGAAAAATACCAAAAATTCACTCTAATCTATAATTGATATTCCGAATTCATAAATGATGTATATTTTAAAAAATTACCAACATATAAGTTGCATTAATTAATTTTATAATTAACTATCGTTGTCAAAACAAGTAGCGTGTTTTTAAGAAACAATATCAATCAAAAGATTGACAATTGTTTTCGTCCAATTTCAAAGTGAAATTAATTCTAATGTCCACCATTGGATAAAATGGTAAAAATGTATTCTAATTATACTTTAAATACACTCAATAATATAATTTATCACTATAAATTATTTTTATTTAAGTAGTTGGTTTTATGTATTTTTTTACTATTTATAGAAAATTGGATGTTCTCCGAAAAGTACAAAAATTTCAACTTAGAATAATTTCAATATTCCGAAAACAAAAATGAAGTCTATTTTTAATTAGAAAATTTATATAATTTCAAAAATTGGTTATTACTATTCAAAACGGCTACATTGATTGGTCGCGGTGTGTTAGAATCTCGAACATGTGTACAATGCAACCTATTGCATTACTGAAAGAGAATCATACCGTGGAAGCATGGGGTGTTACCTTATCCCATCCTTCAATCAATTGCATCCTCGCAATATGAATATGTTTTTCGAAAATAAAAGGCTGAAAATAGAAAATACCATTGTGGAAAACCCACATCAGAAATAAGGTTAATAAAATTTATCCTTAATAAGAGGGAAAGGGAAATGAAAAAGTCACCACTAAATTATGATCTCGATTAAGAGAACATTGAGGGAAATTAGAGACAAATAATTGTAGGGAAAATGTAAATATTTATAGGGATTGATTGAGGTCATCAATCACAAACAAGAGTAAAATTGAGGGCCTCAAATCCATCAATATATGGTGATTTAAAATATAATCAGTACATCAAAACATAAGGTATTAGGATAACAAATTTTTTTAATATCACTTTCCTAAAGATTAAGAATTAATTTATTCATATAATAAGAGATTGGTATATATATGTATATACTTGAGAAGTAGAGTTTCAACATTCAACTAATTTTTACCACAAACTCATCTTTCACTCAAAAGAATAATAGAACTCAAAAATATTATATTTTTCCTAATCATACAAGGTTCGAAATATTAACAGATACCATTTAGATTAGTAAAACTATTGTGTAATGACTAGGGACTTCCTGTAGGCTAGTGGTAGGTAATAAAGGCCGATCACACTATGGTTGTGGGTTCGATTCATACAGCTTTGTCCGACGCGACGGGTTATCCCCCTACCTGCAGGTTTTCCTTGTCCTAATACTATAATATTATAATATTCCAAAAATAATCATCAGAAATGTTTTAACCTTAAACAATACTATCCAAATATCAACTTAATCCATTTCAACCTTTATTGTTATCCAAATTACCTCTATCCAGACTTTCTCTAAAAGGACCCTATATTCCAAAATCAATTGTAACATCAGATTCCCCAAACAATGTAATGTTTCTCTTATTTTCACATACTAAAAATATGATTACCTTCATCATATTAAAACCTTTCTAAAAACAAAAATTACTACAGTACAATCCTTATATATATCACATTATTCTTATAACCATAATATAATCCTTGAGCAAAAAATCACCAAAACATTATTTATTCCTCTTCAACTGTAGTAACAGCATAAGATTGGCCTTGATCCCTTGGCCTTTTCTGAGTTATGTTTCCCTGACGCATAGGAAATTCATTTTAATAATACCCCATTTCTCTACAATTGTAGCATTCAACATTGACAGCCTCTTTCTTTCCCTTGCAATCATGAGCCTAGTGACCTTTTTCTCCACATTTATAACAAACTCTCATTACTTTTAGGCAAGTACTGGGGTGATTATTTCCACAATTATCGCTTAATGGAAAATACTTCTTTCCCTTTTTACTTTTATGTCTCTCTTCCTCCATTGTTCTCTTCTTCTCTTGATTTAATTTATTGTCATAAGATTTAGAGAATTCCTCTTCTGTCTTGATAGCACAAGAGACTATATATTCATCCGACGAGAAAGATTGTGAGTCTAAGGCTCAACGAAGAAATGGTTTTAACCCATCAAAGAAACAATCAATATTACTTTTTGGGATACGTATATAATCTGCTACATGACTCGCTAACCTTGTAATGTCACCCTCATACTTTGTGACATTCTCATCCTCCTTTTGTCTCAAACTCAAAAATTGCCTTTCCATATCTTCTCGATGGTCACAAGGAAAGTATTTCTCTATGAAAAGATCTTTGAACTCCCTCCATTCTATATTTTATACTTCATCATCTTCCTTTGTGTTTTGAATCAATGAGCACCATTGATCAGCATCTCCAGCAAGGTAGTAAACTGCCATGATAACCTTTTCCCTTTCACTACTCCCCAATGCATGAAATATATTTTCTAAAGAATTTATCCATTTCTAAGCTATAAAGGGATTTGTAATCCCATTGAATGTTGGTGGTTGTTTCCTCATGAAGCGGACTAACATTGATCCTCCACGTTGCGGATTAGGGTGCTCCATACGAGTAAGGTTATTATTCATAACCTGAGTGAGTTGTCCCAGTATGGTGATAAGCTGATCAGCACCAGTTGTATCACCAGCTCCATTATAATTATCTTGAGCAGGAGGGAAATCCATACATGCAGTGCATGCATTGATGCGGTTTCAATTTCTTCCACTAGGCGACATTTCTAAATAATGTCATAAACTAGATCAGTTTATGAATCAAAATAAAAAATAACAAACTTGCAAAACACTTAACATAAATTGAACTATTTATGGATATAATCCATAATCATAAAAATGTTTTCTTTGAGGAAGTATATACTCATAAATCCTTCATAATGCTTTGTAATGAAAATTAGAATTATCCTAAGCATATCCCCCAGGAGTGTTGTAACCAAGAGTGCAGCAAGGCCGTTGTCATGCACAAGTTCCTGTTCGAGTCTAGCTCAAAGTGGTGTTTTCAGGTTTTAACCCTAGGTACATCTGTGCCAGAGCCGTCTCTACCTGCTCATATCCAAACAGGGATTTATTTCTTGAAAAAACTCACAAAATCACTATAATACCATAATTCTATGAAATTATTCTATACTAATCCTCAAAGCATATCTTAGGGATATGTGCTCTAATCAGAGATTATCTAAATCTAGCTTCAAAGGTTAGTACTAAACTACCTCTGATACCAATTTTAATGCCCCGACCCCAATTACGCATATTCGGTGCATTATTACGTAACATTGTCATGATCACAAAATATCATGTCTTGGAAGACTGATTAGTTTAGTATCCTTGGAACACTAGATACATTCATAAGTCTTACATTATATCATAAAGTACAAAAAACTACAACAACATCTTGTCTTCATATCCCCTCATAATATCCCTGCATTTCATTCATAAAATACATCTTCACATCCTCGGAAAAATAAAACATTGAAATGGGTGTGCCCAGATGCTCAGTAAGGATAACAATATAGCGGAAAATTTCATAAATAAGCATAAAAATTTAAGCTAATGTATAACTAAAAAAAGCCCTTTAATCTTGATCTTCAGCATAATATGGAAATAATAAAATGAAATAATGTCATTTACTTATTCACATGTATATTCTTCTAGTCGAATAATCACATGAAATATCAAAAACCAATTTCATAATGATGGAATGCATAATGCCAGACTATCGTAGCCACATAGCCAAGGCCTCGTGCCAATACTACAAATAAGGTTTTGTCAAGGCCTCGTGCCAAGACACTATTTTGTCTCATGATACCTACTGATGCATCAGGGAGCTATATCGAGCTCCACTCTTCACATACTATGTCCAATGCATTCCTTATCTGAAAAGGTTTAAACATATCATAAACCATAACATAATCGTATCACATAAAACATTCATAAAGGAAACATAACATTTCCACATTTCAATCACAAGATATCAATACAAAACATTGATATAATAAAACCATTTTAAATACCAAAATAAAATAAAAGTAAAACATGGTATTTATTTTTCATTTATAAAAGGTTATGGCTTGTAGAGGAATCTGAAGCTCAAATAATGGTCACGGCGGCGGAGAAGTCATTTTCACCCCATATATAAAACAAAAAGATTCCCTTTTGTCATTTAGTAAAACGCTTCGTATAAAAAAAATTCATTTTGAATAAAAGTAAAAGTCAAAGGGGTTTATACACCATATAAAAGAATGTTGTGTATAAAAGAAAATATGCCTCAATGAAAGAATATTGAGACGAAGTCCCTTACCTCGTGTCCAACTTGACTCGACCGTTATTTAACCTCCTGAATAATAAACTAGAGTTAATTTATAATTTCATAAGAACCATTTTAAAGTTCATAATCCCTTTATATATCACTTATTACCATGTTATGAACATTATGTAATTATTTAAGTTAAAAATGGTCGTTTTGTCGATCATTGGTACATGAGTCAAAAATAAACTTCTAATAATTACAAGTTGTTCATGTGGTAAAATAACCATTATAACCCGAATTATATTAATGATTTAGATATCATATATATCATATAAATCCAGTATATATATGCATTTATAATCTTACATAACATTTAGAGGTAAGAAATGAAATGCACCATTCATGGAGACGGTAAGCCGTACGTAGGCATGAACGCTACTTTCATTTCTATTTTGTATTTAATGGAAGGAAATAATAATGATATAAATGTATATTATAATTACTGTATAATATCATATATAATACTATTTTCTCCATCCTTTATACATCCCACATATGGCATTAACGATTCAAATCACTTTGAAGGGGCAGTAGTCCGCACTTCCTAAAATTAAATTTTCGCGTTTACCCATAATGGAAACCATAAAGGTATGCCATAATTGAAAAATACAGAAGCATAAGGAAAACATAAACATAATATATATTGTATATAAATATTTTTTCATCTTAATGGCCACCATGAGAGGTGTTAAAAGAAGATTGAACAATCATCGTTTCATGAGGCAGTAATTCACCACTCACAGAAAGAGTATGTTCTTTAACCATTAGCCGAAGTTGTGTGTAAGTGTAAATCATGTCCTTCTACTAAAAACATCCTATTATATTAAAGATGATTTTTTGTTACAAAATAAAGGAATAAGACGTGTTTAATGGGTTGGAGAAGCAAAATAAAACAGAAGAACACAGGTGAAGACATTACCTTTAAATCATGTAACTCTTTTTGAATTGAGCCAAAGGCTTCCTTGGGAAGACTTCTGCCTAAAGTGAGGCTTCTTGGTTTAAGAGAGGGAAGTTGAGAGAGTATTTAGTCAGAGGATGGCCGAGCCGAATGGCTTGATGGTGTGAATAAGGTGGTAGAGGTGGGTGCCTTTTATAAGAGGAGAGGATGGGCACTCATGAAAGGTCATGAAATGTTACATTATTAGGAAGTGTTTTTCCGATTTCAAAGGTCCCACAATTATATATTTAGAGGATAAGGTGATAAGGGTTCTAAATATACTCATCCAATAGGTTTTGAACAAGTTTATTTCTTATATTTTACATTATCTTTTCATTTTATTTAAATCATTAATTAATTATGTAATTGCTGCATAATCAAGGTGTCATACAAAATTTAATTTATTTAATGTCTAAAAATTATAAAAAAAAAGTCATGATGTAGGAAATATTTTTATATTTAAAATAACTTTTTATAGTAAAAAATATGACTTGTA
This sequence comes from Viscum album, assembly GCA_963277665.1. Lineage (NCBI taxonomy): Eukaryota > Viridiplantae > Streptophyta > Magnoliopsida > Santalales > Viscaceae > Viscum > Viscum album. The sequence goes on along the minus strand of CAUJRU010000025.1, from coordinate 3,686,980 downwards.
TAACCCCATGTAAAAATTGGTTTAGTAAAACAATACATGTTTGTGACACTTTTATTTTTACATTAAATAATAAGTTATTAATGTCATTTTCACACCCAAGTGGATCCATGGGGCCCCCAAGTTGAACCATGGATTTTATTGGTCGTCCATGAGTCATCCAATATGTGTAGGACAAGTGTATATGTAATTTCATATCATTGTATCATTATATTTACCTTAAATTACACTAATTACCTTGATTCGCGATTAATAAAACTTAAAAGTTACTATTTACCAAAAATTATTTTAATCTCATTGAACCAAATTTTACTTCCTAACGAAAATGATGTATGTCAGATTTTTGAAATTCAAATCACAGAGGTGGTAAAATTTAATTTAAACGAAAAATCAGTTTTTTTACGACCACTTAGTGGTTTCACTATTAATCAAAAAACGATGTTTTTAAGAAAAATAACAGAAATTCACCCTAATCTATAATTGATATTCCGGATTCAAAAATGATTTATATTTTATAAAATTCCAAACATATAAGTTTCATTAATTAATTTTATAATTAACTCCCTTTTTCAAAACAAGTAGCGCGTTTTTAAGAAATAATATCAATCAAAAGATTGACAATTGTTTTTGTCCAATTTCAAAGCGAAATTAATTCTAATGACCACCATTGGATAAAATGGTAAAAATATATTCTAATTATACTTTAAAACCAATCAATAATATAACTTATCAATATAAATTATTTTGATTAAAATTTATTTTTTTAAGTATTTTTTTACTATTCATAGATAATTGGAAGTTCTCAGAAAATTACAAAAAATTCATCTTCGGATTATTTCAATATTCTGAATACAAAAATGAAGTCCATTTTGAATTATAAAATTAATATAATTTCAAAAGGTGGTTATTACTCTTCATAACAGGTACTTTGATTGGTCGTGGTGTGTTAGAATCTCAAACTTGCATACAATGCAAGCAATTGCATTATTGAAAGAAAATCGTACCATGGAAGCATGGGGTATTACATTCTACCCTCCTTCAATAAATTGCATCCTCGGAATTTGAAAATGTGTTTAGAAAATAAAATTTTGAAAAGAGAAAATACCTTTGTGGAAAACCCACATCGGAAATAAGTTTAATAAAATTTATCCTTAATAAGAGATAAAGGAAAATGACAAAGTCACCACTAAATTATGATATCGATTAGGAGAACATTGGTGGAAATTAGAGACAAATAAATAGAGGGAAAACGTAAATATTTATAGGGATTGATTGAGGTCATCAATCACAAACAAGTGTAAAATTGAGGGCCTCAAAGTCATCAATCTATGGTGATTTAAAATATCATCAGTTCAACAAAACATAAGGTATTAGGATAACACATTTTTTTTAATATCACTCTCATAATGTTTAAGAATTAATTTATTCATATAATAAGAGATACACACATATATATATATATGCTTGACAATTAGATTTTCAAACTTCAACTAATTTCTACCACAAACTCATATTTCCCTCAAGAAAATAATAGAACTCAAAAATATTATATTTATCATAATCGTACAAGGTTCAAAATATTAACACATACCATTTAGATTAGGAAAACGATTTTGTAATAACCAGGGACTTCCTATAGGCTAGTGGAAGGTAATAAAGGGTGATCACACTATGGTTGTGGGTTCGATTCCTACAGCTTTGTCCAACGCGACGGGTTATCCCCCTACGTGACGGTTGTCCTTTTCCTAATACTATTGTATTATAATATTCCAAAAATAATATTCAGAAATGTTTTAACCTTAAACAATACCATCCAATGATCAACATAATCAATTTCAACCTTTATAGTTATCCAAAATACCTCTGTCCAGACTTTCTCTAAAAGGTCTCTAAATTCCCAAATCAATTGTAACATCAGATTCCACAAACAATGTAATGATTCTCTTATTTTCACAGAATAAAAATATGATTACCTTCATCATATTAAAACCTTAATGAAAACAACAAGTACTGTAGTAAAATCCTTATATATATCACATTATTCTTATAACCATAATATAATACATGAGTCTAAAATCACCAATACATTAATTATTCATCTTCAACTGTAGTAACATCATATGATTGGCCTTGATACCTTGGCCTTTTCTGAGTTAAGTTTCCCTGATGCATAGGACATTCTTTTGCATAATGCCCAAATTCTCTACAATTGTAGCATTTGACATTGACAGCCTCTTTCTTTCCCTTGCAATCACGATCCTGGTGACCTTTTTCTCCACATTTATAACATACTCCCATTACTTTTAGGCAAGTACTGGGGTGATTCATCCCACAATTATCGCATAATGGAAAATCCTTCTTTCCCTTTTTCCCTTTATCTGTCTCTTCCTCCACCATTCTATTCTTCTCTTACATTACTTTGATGTAATAAGATTTAGAGAATTCCTTTTCTGTCTTGATAGCACACAAGACTATATCTTCATACGACGAGAAAGATTGTTAGACTAAGGCTCGACGGAGAAATGGTTTTAACCCATAAAAGAAACGACCAATCTTACTTCTTGGGTTACGTATATAATATACTGCATAACTCGCTAACCTTGTAATGTTAGTGTCATTCTTTGCGACATTCTCATCCTCCTTTTGTCTCAGACTCAGAAATTGACTTTCTATATCTACTCGATGGTTACAAGGAAAGTATTTCTCTAAGAAAATCTCTTAGAACTCCCTCTATTCCATATTTAATACTTCATCATCTTCTTTTGTGTTTTGAATCAATGACCACCATTGATCAGTATCTCCAGTGAGCCGGTAAAATACCATTATAACCTTTTCCCTTTCACTACTCCGCCAATGCATGGAACATTTTCTCTATGGAATTTATCCACAGCTCAGCAACTAAGGGATTTGTACTCCCATTGAATGTTGGTGGTTGTTGCCTCATGAAGCGGTCTAACATTGATCCTCCACATTGTGGATCAAGGTGCTCCATACGAGTGAGGTTATTATTCATAACCTGAGTGAGTTGTCCCATTATGGTGATAAGATGATCAGCACTAGTTGTATCACCAACTCCATTATAATTATCTTGAGTAGGAGGGAAATCCCCTCATGGAGTGCATGCATTGATATGGTTTCCATTCCTTCCACTAGGAAACATTTCTAAACAATGGAATAATCTAGATCAGTTTATGAATCAAAATACAAAATAAAAAACTTTCAAAACCCTTAACATAAATTGAACTATTTATGCATATAATCCATAATCATAAAAATGTTTTCTTTGAGAAATTATATACTCATAAACCCTTCATAATGGTTTTTAATGAAAATGAGAATTATCCTAACCATATCCCCTGGGAGTGTCGTAACCAAGAGTGCAACAAGGCCCGTTGTCGTGCACCAGTTCATGTTCGAGTCTAGCTCAAAGCGGTGTTTTCAGGTTTTACCCCTAGGTACATCTGTGCGAGAACCGCCTCTACCTACTTGTATCCAGACATGGATGTATTTCTCGGAAAACTCACAAAATCTCTATAATACCAAAATTCTAAGAAGCTCTTCTAAACTAATCCTCAACGTCTATCTTAGGGCCATGTGCTCTAATCATAGTTTATCTAAATCTAGCTTCCAAGGATAGTACTAAACTACTTCTGATTCCAACTGTAATGCCCCGACCCCAGTTACCTAGAGTCAGTGCATTATTACGTAACATTGGAATGATCACAAAAGATCATGTCTCGGAAGACCGATTAGTTTAGTATCCTTGGAACACTAGATACATTCATAAGTCTTACATTACATCATAAAGTACAAAAAACTACAACAACATCTTGTATTCATATCCCCTCATACTATCCCTATAGGACATTCATAAAATACATCGTCACATCCTGGGAAAAATAAAACATTGAAAGGGGTGAGGTCAGATGCTCAGTAAGGATAACAATATAGTGGAAACTTTCACAAATAAACAAAAACATTTTAGGTAATGTATAACTAAAACAAAATAATTTAAAACTTTATCTTCAGCATAATATGGCAATAATAAAATGAAATAATTCCATTTAATTATTCACATGTATATTCTACTAGTTGAATAATCACATGAAATATCAATAACCACTTTTATAATGATGGAATGCATAATGCCAGAATATCATAGCCACGTAGCCAAGGCCTCGTGCCAATACTACAAATAAGGTTTTGTCAAGGCCTCATGCCAAGACACTAGTTTGTCTCATGAGACCTACCGATGAATTGAGGAGTTATAGCGGGATCCACCCATCACATACTAAGTCCAATTCATTCCTTATAGTAAATGTTTTAAACATATAATAAACCATAACATAATCATATCACATAAAACATGAATAAAAAACATAACATTTCCACATTTCAATCATAAGATATCAATACAACACATTGATATAATAAAACCATTTTCAATACCAAAATAAAATAAAATTAAAACATGGTATTTATTTTTCATTTAAAAAAAGGTTATGGCTTGTAGAGGAAGTCGAAGCTCAAATAATGGTCACGGCGGCGGAGAAGTCGTTTTCACCGCATACGTACAACAAAAACATTCCCTTTTGTTGTTTAGTAAAACTCTTCGTATAAAAATATTCCTTTTGAATAAAAGTAAAATTCAAAAGGGTTTTTACACCGTATAAAAGAAAGTTGTGTATAAAACAACATATGCCTCAATGAAAGGAGATAGAGACGATGTCCCTTACCTCATGTCCGACTTGAATCGACCGTTATTTAACCTCCTGAATAATAAACTAGAGTTAATTTCTAATTTCTTAAGAACCATTTTCAAGTTAATTATTCCTTTTATATCACTTATTACCATGTTATGAACATTATGTAATTATTTATGTTAATAACATTCGTTTTGTCGATCATTGGTACATGAGTCAAAAATAAACTTCTTATAATTACAAGTTGTTCATGTGGTAAAATATACATTATATCCAGAATTATATTTATGATGTAGATATCATATATATCATATATATCTAGTATATACATGCATTTATAATCTTACATAACATTTAGAGGTAAGAAATGAAATGCACTGTTCATTGAGACGGTTAGTCGTACGTAGGCATGAAGGCTACTTTCATTTCTATTTCGTATTTAATGGAATGAAATCATAATGATATTAATGTATATTATAATTCCAGTATAATAGAATATATAATTTAATATACTCCATACTTTATACGCCCTACATATGGCATTAACGATTCAAATCACTTTGAGGGGGCAGTAGTCCGCACTTCCTAAAATGAAATTATCGCGTTTACCCATAATGGAAACCATAAAGGAATGACATAAATGAAAAATAGAGAAGAATAAGTAAAACATAAACATAATATATATCATATATAAATATAGTGTCATCTTAATGGCCACCGTGAGAGGTGTTAACGTAAGATTGAACAATCATCATTTAATTAGGCAGTAATTCGCCACTCACAGAAACAGTATGTTCTTTAACCATTAGACGAAGGGGTGTGTAAGTGTAAATCAAATAATTCTACTAAAAATATAATATATTATTGAATATACTGGTTTTGTTACAAATGACTGGAATAAAAATAGTTTAAGGGGTTTTATAAGAAAAATAAAACAAAAGAACACACGTGAAGACATTACCTTTAAATTGGGTAACTCTTTTTGATTTGAGCCAAAGGCTTCCTTGGGAAGAATTATTCCCAATGTGAGGCTTCTAAGTGTAATAGAGGAAAGTTGAGAGACTATTTTGGAAGGGGTTGGCCGAGCCAAATGGCTTGAGGGTGTGAATAAGGTGGTAGAGGTGGGGGCCTTTTATAAGAGGAGAGGAGGGGCACTCATGGAAAGTCATGAAATGTTACATTATTATGAAGTGATTTTCGGATTTCAAAGGTCCCAAAATTATATATTTAGAGGTTAAGGTGATAAGGGTTCTAAATATACTCATCCAACAGGTTTTTGACATGTTTAAGTCTTAGATTTTACATTATATCGTCATTTTATTTAAATCGTTAATTAATTAGGTAATTGCTGCATCATCATGGTGTCATACAAAATATAATTTATATAATGTCTAAAAATTATAAAAAATATATAATGATGTAGGAAATCATTTTATATTTCAAATTATTACTTATAGTCAAAAATATGACGTGTATTATCCCATGTAAATATTGTTTTAATAAAACAATATATGTTTGTTACACTTTTATTTTTATTTTAAATAAAAAGTTATTAATGTCATTTTCTTACCCAATTGGCTTCATGGGGCCCCCCAGTTGACCCATGGATTGGATTGGTCGGCCATGACTCATCCAATAAGTGTAGGACAAGTGTAAAGGTAATTTCATATTATTATATCATTATATTTACCTTAAATTACACTAATTACCTCGAATCGCGATTAATAAAACATAAAAGTTACTATTCAACAAAAATTATTTTAATCCCATTGAATCACATTTTACTTCCTAATGACAATGATTTATGTCAGATATTTTAAATTCAAATCACAAAATTGGTAAAATTTCATTTAAATGAAAAATCAGTTTTTTAACTACCACTTAGTGGTTTCACTATTCATCAAAAATTGATGTTTTTCAGAAAAAAACCAAAAATTCACCATATGCTATAATTGATATTCCAAATTCAAAAATTATTTCAATTTTAAAAAAATTCAAAACATATAAGTTGCATTAATTAATTTTATAATTAACTCCTATTGTCAAAACAAGTAGCACGTTTTAAAGAAACAATATAAATCAAAAGATTGACAATTGTTTTTGTCCAATTTCAAAGTGAAATTAATTATAATGACCACATTTGGATAGAATGGTAATAATATATTATAATTATACTTTAAAACCACTAAATAATATAATTTATCAATATAAATTATTTTTATTAAAAAAGTTGTTTTTAAGTATTGTTTTACTATTCATAGAAAATTGGAAGTTCTCAGAAAATTACTAAAAATTCAACTTAGGATAATTTCAATATTCCGAATACAAAATCGAAGTCCATTTTGAATTATAAAATTAATATAATTTCAAAAAGTGGTTATTACTATTTATAATGGCTACTTTGATTGGTCGCGGTGTGTTAGAATCTCGAACTTGCCTACAATGCAAGCTATTGCATTATTGAAAGAGAATCATACCGTGGAAGCTTGGGGAGTTACAAAAACACACCCCAAAATAAGATGGGAGGAATTAATGTACACAACCTTTGTCCTCCCATTTTTTGGATGGATCATAACTAGGGGATATGTCAAGCCGAACTATAACTACTTGAATGTGATCTAACACTTCTCATAACAGTTATATATTACCTATTTTCTAGTAAATATTTTCAATGTATATTATAGCCTTGAGAATCCTCGAACAAGACATCTATAATTCTCAATCAAAAAAAAAATCTATGAATGTGAATCACATTCTTAGGATTCTCAAAAGGCATGACCAGTGTAAAATTTTCATGATCCACAGAGACTCTGACCACAAAAATCAAGTGGCCCAAAAATTTCAATTATGGAATAAAAATAATAACATAGAAATATTTTAAAAGAGATAATGATTTATCAAAAAACACAAAACATCTTTTGGATGGACATCATAATCCTCTTTTATATTGGAATTAAATAAGATGTCATCAACAGACATTACCAATAATGAATCTAGAAATTAGATGATGGCTAGGTTTATTAATACCACATAGACTATAAGAGCATTAGTAATACTAAATAGAATAATGAAAAACTCAAAATGTTTATACCATCTTGAAAAGACCATATTTGATTAATCTCTTCCCATACCCTCAACTATTGGTACTATGATCTGAAGTCTATACTTTTTTAAAAATGGGATCCCAGAGCTAACATAAAACGTTATCAGTCCAAGGTAACAAGTATTTATTCTTAATAGCTACATTGTTAATATTATGGTAGTATATTAATCTTTGAAGGATTCAATTCTCTTTCTTTAAATATATAACCGGTGAAGCCCATGCTGACATTATGGGACTAATAAATCACTTTCCTTTGAGATCCCCTAACTGATCCATCATATATTTTAGTATAGTAGGAGTTATTTTTTAATATGGTATGTAAATTATGCTCTTCCAAGGGAGTATATAAACAGTGATATCGACATCTGTTAGGGTTTAAATCTCAGAAAATCGTTAGGAAATAGATTTGGGTACCTATTAGTGACCAAATTATGTTCACCCAATGAACTATTCTCAGTATCATTGTGAAACAACGTAGATAACTAGAAAGTCATCAAACCAAACTCTGATGAAACTAGATAGACCCTCCCTGATTGTGGATCAACACTCCATGAAAGACAAATGTTCTTTCTTCAAGAGTAAATAACCATACCCTATAATGACAACATTCGACCAACTGCATTAATTTTAATAACAAATCTAGACCATTTATATGGTTGAAAATATCGAGTTGAAAAATGAGGAAGTCCCAGATGACTTAATCAAAAGATACCATAACACATAATTTTGGGAACTCGAAACAATAATATTTCTTCCTACCCAAAGTAGTTTGTAAATCCATCACATATGTAATTAAATCATTTCACAAATCCAAAGTATCATTTAGTTTTAGTTAAATTAATGAATGAGATAACCAAGATGGTATGATCCTCAACACCTAGAAACCTCCTACTGCACCCAATATCCTATCCAAAATGTCGATCCTACACCACTCCCCTAAAATGAAATCTAATAGAAGAAATAGTTATTTAATGAATTCCCATGCTAGTATAATGTCCTCCGTGTCTATGAGAAATGATGCCTAGTTTGTCCATCCTTCCACCATTGATAAAATATAGTTAGATCTCATCATAAATAATCATCTAAAATTATATCCAGTAATTGTTGGACACTCCTTCCACTTCCCCCAGGTGGCATATCAGAATTCCTCTTCCACTGATTGAAGAACTCTTACTTCCACCCATTGAAATAATGTACTGAGACCTATAATTCATTTGACAATATATTGTTTTATATATTTATTTTCATCCAACTCTAAATAATTTGTTATAAAATTTATAATGATCATAATTCAATTCTAAATCCTCAAGACTATATTGAAACACTTATCATTAAGATAATCAATCTGGAAGATATTCAGATAAACATTCAACAACTCGATAAAATTGGTGGCATAATCTATCATTGAATTAATTCCTTTCCTAATCATTTTAATCTCATTGGAAATCACTACACTCATGGTTTCATTATAGAACTAATGATTTAAAGTAACCAAGAATGTTGTTCACATGAGATTTGTAGGCCTCCTGGAGAGAACCATTGATGCCCACCACATCCTATATGTCCCTTCTCACACGTACTTATTGAAGACTACCAATGATATCTGAGGGGTTATTATGAACTCAATGATCCTATAAATATGGTCCATTTTTTTTGGAAAGACTGGATCAATTTTCACCTTGGAAAACTACTGTATTTTCCTTGTAATCCCCTAACCATGGTTCATCATCCATGTTATGCTTTGAACACCCACATCACCCAGGGGGTGTTTCATATGATATAATGATTCAGTAAAATCAGATATGGTGGAGTGTTTTCCAAAAGGCTGTTCTATGAAGCACCCTCTCTATATTCCGATGACATCCTTTATAGAAAAACTAAATACAAGATAGATTAAAAGCTATATAAACCACAATTAAATCACAAACCACATCAAATTAACCAAAAAAACCACCATCATGGGTATCACTATGAAATACTAACATAACAAAAAATCCAAAATGAGAATGGTGGAAAATATAAAATCATGCAAGAATCCTCTTATGTATGTTATAGTCACATAAATAGTCAAAAAATGTACCTACTATGTGAATGTATCTTTAGGTTTTTTAAATGAGGCTTTAGAGGCTCCACATTGTTACCACTAATAGTGCACGGTAATTGCGTGCCTCCTCAACACCACCCAAATTAACCCTGAAAACGAAAATTAACCACCAAAATCACCCCAAGACTGAAAAAATGAATAAATACCTCAAAAAATATTGAAAAAAATATATTACTTTGATCACGTGATAACCACTATCCCAGACCATCCCAGGAAACTCAAATATCAACATGGTCAAAAATTTTCCATGAACTCCTCCATAACTACCTATCAAGTCTAAATAGTACAAGATCCTTTCTATAATAGAATCCCAAAATAAATTCCATTATATAACACCATTTTGTAATATACCAATCGGATTCAACACAATCCATCACGAAAGATGGCTTGTAACATGGCTTGAAGCACATCCTCAGTCACCATAGTCTGGAAACAAGCACCAGTCTTAATGTACAATCTCCTAGGAATGATTTCTCTCATAGTAGTCCAGTATGATATTTTTTTGAAATTGGATGACCACACCAACATATTCATAATAATAATTCTTATTAGAACTATCTTATACACTGTGAAATATTAAAATCAGGCACCATAAACAAATCTAAACATCATATACAATAATTACAAAAAAGGATATATATACAGTATCACATGTCAAAATAGAAAAAATAAATGAATGTGAAAAATTAAAAAGAACTCCAAACCATATATCCCAAAGGATTCAATGTCCAAATATTATTCTATATGAGCCACATCTCTAAAACCACATATCCACTACCAAACCATCGAAGATTGGTAATCAAGATTACCAACAAATGTATATAGTTCACATTCCATTACCTTTGTCATGTTAAATATTGTGTACATATTCACAATGGAAAATATAGTACTGATGAAAAAATACTAGTAGGATACCACAATCAAAATATTTAAGTCTTTCTCCATTGAAAAAATAGAATAGTTTGTAAACAAATTATAAAAACAACATTGAAATTATTCTATCTTCCAATAAACCATTGAGACGCCTTTTGATTTCGGATTCAAATAAAACATGTTTTCCAAATCAATACTCAACATGAATAAAATATTAAATCATGTAAAAATATTCTCTGAATACCCAAAATATTAGGTTTAATCATAACATCATAATCAAATAACAATATAAATTGAATTTTCTATAGCATATCACATCCCAATAAACATGGAACTAATAATACAAATAAATCATGTAAACCAATCTGTCATGATTAATGACAAACTACGGATCTAACCACAAGGGTATAATTTAGGTGGGCCATAAAAAATTATACTAGCTGGATAATCAAAACAAAATTTCTCAATGTATTCCCTGATCCCAACTCCATGTTCCATCACATTTGCTCAACAACCAGATGTATTCTCTCATGATGTTCCTAATAAAAGGCTATCATAGTCCCTTGGTAACCAAAATAGAATCTCTCATGCTAATCCTCCGTGAAGGCTATAACATTCCATTAAACAATCAATCACTCACACACCTGTTATCCAATGTGCTACACTTTACCAAAAGAATCACAATCAATTTTCATACAATAAAAATCGATTACGAAACCCATTTTTAAAATAAAACATCCATTTTTAATTAAAAATATTATAAAATGGTAAAAATTATCTAAAACTACATTAAAAACCCATTTTGACCATACACCAACATTGAGTGATTTTATCTTACTCTTAGTATGCACACAATCAACACGTATGTGGAAAACCCACTTTGAACACAAAAATTTACAAACCTATACATAAATCCAATAATGAATGGGATAAAAATCGATAATAATCTATTTATATGGATTTTAATTAATAATAAACCAAATATAATTCATAATTTAATGTTATTCTGAAGAAAATTCTAATAAATAGAGACTCCTCAAATGGATTTTCCTCCAACCTCATCACAATTACAGATACCCACTTTATATAAGATGATCAGATACTAACACACCTCAAAAAAATAAAAAAATCCAGTCCCCCATTATATACCCAAGATTAGGACTATATTACTTTTAGGGATTATGATCTTCTTGAAAATAGAGAACTGAGAAATAAGGCTCTTATCTCATGGAAACCACCATAAATCCATGAGTTATCTCCCACCATAGTAGAGGGGGATTTTATTTATTGAGTAGAAGGGTATATACATGATGGGATAAAGGAATGAGGGATAAATGAGGAATAAAATATATTGTTGAAAATGGTAAATTACAAATTATTTAGTTTCCAAAATAGCATCATGGTTTGGAAACACATTAGTAAAATTGTGAACCAAACATTAAGAGTTCGACTATAAAAAAACCATGTGTCATGGTTTTCATAGGGCTATGAATCGATTGAGAGACCCTTCACAAACTGTGAAAAAATTCACTCTCCTAATCTACACCACCCATTCATAGTTATTTTCAAAGATATAAAAATCATCTGATAACTATTAACAATGTTATATCTTCTATAAACTCTAATTTTGGTCTCTCAACACATAGGAACTCCATGAATAAGCCAAAATTTAAATAATATTTAAAATCAAATGAAAACTTCAGAAGGATTTTGTTATTCTACCAACACACGCCAATGAAAATAACCTAAATGTAATGTTGTTTTTTTCCTCCGATATCACCATAAATCATCAAAAATGACTATATGTATTGTCAAGATGCACCATAGAAACTTTCATTTCTCCATCATGCATCATGTATAGTATGAACCTCACCCTCAAGACTCATGAAACACAACATCATGACCATATATTTCTAAAAACCATCTATCACATCCTAATGTATCATATATCCATGTATCCCACCAAAAAGAATCCCATGAAAATGTTTGAAGCTCTCATTAATCTAGAAAAAATGGGTCTCGCCCTCAGGAACCCAGAAATAACCACAATATATAGAATCAAAATTAATTCCAAACAAGCTATCATATTGTATAATTATTAATTCATGTCTACTACCAATTAACATACTAATTCCAGAAACAATTTATTCCCCTTTACATATAGGTATCCAAATCCCATTGAAACTGTGACCAAAATGATTCTTAAAAAATTAATCGAAATTACATATAAAAAAATATTACATTATTATATCATCTAGAAAATTATTCCTTTTACAAATTTCAAGCTAAATATCCTAACAAAATCCATAAAATCTTAGAAAATTTTCAATTACTGATTTGATCCATTCCATTAACAACTCCACTATTTGGATATACAATTTTATGGAATAATTCACATGTGCCAATATACAGTATTATCTAACCACACCTCTCAGGTAGCCATAATTTCCAGTCTCAATCGCCACCAAACCCATCATGTTCTGCGGGGGGTCTATGGATGGAATTTTAAGTATTACAACTTTATTTTTATTAAAATTGTTCATGTGGATAGTGTTCATGAATGATAATATATGTTTCATAAACTAAATAAAAATAAAAAACATTAGGGATTTTTGTCTACCACCAACCACAAACAGTGAAGAATAACTCAAAATATCAACCATCTAAATCATTGAACCACACAACAACCCCCTTCCTTGATTGATTTACAAAACCTAAATAGGGTATTACATGGATATCCATGTTTAAATCAAGAGGAAATTCTAATATTTTGAAAAATTCCCAAATTCAGGACTTTCAGAATGATGAAGGGTTCTAGGATTTAAGGAAATGTGTTAAAGAATCCAAATCAACCTCTGAAAACCATTTAAAAAACTATATACCAATTTATATTCAAATGATTATATTAATTCCATTATATTTGGATTTAGTGGGTTAGAAATATAACTCATCCCCTCACTTATGTGACCCATCCTGGCACCCCCAACTTGTCACCAGCTACCCCCATATAGTCAGTGGTGTCACCCCTATCCCTGTGTGGTTGGAAAACTCAACGGATGGAAAAATGGATTCATATATCCTCACTATCATTCATAATCACCCAAATTTTTTTTTGGGTCACTACATGTTCTCATAGGTAACATAAAACTACTATAGTTTCTTACACTACATCAGTAATCCACCGAACACCCATGAAACATCATTTTAAACCAAATTCAAGGTTCATTAATGAAAAATGTCATCAATAAAAAATATAGTTTATTGTACTTGGATAATTTCTTGATATTATACTATAACATTCTCTCTATAATATTTTGTTTCATGATACTTTAATTATTCATGGTATTTAATGATACATTTGAAACCAAATTCTTACAGTGTTTTTATTTGAATGTTTCTAACATCACAAGGATATGTGGTAGCCCAATTTTCTTCCAATGATATTTAAAATGTATTATTGAAATCTATGGTTACATGATTATATATTTCAAGAAATGAATAATTTTTACTTTATTTCCTTAATATTTTTATGGATCTATAATACAAATAGAAAAATCATTACTAAATGGTTCTTACCTAAAATATTTGGTTTCATGAAAGGGTTTTATAGTGTTGATTCATATTTATTAATACATGATTCTTTTTAGGAACTAATTTACATGAATATAGTGTATATTATACCTATACGTATTATTATATCATGATTTTTCTTTCCAAAATAGTATTTGAAGATAAATTAGAATATTTTATATATTAATTGTTTTTATTTAATTTCCACTAAAGAAATAATGTTTCTTTCTCTATCGTTATTTTAAAATCAAGATCTCTCAAATGTGATATCCAATCACGGAATTTTGTAATGTATTTTCTTAGAATTACAAATATACATTTATTAAAATCTATTTATCCTCTATTATTTTTTTTATTGATTTATAATAATTATTTTATAATCATTTAATGTGATTTGGTTTTCAATAAATTTATTTATGAAATATATAAAATTTTAATTTTATTTTATAGTTTAATTTTATCTTTGACTCTAAATTATTTGGACATCCTTATAACTACATAAAAAATTTTAAAGGGTTATTTTTCACTAAATATACATTCTTTTTAAATTATATTAAGAAAATAAATATAATGATCTTCAGATGGTTCAGTTTTTTAAAAAATAATCTCTTTTATCATTTCCTTGTGAATGCATATTTCTACTACTATTTTCATATTATATTAAACATTCTCTCTGTGTTCTAATTTTCACTAATATAAGTTTTATCTCCCATATTTTGCAATTAATTTCGCTTAAAATGAATAAAAATTGTCATTTATATTTCATATTTTTGAATGTGATATATTTAAAATTTACCAAAAAGTTTTTTTCATAAATTTCATTCTCTATTTAAACATATTATGAATGATCGAGGATATTAATAAAATGATACCATGCTATTCATTCTTAGGATTTCTTATGTAATGTTCGTATTTTTTGTGTAATAATAGATAACTGAGTTACCTTCTCCTAATCACAGTTAATATATAAATATTAATTTTCGTTAAAAGTTATTCCTATATGAGTAATCTACATTTCCTTTATTATTAATGTGTGTTCACCTAAATTTCATATATATAGTTATTGGGGAAATAATTAAAAAAACATAAAAATTTATTTATAATATATAAATACTAAATGAACTATTAGTTTTATTGAAAAATATTCAACTATAATGATTCTAAAAATATTTGGATACCTATTTATTTATAAATGGTTTATCATGTAACAATCAATAATTGAATTATAAATGATATAATTATGTTAAATCTAACTCAAAATGACTTAAAACCCTTTTTCATTACATGGTATCTTTCTTATTTGATAAATTAAACCCATTTTATTATAGTTGGTACATTATGATATGATGAATGATTGATTTCATCTATCACACATTGGTATGGATGAATGATGGGTGAGGTCCTATATCATCCTCCATTTCATTGGTTATAATTTTATATATCATGAGGTATGTATTCATGAGTACATTTTACATTGTCACAAATGTAGGATTTTATGGTATAGTTCCTGAAATTAATGCTCGCAATACTAATTTTCCCCATATTTATTAGGTATGTTGATTTTTCACTCTCTCAGTTCATGATTATTGAAAAATACACCACACACCTTTGATTGATGAAATTTTCCATATTAAATAATTTATAAAACATTATATTTATTATATAACATTCATATAAATCCATATTACACCCATATTTTCATAATATGATCATTTATGATATGTGATTATTATTATATATGGTAACTACTGAAGTGTAACTCATCTCAACCATTTATTTTGTTTTCCCTCCTATTTTACTATTGTGAGTGTAACATATGAAATATCTAGAAGTTAGTCCAATTTCATTTGATTTTGGGGAAGTATTTAAAATTATTTTAAAACAAGATTCCAACGGTAGAATTACTTAATGAAACTAAACCAAATGATTCTCTTAGTTGTGTGAGATTATTATGAGATGTAATACTAATTGAAAAATATATCATGTTTATATTGGATAATCACAATTTGTATTAATTTTAATTTTTAAACATATGTATTTTTAGCATTGTAAACATGTGTGTTGGAATAATGAATCATAGTAGGATTTGATGGATTGTTTCATTATTTGTAGGGATTACATCAATTTTTTAATTAGAACAAGATAACCTTTGTAAAATCACAAGGGTAAATTCAAATGTATATTTTTACTTGTATTATAACATCCTAATAGTTTAGTTATGTTTTGATAATATGATCGTCCTAGAAATGAAAAGAATTTCTCAATAGTACCATTAGATTAATATAATGAAACAAATATATGTATGGGTAACAACATAGAAAAAGGTAAATTTGTTGTTAACTTGGTTGTTACCAAGTGCACAAAAAAGTTCCCTCATAGAACACCTAATCTCAATCTTCCTAGGTAATTTCTATAGTTAAGTCACATTATTTATCATAAACTATTATCATGTATTTGAGTATGATTCTAACTAATACGGCTAGATAACCTGATATTAAAATTACCTTGAATAACGACCGATTGATCAAAGAGAATCTTAGATTGAACAAAAAGTATCATATATTAACAATGAAGGTGTTATAGGGGATGAAAACATTATATTGATATGTTAATATTAATATTTTATTTTATAATAACAATTTGTATTTATGATTTGGTTGAAATATGATCATAAAAACTAATCATAGAAATGTGTGTTCATAGAAACCATTAGGAGTTAAAATCAAATAAAGGAAAACTATAAATTGTTGTGAATCAATATATATTCCTATAGTACCAGTACTAGTACCATTACCCATAATCTGTTGCCCAAGGTGAATAGTTCTGGTGGTTACAATACTGAATAGTAATTTCTATAGTACTAGTACTATAACCCAAAATTATGCCTCCACATAGTTTTGAACCTAGGTCTCATGGATGCACTTAGAGAGACCTCACAAACTGGGATGAGGCTCATGTGAGGGTTTTTATTTAATTATTTATTATATAATGGTATGTAAAATATATAAAATGGTAACAATTAGTTTGAAAATTGATTTTATGAAAATATTCTAAATTTGTGGATAAAAAATTATGAACACATGATTGAGGTATAGATATTACTTAGTATTAATATATGTTTGATTATGAGTTATGAATATGTAGATTGATTTTGGGAAAAGTGATTTAGATAGTAATGATAACCTTTGAATTACTTATTGGTTAAATGAAAATGTGATATATTATATTTTAGTGATATTTATCTCATTTGTGTGATTATGATATCTATTTTACAGTGTGGGTGAATTTATGGACTAGTGGTAAATACATATGATTTTTAATGAATGATTTAATGTTTTTGTGGAATATATTATTTGGATATGGTTCAATTTCTAGGAAATTAAAATGGTTTTGGGAGAGGTATATTTCAATGAATTGTATGATAAGGATATATACATACCTTGGTATATTATTATACAAGAAATTAATTTTTTTGATGAATGATAAGGAACATGATATTTCATAAGATAATTAGAGATATGTAAATTTAGAATTTATACCTCAAATGATAAATACGTTAAGAATACTGTCACCATCATTAATCAAAGTGTTATAATAAATTGTTTTAGGAAAAAACATCTTTACGTGTGGTATAATGTAATGACCCAATATTTTATTATGTAAATATTTCTATATTAATTAAATACAATGTTGAAATATTGATCGAAACACATCACTGAAATAAAAAAAATCAATGATATATTAGATAATAAAACATTAACAAGAATAAAATCTATGTATGATAATTTTTTTATCTAATTAAAAATGCATTCAAAATAGGACTAAAATTACTTAACGTTTTTCCCATGAAATCAGTTTTTCTTTACATGTTTTATATTCATTTAGAATATAAAATTATTACATTTATATTTCTAATTATGTAAAATTAAATAATTTTCTAAATTTGTAAGGTCAAAATTATATTACATTTAATTTTATAAATTTTTCTAAAATAATTTATATTTAGAAGAATACTAAAAATACAATTTTTTCTAAAAACGGTCAGTTTAAATACATTATATTAACACAATAAGGACTTAATTTTTCAAGATTATTTTATAAATTATTTAAATATTTCATAATTAGAATAAATAATTTCATAATACTTTTTTGAATATATAATACATATTTATCATATTTTGGAAATAAACGAAATATTTTACCCTAAAAATTATTGTATGTTCTTACATTACAAATTAGACGTTTTCATTTTATGATAATAATAATTAAAACATGGATTTAATTTTTATGATCTACGTTCACATATTATGTTTTAAATTTCATTTAATTTTAATCAGACATATATATAAATAAGAGTAATGTTAATGGACAAAATAATAGTTGAAGGTTTATTTTGAACAAATTGTTTTATTAATGTTGTGTATTTGTTTTGATAATTTTAATAGGTATATTTTAAATAATGAATTTTATATGATTGTTAATCACATATATTGATATATTAAGAAACATTTTATTTTTAATCACTTTTAAATAAGATTAAGAAAACATAATTGATAAAACATAATTTTTCAATAAAAGTATGATTATATATATAAAATGACATCATTTTAAAAAAATTAAATTATTTATAATTTTAATTATATTAAATATAAATTCAATAAATGTTTATCAAACCAAAATTTGGAAATAAGGGTTATTTTATATGTGAAGTAAAACATAAATTAATTATGAAAAACTACATACCTTGATAAAAATGGTAAAAGTAAAAAAATTGAGTACATGAATTCAAATATGTTTAGGACATGTGTGGAAAACATATTTTGTGTATTGACCACAAAATGATCTCCCAAAAGTTGATTATTTTGATAGTTATGATTTATAAATCATTGAATGGGTAAGGAAATCATTGAAATGTAAATTGTATTTACAGAATTTAACTCTTAATCATTTATAGATTGGTATGAATTCCACCATTTCTAAGCACAACATTTGATTTCAAATATCAATTAACACCTAAAAAATTTCACCATCCTATAATTACAATGGTTTTTTAAATTCCATGGTCAGCACTTTTTATCCTACGTTCCCTAAATTTAATGAGTTTTTCTAGCGGATGTTCACGGCCTTCATGTATTACTTACCCCGTAGCTTTTTTTTTAATCATTATCCTACAAAAATACATCAAACATAGTAATATAAATATTGAAAAATAATTTTTTACTAATGTTTTATTATATTATTATATCAAAATGTATATTTTCCTTCTTATACATTTAGTAAAATATAATAATACTGACTGTCTATAGTGAAGACTACTACCTTCACAAGGAGAAGTCATCCAAATTTCACCACCACCTATCTTTATTAGTTATGAGGATGAAATTTAAGAATAAATGTGAAATATATAATATAAGTATGCTTCTTATAATACAATTTACAACCAACTGTAATTATATCTCATCATTTGGGAAATGAAAACAGTAACTACACGTTGTATGGACAAGCGCCTCTACAATGAATCATATTTTTGATTCATTGTGATTATATTTATTTGTCCAAATAAAATAAACTATTATTTAATAAATAAATAATTATATATAATTTCATTATTATTTTTTAAAAGGGAATTATACACTTCCTTAAACATATTCGACCATTTTTTATAATGTGGTATGGTTTGGGTCTGTTTTACCACCTACAAGAAATTCCCTATAAAACTCTATCATGGATGACTATGAGAGAAAAAAATATTAATATTATTATCAGTTAGGTGGGAAATAAATATTGAGTTATAGATCTGATAATTTTTCGTTATATATTTATCTCCATTTTAGAAAATCATACTCGGTTTGTAATGACATGGGTTTTTACCCGAATGACTTCAGAATATATTTGAAAATTTTTCTAGAGCCTAGAGATAAGAAATCATGGGGAGACTGGGCATGGGGATCCTGGAGGTGATGATATTAAGTATTTTAAATATATTTTCGAGCACATACAAAGTTTCTCTTGAATCTTAAATAACTCTAATTTAGAGTCTCGAATCATATTTTTGAGGCTGTTGTTGATTCTAGAACATCGTGTTTACCGTAGGCGTTACTTATGGTTGTCTGCGTCGGGAGTTTTGATCAATGTTTTTTTAGTTATGGGGTGTTATGTAGTGGTTTTATTTAAATAAATAATTAATTAAAAACTATCCTAAACCCAACCCCTCCTCTCATCTTGGTGAGCATGACACAAAGGAGGAATGAAACCTCCTCTTATCCTGTACTTCCCTTTGGTGATGATGAAACCAATGCTGAATCCATGTATCAAAGTGTGGTTGATCTCTTTTTCTAAATAATTTTATCATCAGATCAAGAACCTGAATGATCTGACCAACATTATTAATCCAAAGCTTCAGCATATCACCAATGTGGTAGGCAAATTTGAGTTTTAGTCTTGATCCCATTCGTTATGAATTGTTTAAAGGTTCTAGAGCCGAATTAAAATTACTAGAGATCAGTTCTAGGTAGATCTGCATGTCTTATGGTAAACTGGTGGAAATAGAAGGATTTTTCTGGTGATTCATGACTGGAATCACCATCTGCAAAACATGTAGGTTAGTGATACACATCATTAATATCTTCTTGTTTTAGGAAGATGAATATTTTGTGCTAGACTCCATGTATGGGTGTGACACACTGTGTAGTTCCTTAAATTGTGTGACTATGGGAAATGAGATCAGTTAGTTATGTTAAACTCATGTTCATGTAATAACACTGGTCCACGATATATGGACACGGTGAATGGTATAGGGACACAAGAAAACAACAAAAGCATGAGGCTGTTTCTCAGAACACGTTATTTGGTATGGGATACATGGAATATGAGGGAAAAATTTGGCCGATCTGTGTAGAGGAAGAACATTATTAGGGGCCATGTGATGAGGGACATGATGTATACTTCCACCACCTGCTGTGTACACCTTCATGGATGAGAAATCATTTGGAATGGCTACACAATAAGGTTCTCGGTTAGGCTCACATGCCGTGTTTTCCCCTGTGCACACCATGTACTACTAGGAGATCCTTCAGGGGTATTCGGCCTTCCAAATCTCCTTCTATGGGACTCCGATTTAGTCTTGTGAGTAGTTTGACTTTAGTGGGTTTCTAAATAGGATGTGATGATGGAATTGGTTATAGATTAATGGATACATGGTGGTGTAAATCGTCTAAAACACTTCTGGAGTAATACCAAGTCAATATTAGAGATCAGTGAGTTTCATATAGATAGACGCTAGGACTATTACTCCCAGATCAGACTAGGGTGTGTGTTTTCCTTTCCTCTCTTCCCAGGTAGAGATGGAACTCTTGACATTGTGAGCATGGGTTCTTCACCTTTGAGTAGTTTCTTGCAATGGTGTTATTCCCCTGATGGACCAGGGTGTGGGTTTCCACGTGATGTTCATAAAGGTAGAGTAGCTACTCCCCAATTGGACCATGAAGTGGTATTCTATCCTTAGAGTCACAATTCCCTTATTAGACTAGGGTAAATTTCTTTCATATATCACATATAGGTATTTACGTACTCCCCTACCGGGTAGGGTTCATGTCCTCTATTATATGTGTCACTAGTCTCCTGTGGTTCCAGGGCATGGTTCCTCCATACATGTTTTTCTAGGAGACTCAATACTCCCCTATAGTTTCAAGGAATGTTTCCTTAAGCATGGGGTCAGTAATACCTTTTTGGGCTAGTGTGTTGGTCCCCCATAGTGAACGAGTCGGCATAGTTGGAACTCCCTTGTCTTTCCAGGGTGCGGTTCCTCTAGCCACTAAGTGGTACTACCTTACTTGGTTAGGGAGTGGGTCCTCAATTTATGATGTGGTACTACCTTAACGTATCATGGTGTCGGTTCTTCATCATTTGTACTCCCCTACTTGATCAGGGTGTGGGTCCTCAATTATGTAGTAATAATCCCCCATTTCTAAGTAGTAGCGGGGAGTGAGTCCTCCATTAGAGTTGGAGATCCCTCATATATTGGATATAGTTATGAGGAGAAGAACCTTCCTCTTGATGTGAATGATACCTAAATAAGAGATAGTTCTCCCTCCACATAATGACGTGTGGGGAACTACTTTCAGGATTGGTATAGGTTTCAAGGGTAAGATAAGAGCAGTACTACCATAATTACGAGTAATTGGAATGGGATGAGACCCTTTAATCTATGTTTTTAGAGAGGATTCGCACGGTGCATAGAATGGATAAGTGATTCCACAACAATATGAAGTTTTGATGCATAGTCCTCTTCACTTGGCTTTCTTTAGCTTGCACATGGTACAAGGTAGTGATGACATGACCTCTGGTGCTGGGCACTAGATCTTATCCTAGTAATATTTTTTCAATGGAGCACATTCTCTCAGATGCACCATTAGGAATAAAAGATATTTTTCTGAAGGATTTCATATCTTGGATGGGTTCTACCTAGGATGGATGAATTAATGGAGTGAGTTCTCCAGGTTTTATATTGTTGTTTGAGACTACGAAGAAATCATGTTGTGGGCTATGAGGTTGGAACCTCATGAGACTTAGTGTATAAAACATGTATATCAGGGTGATTTCTAGGAGTCCTTATTGTGTTGTCATATGATGGGGCTAAAACCCCTTATAGACTAAGCTGGAATGTCATGTACAACCGAGGATGGTTGGAGATGGAGTTTCTATCTCAATTGGGTTTCCCTCTGGCTTGGTCAAGATGAATGATTTCTTTTAGTTTCTCCCTATTTCTTTTGGGGGTTTTGGGGAGGCTAATGATTATTTTTTATACTCACCCCTAATAAATATTTTACTACCCATGTTTTTTTCTTGTGTAGACCACATGACTTTCAATAGATCCTATAGAGGACTCAATCCAATAAGTGATTCATGAGCTAGACATACTGATGTGTTTACCATAGATTGGTCGAGGAACTTTATGATATTTGTAGTTTCCAGCAATCCCCTCCTTCAAATGAGGTTAGAATCTTTTACAGTTTTCTTTGGTGGATTATTATCATCCATTTTACAATTTTAATAATTCAATTGTACTCTTTTTGTGGGATATAGATGTATGAAACCATTGGTTTCCTTTCGTTTTTTAAATTTTATCATTTTGTGAGCTTAGAGATGTGTGCATCCATAAAGTTACTTAGGAAATGCCTCTAATGTTAGTGATATGACTTCTTGGCGCTAGTCACATGCCCATGGGAAATTATAGGTTGAATTGGGGAGTTTTGGGCTTTTCCCATCAGGTTGGGTTGTGATAGAGTGGTATCAGAGATGGTCGGGTTCCCATTGGGACTATAGTGTCCTGAGCTTGGTTTGGGTTGCATAGAGATTGTGTTACAATTTTTTGAGTTCGGCTCTCAAGAAAAAGGTTCTAATGTTGGTATGGAGGATGATGTTTCAATTCAATAGAACACTGATAAATTTATTTTTGGCATGCTATATTAGGATACTAGTCTTTGGGAAATAAATGGTACATGCCTCATATAGGACCGAGTTTTCATTTTACCCATCCTTCTTGAGTCATATCCCCATATATACTCATTGACTAAGGTATGTGTTGATTCTATTTTATGATTCCTCCGCAAAGACATCCATATATAATTATATGGTGTGAACGAGATGAAGATCCACCCCTTGACGAAAAATCAGTGTTGGGAGATGATTCTAAGGTGTTACCTCATGGTGGTTTATTGGTGATTCCACCACCCATAGAGCAACATGTTTTACTCGTAGTTATAGATGAGGATGTGTGTAGGATGATTGAACTACAAGAGTTACACTACCACAAAAACAGTTTTTCGCAGCTCCCCCCTTTATCAGCGCTTTTTTGAGCGCTGATAAAAGGACCCCCCTTATCAGCACTTGCTTAGTAGCGCTGATAAAGGGCCCCCCTTTATCAACGCTTGCTTAGTAGCGCTGATAAAGGGCCCCCCTTTATCAACGCTTGCTTAGTAGCGCTGATAAAGGGGGGCCTTTATCAGCGCTTATTTAGCACTGATAAAGGGTCGGCTTCAAAAAAAAATTTAAAAATATATTAATATATAAATATAGTTATATTGTTATATAAATATAATATATAATTTTTAAATATATTTTAGATAAGTATAAATGTGCATTTACACTTATTATACTTAATATTTAAGATATTTAGTGAAAATGACTTCTTAAAAAATTAAAAAAATATTTTTAATTACTATTTTGATAATAATTATGGAGTAATAGTCATTTAATAACAATTATAGGACTAAAAAAATTAAAAAAATTTAAAAAAGATCCAAAATATGTTGAAAACGCAACTCAAACTTCAAACGGCCATAACTTTTGATCCGGGTGTCCGTTTGAGCTCTACCACATATCAAATCGAATCCTGCGACGAGCTCTACGTTGCTGTGACTCGGGGGGACCCTAGTCAAGTGTTTTTCGAGGCCAAGAGAGGCCCATAAGGACTCCAAAACTGAGTTTTTTGTCGGGGTACCCAGATTTTTTAACATTTTGTGGATTTTCAAACTCGTTTAAGGGGGTATTATTGGCTTTTCTTGGTGGGGACTAAATTAATTCCAAGGTGTTACATTAATATTGATATTATGTCTTTGAAATTTCATCTTTTTTTATAATGAACTGCTATTTATAATCAAATATATAACAATATGTACATATTTTTTATATATTCGCACCTAAAAATTAAATTTTTTAAATAAATAATTAAACATATTTACATATAAAATATATTAGCTTTATCTAAATAATAACTAATATCCATTTTATTTAAAATACCAATATATGAATATTTACATACCTAAATATTAATCTATCTATATATATATTAATCTAACTATATATATATTAATCTAATAACTATATATATATTAATATAACTACATATATATATATATTAGTATTAATATAAATATATATATTAATATAACCATAAATATATATATTAATATCACTATATATATATTAATATAACTATATAAATATATATTCATATAACTATATATATGTTAATATAACTATATATATGTTAATATAACTATATATATGTTAATATAACTATATATATGTTAATATAACTATATATATGTTAATATAACTATATATATGTTAATATAACTATATATATGTTAATATAACTATATATATGTTAATATAACTATATATTAATATAAATATATATTACTATATGAATAAATATAACTAAATATATATATATATATATATAGATATAGATATATTTTAATACCACTATATATATATATATTAATATTACTATATATATTATAATATAACTATATATATATATTAATATAAATATATATTACTATACGAATAAATATAACTAAATATATAAATATATATATAAGGATATCATGAATTGGAAAGAAAATCAAAATAGAGTAGTGGTAAGGGCTTAGGCGCGCAGGGGGGAGGTCTCGAGTTCAAATCCTGGTGGAGGCAGGGGTGCGCGCGCATGGGGAATATTGGAGCAAGCACAGTTAAATGGTGGAGGGGGGTGTGTGGGGTGCGTGGGGTGTTGTATAGGGGCCGAAAAGCGCTGTAAAAGGGGGGGTTCAAGCGCTATAAAAGCCGCCCCGATTGGCAGTATTTTTAAAAAACAATTTAAAATTTAAAATTTTTTTTAATTTTTTTAACTTTTATCAGCGCTTTTTTAAAAGTGCTGATAAAGGGGTCCTATATCAGCGATTTTCTAGCGCTGATAAAGGCCGTGTTTGTAGTAGTGTTATAAAAGTAGTGACTGTTGATGTAATGGGGTGATACAGACCCCCGGGTAGAAGTTGACTAGCTCGAGGTAGTCACATGAGTTTTTCTCTTAGCGAGGAAACCTCCTGACCAGACAGTGGTCCTAGTAGTGATCCTTCTGCAGACTTTTAATGGGAGATGGTGGATTCTTGTGATAAAAAATCATAATGTTGTGAAAATCACTTGGGAGTAGTCTGGGTGACTATTTAGGGAAGATTATTCCCTATCCACATTGAGATCTGTTCTTATCCAGGAGCTTATATAGCTGTAGAAGGATAGAATGACAATAGTGGATTTTTCAGTGAGGTCCACAGACTAGTCGTGATACTCCTTGGGTATAGTTGGAGATCTGTACATCCGAGCATGAACCATCAAGAAGGGAATTCATCAAGAGATCACAGTGTTTATGATTCTACTGTGAATTCCCACCTATTCTAGAATAATTGAGTGAGATCTTATGGTGGAATTTTTCCTGGATGAGGAACTACTAGACATGACCCATAGTAGTGGTCATGAGGATAAGACATCTAGAGGAGTTGGAAGAAGATAGATTAAAAGATCATGGAATAGGTGGAATACACACGGCCATACATAGATGCATCGTTCTATAGTGTAAGAGAAGTTACAAGGATCTAGTCAACCATAGGTGAGGCAGTTATATTCTTGCGATGGTCATGGACATCTCACTCGAGATTTTCTGACCGACCATGCCGCTGAGAGGGAGCTGGCTGATAAGCTTCATTGGAGGAGGAAAAATTTGGATTATTGAATTCTACAACGTTACAGATGAGATGGATGAGTTTTTAGAGGTAAAAGGTGGAAGGCAGTTTGGGGTGTCGTCACCACTAACCCCAAGTAGTCTTCTCCAGGCTCAGGGAGCTAGAGGACATGGGTGAGGATAGATTCATGCCACAGATGCCATTAATATAGAAGTTATATGAATGAATAGAGTTATTCCTTATGTCCATTATACATTCTAAAATAGTAATTAATAGATATTGTAGTGAGTTGCACATTTATTCTCCCTTAGGATTTAGTTTTAACCAATGTGATGCAGGGCGTCAGTAGAACCCCATGATGGAAGTTGCAACAAAAGGCCCGGTAGGACCCAATGTGTGTTTGGGTGTGCCATTTTTTCATGGGAAACCTAATGTATTAGGATTCAGATTTATACATGATAGAATCGAGGAGTAGTAGGTGCATTTTTACAAAGCTTTGAACTCATAAGTGATGGGGGATGCTTTCCCCACCAAGACATGTTTTTGTTATGTGATCAGAACTGTGCTCGCGAGTTAGTTCCACACAAAGTGGACAGTTTGGAGGTGTGGTGGATGAGTTCCTTCGAATTTTTTTAGGGTCAGATTATTTGATGAAGTGTTAAAGGAGGTTGTGGCCCTACCTATATAGATTTCCTGGTCAACCCCCTTTAGCATGGAAACCCTAGGGGTCAGAGATCCTTTCTTAGAATCATTCCATAGTGGAAGCATAATACCATACGATGTTTTTTGTAGTATCGATTTGTTTCCTACCATCCATACTCAGTTGGGATTCCATTAGTGGGTGTGGTAGTGTTTCTATTTTGGTGATTTATGTTAGAATTGTAGGTTTGGAGACAAAGGGGCTAGTAAGACCCAATGATTACTCTTTGGAAACCCTATTTTGTTTCTGGATACCCTCATGTGTTCAGCATTGTCCATGAACAGAAGATGCTTGAAGAAGTTATTCTACAGTCCATCCAAGGGTGGATGTGAACTATAGGGTTTGCTCAGAATCAACATCAGGTTAGTGAGGTGGTGTACATATAGTCCCCTTCACTTCAGATGTACCATGGTGCTTTCCATTTTCCCATATATCGTAGCTAATGATACATTTTCCCGTAGTCGCATGATGTACTCCTAGAAGAATCTGGAGGTAAGTGTAGGTTGACCATCTTTGTTCGTCTGTGTGAATGCCTGTATGTAGGATGAGAAAACTTGGTGATCTCATTGGTGTGGGATTCTAGTGTGGAGATCCGTTTATTACCTCGTGCTAAGGATTTCACTTTTCTGGGAATAAAATTCCAAAGGTTTAAAGAATTTAATGACTCAGGTTTTAAACTGTTGGACTATGGAATATTTTGGAAAATATTTCTAGAGTCGGGAACTGAGTCAGTGTGGGATGTTGGGGCACGAGAAGCCTCAATGCAACTATATTAAAAATACTAAAAATATTTTTTTGTGAAGGAATAGTTTCTATTAAAACATAATAAATTCTATTTGGAATCTTGAATCTGATTTTTGAGTCCATTATTGAGTCGTGATGTTAATTTTTACTCTAGGGGTGACCTAGGGTTGTCTGCACATGGGTGGTGATTAGTGGAGTTTTGGTGAAAGGGTGCTATTAGGTGGATTTAATTAATTTAATAAATAATTTAAAACAAACATATACCCACCCCTCCCCTAATCCCATTGATAATGTCAAAAACGTGGATAAAATACTCCCCTCCTCACAGTCCCTTTGGAAATTATGAAACCAATGTTGAATCCACACAAGGAGTTGTCGTAGATCTCTGTTTCTAAACAAGATCATCATTAGATTGAGAACCAAAATTATTCGTCCGTCATTTTTTATCCAAATATTTCTCATTTCTCTAATGAGGTATGAAGGTTTATTTTTTATCTCGATCCATTTCGTTATGAATTGTTTTAAGGTGATAGATCCCAAAAACAATTGCTAGAGACGCCTTCTAGGTAGAGATATAGGTTTTGGGGTTAACCTGGGAGAATCAGAGGGGTTTATAGGTGATTCCTGACTAGAATAACCACAAACATGGCATGTTGGTTAATGACACATTCTGTGTATCACTTCCTGTTTGGGGATGATGAAAAATTGGGACTACATGCCATATATGGGTGTTACACATTGTGTAGTTCCCTAAACTGTGTGACCATGGGACATGGCTTGGGTTATCTGTGTGAAAATTCATGGATATGTACTAACACGCTACCAAGATACATGGACATGGGGTCTGGTACCGAGACACTAGAAAAATACACAAGCATGAGGTCATTTATCTAAACACACCATGTATTAGGGGATACACGACATCTGAGGGACACTATTGGTTAGTCCATGGGGAAGAGGAATAAGACTAGGAGATGAGTGATGATGGAAATGGTGTGTACCTATTATACATTCCATTTACCCCTAAATATGTTGGATCTCATGTGGAATAGATACGTGGGATGGTGCTCGGGCGGGCTCTCACGCTGTGTGTTCCCCAGTACTCACTATGTACTAATAGGAGATCCTCCAGGGGTCTTCTACCTCCCATATATCCTTCTCTAGGAATCAGATTCATGCTTGTGATTAGTCTATCATGAGTTTTATCCATGTACAATGGGATGGTGTCCTATGTTATAACTTATGAGATATGAGGTGGTTTAAATTGATCATGACGCTTGTGGAGAAGTTCTGAGTCGATGTTGGAGATCAGTGTGGTTCATATAGAGAGACGCTAGGACTGTTACTCCCCCATTAGACTAGGGTGTGGGGTTTCATTATCAATATTATTAGGTATATATGGGAATCCCCATGTTGTGGGAACAATTTAATTACATTTTGTTTGTTTTCTTCGGGGGTGTTACTCACTTGATGGACTAGGGTACGAGTTTCCTCTCGACGTACATGAAGGTAGAGTAGGTGATCCACTGTTGGACCAAATAGCAAGTCCTATATCTATGGAGTGACTAATACCCTATCTGGACTCGACATGGGTCCTTAATATATTATATATAGGTATATTGGTTACTCCCCTACTGATTAGGGTGTGAGTCCTCTATTATAGGTATAAGTACTCCCCTGTCGTTCTAGGGTGTGGGACCTCGAAACCTGTTGTCCCAGTTTATTTGGTACACCAATTCCATTTTAGGGAGAAATTTTGGAAGCCTGGGGTTGGTGTTCCTCTATTGTGTTAGGCTAAAGATCCTCTACAGTGAATGAGTTAGCAGAGTCAGTACTCCCCTATCATTCTAGGGCGAGTGAACTCTAGCCACTGAGCTGTACTCCAGTACCGAGTTTGGTGGTGGGTCCTCGATTTATGAAGTGGTACTACCCTATCATTTTATGGTTTGGGTATTTCATGGGTAATAATACCTTGTATGATTAGGGTTCCGGTCCTCACATATTGAGTAGTACTCCCCCATCATCGAGTTGCAGTGAGGAGCGGGTCCTCCATTGGAGTTTGAGCTCCCTGGGCTATTGGATACATTTATGAGGATCAGACCCTTCCTCTTGATGTGAACGATACCTAAATTGGATATACATCTCCCCTGATGCACTGGGGTGTGGACCACTACTTACAGTTGTGATAGATGTTTTATAGGTTAGTTAGGAGCATTACTCCCTCGACTGCAGGGCAGTGGGGAGGCGTGAGTCCCTATGTTATCTCTTATTATAGAGGATGCACACGGTGCATAGTTAGGAGCCGTGCTCCATCTAATCTGTGTAGTGGTGAGTGGTGAGACTCTTCACTTGGTTTTATATATCTTGTGTTGGTTCCAAGTTAGTGATGACATGAAATTTGGTGTTGGAAACTAGATCATGACCTATTAAGATATTCTCAATGGAGTGTGTTATCATGGACGTACAATTAGGAATGTTAGAGTTGTTCCCAATGGATTGAATCTATTAGACATGTTCCATATTGGATATATGAGTTCATGGAGTGTGTTATCTTGGTTTTGTGTTGTGGTTAGAGACTCTAAATAAAATCATGTTTTTGGCTCTGAGTTTGGAACCTCATTAGACTTTGTGTATGAGGCGATAATCTCTAGGTGATATCGGGGAGTCCTTATTATGTTTTCACATGATGGGGTTAACACCTGTTGAAGACAGAGCTGACTTTTCATGTATATCTGAGGACAGTTTGAGATGGAGATTCCCACCTGATTAGGTTTTCCTCTATCTAGGTCGAGAAGACTTTTTCCTTTCAACTGGTTCCATTTTCTTTTGGGATTTTTGGGGTGCCTACTACATATTTTTTATAATCACTCATGCACAGGATTTTCCAACGCATGATTTTTTCTTGTACAAAATACATTCATATTTAGGGAGTCTGTGGAGGACCCAAGGTATTGAGATCATAGTGAACTTGAGAGACCGAGGTTTTTACTAGATCTTGGCCGATGAGCTTTCTAGTAGTTCCAGTTGACATAGATCCCCTCCGTATGATCATGTTGGATTCATTCATAGTTTACTATGGCAGGTGTTCTTGTTCCCTTTTACATTTTCCATACCTCTGTTGTACTATGGTTGTGGGATATAGATGTATGCATGCATTAGTTTCCATTGGTTTTTACATTTCCCCATTTTGTGATCTTGGTCATGTGTGCATGTGTACATGTATATAGGAAATACCCCCAATGTTAGTGATATTCCATATCAGTGCTAGTATCTAGCCCTTGGTGTATTAGAGGTGGGATTTGGGAGTTACAGATCATGCCTCGTTGGTTTAGGTCGTTACTTAATTGGTAAAATTACAATGATAATCTGACATTGATTCCATTATATTGAAAAATAAAAATCATAAGATAAAACTATATAATAAGTAAATAGAATATGATAATAATCTTTCTATACTAAATGATAAATATATATTAATATTGTTCCAAATAATTTATCGAAAATATTTAAATTTGTTCTCCATGATGTTTGGTGCATGAAATGTGTAAATGAGGACGACGGTAAGGGTTTCCCCCCTATTTTCAATCCCTTTATATATATTTTTTATAATACACCACATATTCTTTGTAATGGTGTATCTATTTCTCAATTAATATTTTTTATCTTGATCCTATCATTATTCTAGGTGTTTAATATTTCAATTGAAACCACACCCTTCATTGGTTTTTGATTCCAATGATTCTAACAAAGTGTGGATTTGTGTTAATTCAGCATTAATCCATTGAGTTAATTTATTTACTGTACACTATGGTTCTAATTTTATATTATATACATTCCATTAATTTAATGTAATATAATTATTTACATGAAAAAATTTAATTCTTGTTGTCCAACATCACGAGACAAACTTGTTGTTATAAAAAAATTAATTTGATATAGATAATATACTACCTATTGAATTTTTTTTGTCATGAATTATATTTAATTTATGAAATTTTAATTTATATTTTATTGGTATTTACTCTTCAATTTATATGAATTAAATCCTAATTAAATTGTAATATTTCATTTCCCAACGGCATTTTTACTATGAGATCTCTCAGATGCGATAACACATCTCGGGAATTTTCATATTCATTCACTTTAGTTTCAAAATCAATTTTCTAACCATATCATCACCCTTATTATGATTTTCTCTAATTTTACATGATAAAAAATGAAGGGTTTTTAATATCTTATATCATAGTGGATTTCAATTTTTTTGGAAAAATGTAAACAATAGATTTATTTATAATTTTATTTTTCATTGAATCCAAATTTTATTAAAATCCTTATATTAATTTTGAAAATTATGAATGTCCATTTCAAAAACATTTATTTTTTGGAAAATACTTTAAATTAAAGTAAATTTTATGTTTTTCTTATGGTTCATTTTCGATAATAGGATGGTTTCTATAAATTTCATGACAGAATATATTTCTTCCATTACTACCATTTTATATGAAATTATTCATATTTATTTTCATTTTATATAAATGTAATAAATTTTCATCAGCATATATAATAAATTAAAATTATTTTAAAAGGAATAGAATATATTTTACTCTTAATGTTAGTTTTTATATTAAACTTCTAAAAAACTGTTTTTAGTCTTAGTCATTTCCCATTTACTTTCATTATTAATTATTAGGGATATTATTGAAATTAATATCAACAAATTTCATTCTACGGATGGATTATGTAATTTCATTCTCTTTTGAGTTATAATTAATCATTTCCTTTGTCGTTCCTAATCATCATATATGTATAAATATGAGTTTTCATATGATGATTTTCCTCTATGAACACTCTATTTTTTATTGCTTTTTATTGATGTGTTTTCACCAAATAAACATAGTCAATTTATTGGTGGCAATTATTAACTTAAAATTATACCCTTTATCTATACGGTGTAAATACCATATCATCCAATTTGTTATTTGAATGTTTTTTTCATATAATTTTATTTAATATTATTGGGTATCCATTTTTTTCCTAGTTTTTATCATTTTGTGGTTGTTTGAATAATTATTAAATTTATAATTATGAAAACTACAATTGAAAAAGGAATTAAATCCATTATATCCCAATGTGTTCATTATTAAATGATGATTTGAACCCATTTTCATTCACATTGGTTCATTATGTTTTGATAAAGGATTGATCTCAAGTGTCAAATGTAATTTTTGATACAAGATAGTGGGGG
This sequence comes from Viscum album, assembly GCA_963277665.1. Taxonomy (NCBI): domain Eukaryota; kingdom Viridiplantae; phylum Streptophyta; class Magnoliopsida; order Santalales; family Viscaceae; genus Viscum; species Viscum album. The sequence goes on along the minus strand of CAUJRU010000025.1, from coordinate 3,653,435 downwards.
TCCTGTATATCCCTATAATTAATTGGTCCAAAATTTGTTTCTCAAGAGATAATATATGAATACCTGGTTTTAGATTCTCATAATCATGGGAATTGATAGTGTGAATCATTAAATTATTATTCTCAATATTAATATTTTCTCCACATTTATAAAGTATCATGAAGTTAGGATCTCATGGATAATTATTATTGAATAATGTTTCCACTATCTTTGAATTAAAAACATTTCCTTATTATACTTATGATCTATGCTTTGTTAGTTATAATATTTTGGTTTATCCTGATTATACACATATGATCATCCTATGCTCATCTTTTGATATTTTATTATCAACACATTTATTTTTCATTACGAGAATCTAAGTTCATTCAATTTTTATATCATCTCTCTATTGGTTATGATTATAATTTTAGCAGATGGTATCTCTAGAAATAGGTTTTGTATAATTCGATTGTGGAAAAATGTTCACATGTTTCTTAAAATAATTTTCCTATATAACAGGTCCGCAATGAATCTAAAGCAAAAGGTTCTCTATATTGTGTGATATTAGTTTGAGATGTAATAATAATGTGAAATATTTGAAGGTTTTCCATTGATCGACTAACTTTTCATCAAATATAATTATTAAAATTATTGTTTTTAGAATTGGTGAGGAGATTCCATGTAAGGGTATCCTCATTAAGCACATGGATTAAATTTTAATTGGATTTTATGTATGACAATAATGGGTTATTTATTTATTTTTTATCATCATTTAAGAATATATTTCGTTTTAGTTTTATATATAACTAAATTTAAACATATCATATGTTATTAAACTGAATCGATGTTAACATAGGTTTTTAAAATAATGGATTAAATAATATATCATTTAATAAATTATATTTTTTTGAAGAATAAATGAAAAATATAAAGGGATATAATGATACATTTTCTATGTTATTTCAATAATTATTATGTAAAAAACCCTTTCTCTAACTTTGATATTAATCATATCGACGTTATATATAACTATATGAACGAGTCATGTTTTTTTTATTTTTCTAGAGGATCATAATGCTGTCAAATTTAATCAATATCATTTCATGAGTTACTTTTCAGAACTTTTTATTTGAAAAAAAGATTATTTTTTTATCATATAATTTTGTATTTATTAATAAATAAATATATCATTTTCTATTTGGTGATTTGAACTATCCCCTATGGGTAAAAACCAAGGTCAATAAAAGGATGGGTGTCCTGTAAAATATTCATTGACAAATTCCTACCAACCTACATGACAACAATATATGTAATAAACATCCAAAAAAAATTGAATTTCATTCATACATATGTAACATATCATTCATCTATAAGATTGTCATAAATAATCAATTTTATAACCTAATAAGACTATAGTGAAACTGATCAGAAAAAATATATTTTCAATGAATTAAAAACTTTTGAGAGAACATAAATAAATAATAAAAACTCTATCATGAGGACTAATCTAACAAATGTAATTAGGTTACCCCACAATATATACACTACATGATCTAGAATTACTATGATAATATAAAATTATTATAAAATCAATAAATCCAAAATTATTTTTTAACAAACCACATCGTTAGGCTTTGGTGAACCAAGATAGATTCTTTGATCCAATGGAACTTGATCTGGGGTGGTCATTTGAATTTGAAATTTAAATTGCTGGGAATAATTTAAATGATTAAATTCAATATATGTATGTGAAAGCCCATTATATAAATTATTATGTAAACTATTTATGTTCGAAGTAAATAATATTTCACAATTGTATGGATTCATCTAGTACTAGGTAGACAATATGGTGCCACCAAGTAGTTGATGAGAAGGATGGTGGGGGTTTACCACTGGTTAGGGAAAAAAGTTATAGATTAATGCAGAGTGGGTACCCATTATATTTTTTTTGATTTTTTTTCTAGTGGTGGTAAAAGGTGACATTTGGGGTTCTCATTTATTGTTTTCCCAATTGGGTTTTGGTGTTTAATAGGTTATATTAGTAGGCAAGACGTCTAATTTTCTCTCCTCATTCCCCACTACTTCCTCATTATATTTTGGGATTTTGGAATTATTTTTACTATTATTAATTCTAGTTTATTCTCCCTTTATTCTTACTCATCTATTACATTAATTTGGTGGAAATAGAATTTCGGACTGGATATTGCTTCCACCAGATCATCATGGAATCACATGACATTGATGAAATTTTTTTATGGGTGACAGAGAATGTTGAGGAAGGACGAAAACACTTTATTGGATTCATTTTATCTTTTATTAGATCACTTATTGTATATAGGAACTAATATCATGTAAATTGGATTGAATTGATAATTAATTTATATTATGGATGTTTTCCTTTTTCTCATGAAGGGATGAGTGTAGGATATGATATTTGGATTATTTATTCGTTGATTTTTAGTGACGTTACATTTAATGATGAGTTTTAGTAGTTTATTCTAAATTTATATAATTAGGAGTGAAATGGGAAAGTAATTTTAAGTATATATTAAATAATTTTTTAGAGTCAGTCATGTAGGAAATGACGCTCAATTAAGGTCAATGAGTGATGTGGTCATGAGTAATGTTAGATATAGTGGATGAATATTTATTATAACATGGGTAATATTTTAGTTATGTAGGTTGAATATATTTTTACCCCAATATATGTACTCTAATATTTTATCATATATATTAATCGGAGTAATTATGTGTGAATGACATGAGATATATTTTTGGTGGGTTACCATGTGTTATGTGAGATAAATATTCACTATTAACTTGTTAAGGGGCCTATGATTATATGAATTGATGTTATTTATTCCAAATAACATGTGATTATGTGATAAAATGTTTTATATTAGAACTATAACTCAAATTGGGAACTTGGAATTATTTAATTTCTCTATTGAGCTAGAGAGGACATATGTGTTAGATTATGAAATTTCCATTTTTTTATGGTTAGGGTTGTATATTGTTTTGGGATCATTTATTTTACCACCATAGGATATATTACCCAAATGATATGGTATTTATGGGAATGATATGATAATTGTTAAAGGCCAGGAGGAAAATATTTTAAGTACTAATGTAGATACTGTCAGAGTGAATTAGGGAGTTAATCACCAAATAGACCCATCATTTTTGGATATAGTGTTTGGTGAAAGATTATAATAGTTTTTTACAATATTGACCAGGTAAGAATTTGTTAGTGGGGTTTTAATGGAATAATGGGGATTTCCAAAAGTGTTCTACTATGTTTATGAGTGATGGATATCTATGGGGTAAAGTGTTATGTTATTTGTGATGATCAATCTATCATATGACCATATGAATGGATATAATATGATATTAACATGAATCCTACAATGTAAAATGAGTTTATTAATAGATGTGATGGTTTATACAAGACGGATAGGATGTGGGTTGGGAAATACACATGATTATTATTATTATTATTCTTGTTATTATTTGTTTTTATTTGTACACTAATGCACCATGGTATCGATGGACGATGTTCCAGCTATTTAGAAAATTTCTAGAGGATTGAAACATGTATGTTTCAAGGATCAAGAGTATTTATGGTAATAATTTAAGGCTATAACTAAGTTCCATATGAGAATGAGATTTTTTATATAGTATACTAAATAATATAATGACTTGTATGAGGTTGACATTGGTATCCATCCTCACTCAAGGTGGATCATTAGTAATAGTTCATTGATAGGTGGAGTTTGATTATATCAGACTAATCATACCCCAAGGGTGGTAATTTATAATAAAATTAGCAACTATAATTGGAATAATTTTACCACCTAATACGTAGGATTATAAAGGATGCATCCTAACCACCAGAACCAAATGACCCCTTATAGGAAGGGTGCACGAAAATTGATGCATATGAGATAAAGTAGGATGTTCACAGGACACCCAAGTCTTAAAAGATATAATGGTATAGATATTGATAGATATATTCATATAATATAGAATAGTTTTTATACTATCCACTTAATCAATTTATGTTTTCATAATATAGTCACTAGACACGTATTTATAGGATAGCATTCATCATCACTCATTTAAAAGGGATTTTATTTTACATAAGATTTTGATAATAAATAGACTCTCAGAAAAGTACATTGATCTTCACCTAATAATTTTTTCTCTTAGAATATCAAATGTTTTGAATAAAAATAAATTTTAGTGTGATTATAGACTCACAATGCGATAAATAGTTATCTCATGAGACACAAATGTGACTTTCTTACTAGGGTAACTTACTATCGAATAGGACATGCAATGTTATACAAGATACAACTCATATAATTGTGGACATATGACTTATTTTAAAAATCATATCACGTTGTTAATAAATATACTTATAGGGAAAAAAATTCATTGACACATTTATTATATTATATTTATGGATAATCTATTTGTGGGGTGGTTAGGTATGTTGTTGATAATATAAAATGATTTTTAACCATATTTTAAATTTTCCTTCAATATAATAGGTGTTATATGAATTACCTTATATGAACTAGATTGGATAAATTCATAGTCATTCATGACCTAGTGGCATGTGACATGATCATAAAAATAGATGAATAAAACATGACATATTAATGTAACATACCTGATCTAGATGCCACTCATCTTATGCCCCATAACCAGTTGGCCACAATGCCTCAAGTGAAAGTCCCCATATGCCAGAGGATGTCAACTAGATGTGAGGGCCTAGGGTGTGATAGTGGAAAACATATGCTCTCATTGGTAGAGTGTAACACAGTGGAATAAATAATAATACAAATGAGAAAATAGTAAACATCATAATACATAATTAAACAGTGGAAGACTGATATTAGATGTAACTAAACATCATTCAATATAAAAGACAACGCAACATGTCACGTGTTCTAAGAAAACCACCAAAACAAGTACACTACATTAATAAAAAAATATATATCACTAAAGAAAATAAGATAGCAAAAAGACTAGGAAGTATCTTAAGCCTCAGCTCAGTCCCTTGATCTCCTACTCCAAAACAGTACATCAAGTACCTACTGGAGGGTGTTGTCTCTGATCAACACCCATGGTCGGTTCCAATCTATTAGTTGATATATATTACATGCAGTGTACAATAGTGAAAGCATAAAACTGTGGGAACTCAAAATAAATCACAACTGATATCTTGAAAGACAACGTACACATGTATTTGTGAAGACTGAATCTAGTCATGTGGTTTGGCTTTGAAGTTTCATCATAAGTCATCCATTTAATATTTCAAGTTACTTGAATTATATACAAGTTGAGGTGTAGTGTTGTCCCAAAGACCCCCCCCAGTATAAAAGAAACTATCATCTCTTGACATAATAATCATTTAATAATTTTTCAATAGAGACCTACGTGAGAATCCCTCAATTGATCCTATATTCTCTCAACATTTTAAATAAGCCTCAATGATCCCCACCACCCTATCCATGGCTACTTATGACATTTATATATTTATCCTCTTCTTCTTGTCCATTGTATTTTAACCAAGGAAATTGTTCAACAAAGGTATATAAAGTGAAATTATTCAAACAAGACTAATCATGTATTTTAACTAAGACTGTGGCTCACTCATTGCAAATCTACCCTTCTTAATCATTTCGTATAAAAAACCAAATGTAAATTAAACTATTTCATGGATTTAACATGTTAAATCATGTGGTAACATATTATATAACAAGAAACACATGTGGATTGAACTCTCACATGGTTTAACATCAATAAATCACACACACTAGAACCAGTTACATAACAATCCTATTAAGTAATCTAAACTATCACAAGGCCTTATCATAATCTAAATCATGTGGGTAGGTTCAAAATTGAAGGAAAAAATTCTAAACATTATTTAATAGGAATATGAATTACTTGGGGGAAAAGGTGAAATCAATAATACCAAACACTTAATAAATTAAATCACAATTTATTACAATTTCAATTTCATTATAAATGTAATTCATACATTACCACCTAATAATGGAATCATGGAATGCCTAATAGTTAACCTCGACCAAATGACATAAATCGTCATTTAAAGGGAAACAAACCCCTGGGGTGGCCCTTAGTCATGGTAAAAAACCTAATTAATACTTTAAAACACTTATTTGAATACATAAACACTATTAGGAAACAATAATGGTGAATTAAAAATCATGGAACACCCCAAAACTGGGCACATGACACTCCGGAATATATTAACATCATAAATATTAACGAAAGGCACCTGACTACCTACCTCATAGTCGTAAGAATCTCCTCGAATTGCATCGACTTCTAATTTGACCTATAACGATGTAGATCTACAAAAACAGCATAATTGATCAAACATTAATAACATAGTTGATATGAGAAATCATAAAGATCTTCTCAAGAGGAATCAAGATATTTCCGATTGGGATTAAACGCCTTTGACAGTGATCGAATTAGTGTTCAAACATTGATTTGGGAGGAAACTCTCGTCTGGACCAAGTGTTCACATAACGGGGTGGGACATTTGTTTGTTTGACAAAACACGAGGCTACTACCCATTTTAGCCCAAAAAAATTAAAGTACGTGATGTGTAATAAAACTATATGCTTTGTGTGTATGTATTCTATAAAGGACCTGGCCTGGCCATCACATGGAGTGTATTGGATAGTACATGGCGTGTGACGATATTACAGAGCATGTTCATGAACTTGTATTCCTCTTTTTTACTCCATTTCCTTATATAAAAACATAAATGGAATGATATGTACCTCAATGGAAGAACTGGGTTCTTACAAACTTCCCCCCTTAAAAAACTCCTTCATCGAATTGACCTTGTAATGGTGGTGAAGAAAAATCATAGAATAACACTAGCCACCAAGATTGTACATCAGTTTCCCTATCCCAGTTCTCATCTCATACTTGACCGTTCTCCCATAGCACACGTACTAAAGGTACAGATCGGTCATAGATAACATTTATGGTATGATCCAAAATATGAAAGGATGATCCTCAAAGGTCTCATATACTTGGAACTCAACCTACATGAGTTAAAAAATGGGAGACAAGAAAAAAAGGAAATGTCGCCACTCAGAAGCATGGAAGAAGTCATTCATAGCCTTGTGCCACTGAAGTTAGTACACCAAATAGGCAACCGACCGACTCTTTCCAAAATTAGGAATGGCCTGATGTATCTCAGAGGAATATTTCCTTATATTATAATATATTTTTTCCCAACATTGTGGCACACATAGGAATACTCGATCTCTAACATAGAAATAAGATTTCATCAGCAGCGGTCAATAAATAATTTCCAACAAGGTTGTGTAGAAGTCATCTGCTTCTGAATCACCTGAACCTGTTCAGCGGTCTCTTGTACATGATGAGGTCCCAACATAGCTGACTCTCTTGCCTCCAGCTAACACAGGGTTGATCGGCATGGACTACTATACAATGCCTCGTATGACGCATTTTAAAAATTACCCTGATATATCTTGTTATAGGAGACCTCAACCATGGGTATGTTTCTATCACAAGAAACCTTGAAATTCTGGATGCATTCCTAAATAGTTTCCATTCAGCACCTGAATCCTCGACTCTAACTGGCTATCCATTTGGCGGTTGTAAGAAGTTCCTAGAATGACATGTGTATGCAGTGCACTTTGTAGACATTTTCTAGAAACTAGAAATAAACCGAGAATCCTTATAGAAAATTATAGAATGTTGGACCCCGTGAAGCCGTACAATCTCACCAATGAACAACCATCCAAGATCATCAACTCTAAATGTTTCCTTGATCGGTAGAAAGTTTGATACCTTCTTGAGTCTTTTATGAAAAATAAAATAAAATCATTACCACAACACTTACACCATTTTAAAACTCCACCAATAATACCCACGAGCATTCTAAAGACACTACCAGCATGATATTCCTTTAAATGGGAGAACCTGAACACAATTGAGGTATTATCAGTAGCCTCATAGCAAATATTGGTTGAACTCCAATCAACCTCATTAAAACTGGTCACACAATCAGTAATTGAAATACATTGATTAATTTTAGTTCACACCCACCTTATACAAGAAAAGTGTTCAAACTGGTTTACTCAAACTATACACGATGAACAAGGAGGATAATAAGTTAACCATCACATGATGACTTATTTTAGAAATGGTCAGACTTGGAGTCTGGCATATTACAACAGAAACACAATGCCTTATCCTAAGGACCCAAATGGTTAAAATTACCCCATTCACTAAAGCCCATACCTTCCTCTTATTGAAGTTCCTTTGTCAAATGATCCCTTGATCATTCAGTATGATCGTGCCACAAAATGAGAAAAAGTGTTACTTCAGATACATCCCACCAGAATCAGTAACTCATTTTAAAGCATCACTTCCATGCTAGTAAATAATTTTGATATATCCTCATATTCACCAACCTCAATACTATTGAATTCACCAAGGTGGTCCATACTCCCCGTTAAATGTGTGACTTTAGTACAAGGCCAAATGTCCACATAAGACCATTGACTGAACCTAGAGAGGAATCCACCAGGCGGTTACTTCGAAGAGAATGGTAGAAATGACTGATTCCATCCATGTAGTTCCTACACATGAACCCCAATATCACTTAGGATTGACCATGCCTCATTGAAAACCAGACATAATCACAAAACACATAAATGATCATGAACTAGCCCAACAACTATCCACTGTAGCGCAATACATAACCGAAAATCTCTTAGTCCATCCAAGATGATGTTAGGACATGGATCATGCTAATCAATTAAAGAAGATCACACATAGTGGATTTTAAGGATTACTAGAAATAGAATAGTTGAAACACTAATGGTAGACCTCTTTAATGAAAGTATACTTCACTTGCTGAAAAATCTTATTTAACAGAACACAATGCCTTTTTCCAAAGGAATTTCTGTGATATCTTCTGCTTGACCACTATGGTCCATCCATAATCATCAATGCCTCAAAAGAACTATACATATAACCAAAATTCTACAAAATTGTACTTATATGCAAGACTCAACATGAATCAATACTCACAAGCCTTTAAGGAATTCAAGTAAAAACAACTATTGCTAAATGGTCCTTCATTATGATCATTCTTCCTGGAAAGCACATTTAAAGGGAACCAACATGACGCCCCCACCTAGGAGTGTATTAAATTTCATGAATAATGAAAAAACACTCTCAAACATGAATGTTTAGAAACAACTTAAATGCAAAAATTTCATTCCCATAACCATGATCACCAAGACATAACACTTGGTATGGAAGCCGGAATTTAAACCGAACATTGTGTCAAAACAACCATGTCCTAGAAATTCCTCCTGACTAGTGGGACGGACTTGGTTTACAATCGTGAAAGTCACTATACATCATAGATAACCTAGAATAGACACAACAACTCAAATCCCAAATATTTTACTAAATGTGTGGTCAATTTTTGACATTTAACACTCAACATGTACTATGTATGGAAACATATACTACCCTGAGTTTACAAAAATGTACCAGTATTGGTACTATTAATGGGCTTTCCACCCTTAGGATCCTAGTACCAGTTGGATCACACTATAAATGGCACAAATGCACATCATCAATACAACTATTTAAATGGATGGTGATTTACCAACTCACCCATCACATATAGAAGGAGAGGTTCACGCAACCTCCTAAGTCGATGAACATTCTCGAGGCATGTCTAACCTACTGAACTAAGAATTCCCCAATGCTCATTCCAAAATTATGGGTCATGATTAAATGATCAACCATCCAAACAAGGGTGTCCCATTTAAATACTCAAACATACTACAAGGGACAACGACACTTGGGTGGTACCAACTCTGAAAAGATCTACCACAGGATATCCCCTTATGAAGCATAAGCATCGTAACACTATGAGACATTATATAGTAGGGATAACTGCAACCAATACATAGAATATAGATCCTAGAAGGGACTCCCTAGAATAGAATAGATTAGAGAGATAGCTCAGAACTCCTTTCTGGTCAAAAGTCTAAACTAGATTGGTCCTAACACCCAACCGATCATTCATGCCATGTTCATTCTCAGGTGATAACTAAATATGGTAACTAGAGGAAGAACATATCCATTTATAAAGAATCCCCAAACCAACCATTAGGAGTCCTCAGAACACTCAAAAGGTTTCAACATTTTCATCTACATGGAAAACAACTCAGAATGGAAAACTCTAGGATATAAAACTGACAAAACGGGATAAAACAGTAAACGACCCTTAAAGGGTACCAGAAAAGATGTAAACGATGTGTAGAAACAAAACATGAAATTTACACTCAAGCTCTTACATAGGTGTGTACTCCCGCTAGCCTAGGCATGTAAACATCCCATGTACCTGGCGTGTCATCCTGACACACGACGCGTACTCAGGTTCTCACTCCTATCCATGTACTTTCACATGGCCAGAGTCATACAGGGTCCACCTAAGTAAAACTACATGGGGGTGTACCTATGGTACATGGTCTACACTGTTCCAAATTCATCATCCCCTATTCTCCAACACACGTATTGACAGAAAGTCACAAAAACATTGTGTATACACATGGGTACATGGTGTGTTCTTATGAAAATTAGTTCTTCCCAAACAGTAGAATTCATGGCGCATCTTCATAGAACCACACATCATGTTGTTTGGGATTATAGGTATTAAACCTTTGAAACATCCCTAAAACAACTATTTTTTTCACAAATAAAGAAAAAGTGTGCCAAATTCGAATATGTGGGGTCCATACTCCCGGTGAAACAATTTTTGGCCACACATATGACACCGAAAAAAAATCAGCTCATGGATGTAACATGATCCACAAAACTCCAATTCAAGAGGGCCCATACTTCTCATGGATGAATGATTGGCATTCATCAAATTCAACCATAACACAAACCAATACACCTAACACAACAACATGAATATCCATCATGGTACCTATCACAATAACATGCATATCTAGCACAACATCTATCACAACAGCATGCAATCTATCATGATCTCTAAATTTCATGGAAAGAATGCATGGCATGTAATTTCTAATAAGTGACAATATGATGCATGAGATCGAATAACAACATCTCCATGGGTTGAAAAAATATAGAACCACAATGACATAAAAAATAATATCCCAATACATGTTCCTCAACCATAAGTGAAATTGAATCAACTGTAATAGTTCAATATCCAAAAACCAAAATTCAATACGAGATAATTTTTCTATTCCCTATACGTGGGGTAGCTACTCCCGATCACATCTTAACAAAAAATACCATTTCTTTTGTATCTATTCTTATTATCGAAAAACATTAAAAAAGACTAGAAAAAAACATCCTTTGATACAACATTGTAACATCCCGAATTCGAATTCCACTCAACGGGTGCCTGATACCTAGTAGAGAACATGGCATCAAGTGCATCTCCCCAAATGCTAGAGGCTGTTGAGTAGCTGTGATGGGCTAGGGTGTGATGGTGGGGAAACAATGTCATCATTGGCAGAGTGTAACACATTGGAATGAATAATAATATTAATACAAAAACAGTAAACAACATACAACTGAATTAAAAAACGAAATACTGATAATAGAAGTTACCAAACATCATTCCACATAAAAGATGATACAACATGTCACATGTTCAATGAAAACATCCAAAAAAAAGTACATTGTAGTAAAAAACAAAATAAGTATCTAAATCAAAAAATTAACAAAAGTGACTAGGAAGAATCACTAGCCTCATCTCGATCCCATGCTCTCCTACTTCAAAGAAGAACATCAAGTACCCACTGTATGACACTTTCCCTGATCAACACCTACAATCATTTAATCTGTTTAGGCACAAAATCATGAATCAAATAGGGTGTCAGACTAAATCCCAATAGGATAATACCCCTAGTCTAAACCAATCTGTCAGTGGATTTATATAATAGGAAGCATTCAATAGTGAAAGTGGTAAACTATGGGTACTCAAAAGCAAGAAAAATGGTTTTCTAGGAAGATAATGTAAAACATTATAAGTTAAGACCAAATACCAGTTTTTGATTTGTCTTGGAAGATGTTTCATAAGTCATTCATTTCATTATTCATGTTACTTAAATTATATCAAAGCCTCATGATTCGTATTAGGCCTGATGACCCCCTATTAAAAATTTACCGGCAACTCGTGAAATAATAATCATTTAGTCATTTTCCAATAGACCTCATCCAGGGTATCCCTCAATGGATACTAGGCTCGCTCGACATTTTAAATAAGCCTCAATAAGCCTGGCCACCATATCCATGGTTCGCTCATGGCCTTTACATAATTAACCTCTTGAGCCTGTCCATTTTCTTTTTACTGAGACAATAATTCACAAAAAATTTATAAGGTGAAAATAATCACATGAGCCCGACCTTGCCTTTTAACTGAGACTATGGCTCACCCATTGCTAATTATCCCTTTTTAATAAGTTCATACAAGTATCCACATGTAAATTAAACTATTACATGTCTTTAACATATTAATTCATGTGGGCACATATCATATAATAAGAAAAATATGTGAATTACACTATCATGTGGTTTAACATCAATATATCACTCATAATGGAACAATTTTAATAATAATCCTATTACATAATCTAAACAATAACATGGCCTAAGAAAATCCTAATTCACATGGTAAGGTTCATCGTTGGAGAAAAACATCCCAAACATGTCTAAATAGGCATAGGCATAAAATGCACAAAGGGGAAATCACTAATCCAAAACCCTCAATCAATTCAATAACAATTTATCCTAATTTAATGTCCATTATAAATTTAATTCATACATGATAATCCAATTAGGGAAACAAGGTATACAACATAGGTAACCTCATCCAAACACCTAGAAATAATCCTTCCCCAGGAAACACACCCAAGGGTGGCCATTAATCAAGGTAAACAACCAAATTCATTCTTTAAAAACATCAATCAACTAACTAAAAACTAATAAGAAACAATAAGGGTAAATTAAAAATCAATCAACACCCAAAAAAATTTTGTGCAACACTCTGGCAGATATAAACATCATGACAATTTGCGAAAGGCACAAGACCACCTACCTCATAATCGTAAGACTCTCTTCATCCAGCATTATCTTCTAATTCGACCTAGAATGGTGTAGATCTAAAAAATGAGTATAAAAACTCAACACTAAATACCTCTATCAATATGAGAAATCATGAATAATGGATCAAGAGTAATCAGGAGATTATTGGTTGGGTTTAAATGCCTATGACAGAGATTGAACCAATGTAAGGATGGATATTCGGGAGGAAAAATCCCTTCCAGTGTTGTTGTTCATGTAATGGGGTGAGCCGTCTGTCTTTCTAACGAAACACAAGGCCTATGCACATTTTATCCAAAAAAGGAAATGTACATAGTGTGTATGAGAAACTACATTCACTCTCCTTACATATTCTGTAAAGGTTGTGGTCGTGCCATCACATGGCATGTACTGGGATGTACATGGAAAGCACTGATATTAAAAAGCATGTTATTGAAAATACATGGAGTGTAATCTTGTTTTGCCTCCATTTCTATAAGTACAAACTTAAATGGAAAAATCTATACCACAATTGATGAACTGGGTTCTTACAATTCTTAAATAATTTCGGGTATATTTTATAAAATTGATAATTTCTATGTTGACATATATAATATTGAAATGTTCTATGTATCATATATTTATACAAGGTCCATGATTAATAGATTATATAAATATATATATAATGATTTATGATATATCTAGAGGACATGTTTCTAAATAGAAACATTTATATGTTGGTTATCGTCCAAGATATCATTATAACATAAGTGGAAGTACTATTTTTCTATAGGATTATCCATTTTTTATTATTATGAATTAAAAATTAATTTAATTTATTACACTATGACAAAACATACATTCTTACATTAGGATTTTGATTAATTATTTATATGGGGAATTTTATTTTTAAAATAAGAGTGTTTTTGATATTTGTATCCAAAATAGATTGGATAAAATATGACAACACATTGAGATATGTGAATAATGATAGTTAGAAAATATTTTATGTGTGAGATTAAAATTTATTAAAAACTAAAACTCATATGTTATCTTATCATATTAGTTTTATCTCAATCTATGGTATATATCACTAGATATTATTTTATATTGATTAAGAGATATCAGAATTTTTTATTTAATTCCTTCTTTATAGGCTACTAATTTATTAAAATTATGAATCATAAATTTTTTGACTCTAGTAATGAAAATCCAATATTTTTAATTGTTTCAGTGTTCAATGGTACTTGGAATAATTGATGATAATATTATGATATATAAATTTTTTTTCCTGTATTTTTTAAATTTCAAAGGTCCATAATGAACATTACTTATTTATGAGGTTTTTATAAATTGAATTGATGGATTTTTTATCACACAGAATTATGTAATAGGATATGAGATGATTTAATAAACAATTATTTTTTCCATAATTCCATAATCATGAGGATGTATTATCATACCATGGTAGCAATGAAGTCCCTTCAAAATGTGTTTGGGGATTACAAAACATTGTGTTTACAATTTCAAGAAATAACCCACTATTTTTTTAGAGTGATCATGAGCTAAATAATTCATTTAATTTCAAATAGATATGGGGTATTAATTTTATACATTAATTTTTTATTTTATAATAATTATTTATTATCCTGGGATTTTTTAATATTTTAGTACATTATAATAATTTTCTAACATTAACACCCCCAAAAACAGATGTAAACAAATGGAAAAAGAAAATATGGTGTTTTAGATGAACATATCTTAATATTTATGTTCATATTAGTGCCAATATATCATATCAGGTAAGTGGAAGATTGAATCAGTGGGTGCCTCTCAATGATCTGTGAAGAAGAATACAGAGTGGAACTAAGAATTTGTAAACTAAGATACAACTATTGAGATCTATATGAATAATATTTGTTACGATTTCCCATTCTAAATTATAAAATGTTTAGAGATAAGTAAAGTGTCATTTCATAGACTTTTTTGTGTCAGGGAAGGTTAAAATAATCTCGGATCTATGTATCACATAAAAAAATTAATTTATTTTATACAAATTATTAATTCATTGGGTATTCTATGGAGATTTAATTTACTTATCAGTCGAATGGGGACTATCTTGTTCACAACTCAACCCCGGACCTCATTATTCTATACATATACTCATATACATTATTACATAAAATATAAACATTTTTTTATATTCTAATTTCCATATAAAATTTAATATATATATATATAATATTTAAAATTAAAACTAGATTAATGAAAGTAAATTTAATATATGAAATGATATATTAATATTCACACACAACCACACACACACATTAATATAAATTTAAATAAAAAAATATATTAATAAATTCATAATTTTTATGAATATATAACAATTTATATATAAATATATATATATAATATTATACATTATATTAATATAAATGTAATATAATAAAAATAAATATGAACATTTATAAATATATGTTTCAATTATGATAAATATAAAATAAAAAAATTAAATTATTTAGGGTTTTTTAGTATAATATAATTAAACCACACAAAAACTATTCTCTCCACTAAAGAACGTTTGAGGAATAGAGTTGGTTATATCAACACTCATAATCACACAAACACACACTCATACACACACTTTTGTAAACATATATGTTTATATATATATATATTATTTATTCCATTAAATATTATTGTCAACATTTATTTATATATTCAATTTTTTTATATTTATATTGTTATATAAATACATTAATGACAGAATTATTATTGTCTAAGGGATGAAAAAATAAGATGGTAGTGGAGAATACTTTAATCCCGGCTGCCACGATGGCCTCGATAAGAGGATTATTTTAGAAGTTACAAATGATCCATCAATGGTGGATAATTTATGTCATAATGAGTTGTTTTATCATGCTTTAAAGAATGCATATATGGATGATTGGGGCCCAAAAAATGATTTTAGTGTGAAAAAGAATTTTTTGGAGGTAGTCAAATCGGCTTCCAATCAATCGTTTTTTTGACTTCGATCGTCCGACCCCAGGGGGATTCTTCATAACAGAAGATCATATCACATCATATAAAACTAGGAGGTAGTCTACGAGGGATTCAATCATTTAATATACCCTATTATTGTTAGTGTTATGGTTTAGAAATGAGAACAAACTTTAAAATTCATAAATCTCACATAGAGGATTACTGAACATTGGGGAATTGGTGAATGGAAGATGACCAAAATGTGATGAGGATATTACCATGTTGTCTTTACTTTTGATGATTTTAAATATAGATCTTGGATATTTGGATTGATTTCTTTATATCATGATTTCCTATGAATCCATGAATGTGACAGAAAATTTGATCCAGAAACAGTATGGACCTCTAACACATAAGACTAGATCTGTATTTTCAAACATAATTAGTTATATTATAACTAACCCATAGATTCTTTATTCAAATAGATGACATAATTTTCAACAATGAGATCCCTGGGCATTCATTTCCCAACAATAACACGTATCATAACCATATTATTGTGGAAAGTTTCACCATGAAAAGGTCATCCCCTCAACCATATCATTTCAATAAAGGTGGGGATAACATTCCAAGATGTAATGAAACCAAAATGGAGGCTTGGAAGTATATGCTAGCAGGCACCACACTTTATAGGCTCATGGAGAAATTAATGAACAAAAAGAGGATCTAAAGGGAGTGGAGAAAAAAATTCATTTTCTATAAATGATATTGATATCCAGTATACTGAAAATAACATTGAATACATTCAAAATTGGAAAAATAATCAAGAACCCCTGATAGGGAAGAAATTATTTCCGAGACGAAGCTTGAATATCATCATAATATCATTGAAATTATGGATAAAGGTCTTCTAAATGTAATGTGGCTAAAGAAAGGTGAAAATTACTACAAATTATACTATAAAATTCAAATAGAGATAAGGGATCAGATGGGGAATCATTCTATTATCATTAATAGAAAATTTAATACCTCTAAAAATGATATTACTATGGTAGTGGTTGAATATTTTAGTGGAATATTCAAATATGATGGATTGGACAAAAAATGAATATTTTTGGAAATATTCCCCCCTATATTGATGATCAACATAATCCAAACCCTCTCAGGGTTCTAGAGAGAGATGAATTCAAAAATGTCTTTCTAATCAATACATGGAGGGTAATACTAGACCTGATCGATACCTAAAAAATTCCTTCTGTCCAATTGGGAAATTATACATGATTACTTGGTCAATGCCGTGAGGGAATTCATTATCATGATTTTATATCATATAAAATCAGCTCAGACAACATTGATCTGATTCCCAAGAAGGAAAATGAAATATATATTAAATATTTTCATCTAGTGGTACTTGGTGATACTATTCCTATGATCATTGAAAAGATTCTAATTCCTAGATTTGGGGAAATTTTCCAATATTATATTACTCGAAAACAATATATATCTTTTCCAGGAATATGCATATATAATTATCTCTTCACCTCTTTAGAGAGTGTCAACATTCTGAGGGAGAAAACAAATATGGGGAACTTTCCCCTTAATATTGACATTTCTAAAGACTTTAATACTCATAAATGGAACTTCCTACTAAATAACTTTAATAAGTTTGGATTTTCTTGTACCACTATGAGACTGATTAGATGTATTATTTTCTTCAAAAGGCTATCCATCTTCATTAATGGGCACCCGAGAGGATATTTTCCAAGCACTAGAGAGTAAGACAAGGTGACCCTCTTTTAATGCTTCTCTATGTTATTGATAAGGATTATCTGATTAGGTGTATTAATGAAATTTACGAAGTTGTTCTCTTCCAAAAGATTAATGCTAGGATGAATTTGTTTACCCCTTTCAATTTTTATATACAGATGTCATCATTATTTTAAGGAGGAAATAAAGAGAACCATATCCAATATTCAGGACCATTTTCATCACTATGAAGAGGTTGCAGGGTAATATATTAGATGTGGAAACATGTGTATTATTTTCGGAGATGGACCTTCTGGGTGAATGAAAAATAGTATTGAAAGGTAGCCTGGTGTGCATAGGGGATCTCTTCAATTCAATTATCTAGTTGTTCCACTATTCTAGCGAAAGGTAGAATCCAATTCTCAGGAAGAGTATCACTGATATCATCAATCAATTGACTAGCTAGAATGTAAGTCTATGTCCTAGAATGGAAGAGTGTGTATTGTGTTCTTAGTTATTACATCTAATTTTTCTTACTCCTCACTATATAGGTGGCCTGGAGGCCTCATCAAGGAGTTGCAATGTATTATCCAAAACATCATGTGGAATGGGTTTGTGTATGAAAGAAATCTAGACATTATATCATAGAATGATTGCATAATTCCTTTTGAGAAGGGGGGATTTGGAATCAATGATCTAAAAATATTCAATGATAGCTTGATTGGAATGATCAGATGGAATGTGGTTAATACCAATATCCCCTCTAGTGATTTTTTTATTTTAAGGTTTAAGGGAATGTTCCTGAATTGATAACCTAGTTATCTTATATCCTCGGTCTAGCCATTAATTAATCTCTCTTTCAGAAACATCATAAAGAAGGACAAATGGCTTATGATAAGGTGCTTGAACCTCAAATGCTAGAGTTCATACTTACTTGACTTTCCCATCAGGGAAAAAATGAACGTTCTTGTGATCAAATGAAGTTGACAATCTATGACTTCATGAGATATTATAACACACTCAACATTGGGCCCATGATGATTGTTCTAGAAGAACAAAATGATGCCATCATGGATGTTGATGACCTTATGTTTAAGCCTAGTGTGAATGGCCAATTCACTCCCATGGATTATTACAAGATCAAGACTGAATGATCTTCCAGGATACCATAATGGCTTTCTCAATTTGTGGTATGATTCATAAATCCATCACGTTTCATTATTATATGGAAAATGTTGAAGATAAAACATCCCCCATGTAACCAAATGAGAATATTTGGGTAGTGTATTGCCTCGACATTCCCTTATTCCATATGGATGGTGAGGAAATTCAACTCATAATTTTGGAATGTTCATTTTCAAGGTCACTTTGGGTGTACATGATGTAAACCATTGGGCTGGACATCGACACTCCTAGATCCTTGGAGGGGCTGATGACTCTTATTTGTAGCGATGAGAAGAGTAATATAGTGCATCACCAAATGGAATCCATTGAATATATCCTTACTTCCATCTAGAGGGTGTACAACATAAAACTATTTGAGGATCAGGTTCCTTCCAATAATTCTGGCATTTGGCTGATGCAATGTGATGTCCATACTATTGCGAAAATAATGATTGGTGCAATGAATAATTATATAAATGATCTGAGTATACTCAAGATATTGGGATTCACATCTAATTACAAGACATCTATTATCATTAAATATGTTCGATGGATACCCCAAAATGAGACATGGTACATAGTGAACGTCGATGGTGTGACGTCAGGAAAGCTGGGACCATAGGGAGGTGGAGGCATTTTCCAAACACACCATTGTTTTGTTAAAGGATATTCTCTTCACTATTTTTGAATTGGGACTAACTTTGAAGCTGAGTTGTGGGAAAATATGTACATGGTAATGTATTCGTTCCATAATTAGAGTCATGCCATCTTGATAGAATCAGACTCAGAAAATGCTGTTATCGCACAGATGAAAAGATTGGGGAATGACCTATAGAAGATACAATCTCATTGGATTGACTGTAAGAGTTTTCTTACTCAAACAAACTAGAATGTCACACACACATATGGAGTGAATAACCAGGGGTAGATGCCTTGTTAAAGTGGGACGTCCTTGAAGAATGATCAATGTGGAAATTCAGAAAGCCTAAATATTGTATAACTTTTGTGAGGATGACATGTGTTGGGTGGTTCACTCCTGGATATAAAAAGTCCCTTGTATGCCTAATCTTATAGTACTATATATGTTTCCATTAATTAATTTTTAGGATCAGACATGCCTAGATCCTGGACCATCCTTGGTATAAAGACATTAATGAAAATATTTAATACTAAGAGTGTGTGTAAATTACAAATATATCTATATGTATATATAATTTTATGATTATATAAATATATTTATAGTAATAAAATTATGAAATTATGAATAAATCAGTATTTTTATAGAAATTATTTATTTGGTTATATTTAAAATAATATAATTAACACAAACATATACTTACTATTATATTCATCTTCTTATTAGTATTAATGTATTTTTTGTATATTTTTTTGTTTAAAAATTTAAATAAATATAATATTAAATATATATATATATATATATATATTTAATATATTTATATTTATATGTATTGGATATCAATTGAAATTTTATTTTCTTATTTCATTTAATATTTTTAAATATTATATTTGATTCATATTTTAATTTTAAATATTTTTATCAACAATTATTATTTAAATATTAATTTTAATTGAATACACACACACCATATTATATTTTAATAATTTATAAAATATATGAAGATAAATATATATTGAACATATATATTTTATTAATATGTACATTATTATATAATTTAGTACACACATACACAATGTGTCTTTATTCAGAAAGGAAATGGTATAATCTCCCTTTCTCATGGCTAAGCTCGCATTGAGAAACGTCCATAGTTTTTTGATATTAGTTAGCACAAGTATAGGGAAATCTAGAATTTCACATCATACCAGTATGTGAAATCCCCAATCTTACCAATTCTAGGCCTAGTATTTGTTTCTGAATCAGAGGTATCTACATAATCATTGGATGCATTACGTATAAAAAACTTATCTTGTGCTATCATTAATCAAAATATACTATGACGGTATAAAATAAATGAAATTACATATAAATATAAATATAATAAAACCACTAGGGTAATATTTGATATAGTTTAATCAAACAATATGATACAAACAAATACATATTTAAAACAATTACATCATTAAAATGGAGGAAACATTGGTGGTTGTCATAATGAGGTATCTACTCCACTAGAACTCCCTATGAATCACTCGAATCCAGCCTCCATGATCATCCTTCATCAAAAGAAGTTAATCTATATGAACACATGTAAAATAATTGTTAAGCACAAATATTGGGGAGATAATTAAAATACTTACCATGGTCTTCCCAAGTAGTGTGATGGAAAACGAACCTATCCTATCTATATACATAAAAAAATAATGAATAGATTACAAAATATAATTTTACCCAACATATTCATAGTCAATAATGGTGTCATTATCAAACATGATCAATATACCCATTAATAAAATTCTTCATAGTTTAAAAAATAATGGTGTTTCTTTATAAAAGAAAAATCCAAATTCAAAATTGTAGTCTTATAGTCTCAAACTGATAATTCACCTAAGATTCAACTGTTATAATATTATTCATGAAAGGAACATCTCTACCTATCATTGAATCCATATATATTATACCAGTATCTCATGATATCATTTTTATACATGTTTGAACATGAGAGGTAATGATAATCTATAAGTATGATGATACATATCATATTAATAGAGGATATATACATCAATAGGGAGGTATGCATGTATAAATTCATATACAATGCCATAGTTTTTTTTGTAGAAGATAATATAGTACTAAGTTAATCATTTTTTCCTTGATCCAAATAAATAATGTCGAAGTGTTGTCATCACATAGGTGAATATCAATTAAATACATTCCCATATCTAGGATAATGTCAGATCTGCTTGTCTCGACCATCCATGCAACAAAGGTGATAAAGGAATTACCAATATCCACATATATTAAAGAAATATTTGATATGTCCCAACATAGAGTAGTGGGTGAATTGAAAAAAAAAATATTTAGGAGTCTTCATCAGTCTCTATCCATATAAAAGGATAAGTGAGATTAGACAATTATCGTCTCTAACTATTCCTACATAGAGGGTGAGCATAATGGATATAAACATAAATATACATTCTCCATTTATATTCATCAATTTTAGGTTGTCAAACTTATCAAAGAATATTGTTACCCATAATCAATCCGAATAATAAAAATAAGGATCCCTCTTCCAGTTTCAAAAAGGCTTCCTAAAATCTCATATATACTGATAAATTACCTCCAATTAATTCCCACTACACTCTGTATAAAAGTTTTAGTTACCTAAAAAATTTTCATAAATATTTCATGATAATCATAACATTCCTAGAAAACATGAACATAAAAAATAATTTCTATGACATGGATAAACATCATCATTTCCACTAAACAACAAACGAAATGATCAATTATTTAAATTCTAAAACAGCTAAATTCAATATATTCTAGATATAAAAATTCAAAACTTTTAGTATCACCAACAAAAAAAATATTTACATATATTTATGATTTTCATGAATTTATCAACACCATTTCAATAAATTTTAATTTAAACATCACGTTTATTTGTTTTAATAATAATATGAAATTGAGTTATTATAAGGGATTAAAATAATATTTAGTATATTTATTCAATCTGGATATAACATGAAATGGCATGCATTAATTATTAATTCTATATCAGCATCAGTAATTAGAACCCAATATTTATCATTTTTTTTCAAAACCAAAATTGAGTAATCTAGATAAGACTATACTAAATTATGTTTTTATGAATTGCAGGTATGAAGGATAAAAAATATCTATTTGAATCTTCTTATAGAGGATTCTTATTAAATGTTTATAGGAATATCATGAATTTTGATCCATAGTAGAAATTTTATCTAAATATTGAGAAATTAACTTTTCTAAAGGAATATTATCTTAATAAGAAGAAGAATAAAGAGGACATATGATATTTAAATAGTTTTCATACTTTTTTAGTGATATAAAATTTTCCAATTGAATAAGTTATATTGATTTTGAAATTTTTGTAGGATATAAGAGAATAATTTTATACATATCAAATTTTAATAATATACATGATATTTGGATGAATCAATGATATTTTATCTATGCAAAGGTTAATATGATACATTCAAAATTATTAATGATGTAATATATGGGACTAGAACTACATGGATTGAACATTTACATGTGTTTGAAGATCTATGTTCTCGAAGGAGGCTCAGAATAAGATTGGGGAAGTTTGTTAAGAAAAAACTAGAAAGGGGAGATTACACATCATGTAACTGAATTACAAGATCTGAAATTATGTCTCATGGGTTGTATCGTAAAATTAAATTGGGTTTCACAATGTGTATGTTTTTGGGTTTGAAAAATAAAATAAAGAATTAGGGTGATGCATTTTTTGCAGAAACTGACCACAAGGCATTACACGATGTGAAATGGGATTAAAAGTCACATAATGCCCCAGTGATATATGTTTTTAAACCATTTCATCCAATCAAGTTTTCAAAAACCACCGGCTATAGTAGACCTCACTTGACCCCATGCGACCCGATGACCCTGTCTTCAACATTTTGGCGATTACAACGTTAAGGAATGGTCCAGAGCTCCATCCTTTGATCTTTAGCGATCAATATTTTATATATAGAATGTTATACCTCTAATATTTTGGGTTTTCATGTCTGTTTCCTCTTGTTTCTCCTTTACATGTGATGGATAGTGATCTCCATGTTTCTAATGGATATTTTGTGGTTGTTTATTGATGAGAGGTGGTGTCGTCATATCCCCAGGATGATAAAACCATTATAGGAGACATGATACTCACCTGTTTTAGGGTTTGTTCTCATGTAAAGAATGTTGATGTCATTTTTAAGTAAGGGATTTTTTTCTTCTCTTTTTATTTACATGAAACAGTAATGATAGTATGATTTAACCCTTTGTATCATTATGAAATTTTCATAATAATTGTTTTAACGTAAATTAAGAATTGGTATGAATCTCATTGCATTATGTTTTCTTTATACCCTGAAAACAGTTCGCATAATTCTTTTCTAGATTGTGTGACATCTATTCCATATAGTATTTACCATGTTTCTATTGATGGAAACTGGTAAAGAACCTAAATCCTAAATTAATTGATAATTTATTGGATAAATATTTAAAGAGTCGTGTTAATTTTTACAATTGCTATTGTAATTTGACAATAATGAAATTAATGTAGATGTGAATGTTTAAATAAAATGTATGGTGAAACTGATGAATGTTGATACATTTTGAGATAGGTATTCACGGCATGTTAAATTAACTGTTTAATTAATGTGTGAGACCTTTAGAATCTTGTTTTCTTAGTTTTATCATTGTTGTAACCTGCGGTAATGAATCAATTAATTCAAAAATAATTCTGAACTGGTTTTATGAATAATATACAATGCTTTTGGTGGGTCTGAGTTGCACGCTTGTTGTAAAATCCAATGGCATTGTTCTTTGGAACTGTGAGAACTTGTTGTGCGTGAAGGATGAATGGATAGCTTAGGGCCATGATCCCTATTTCTATGTTGGTTTCCTTCTTCTTGTGATGTGATGTGAGAATGGGATAGATGATCCTTGAGGGATGTTTTGTTTTGTGGGGTAGGGATGCCCGATCATTGTGGTAGTAGTTGTGGCCTAGAGTGGCAAGAAGTGTCAGTTTATGCATGTGGCTATTGAGGAGGACAATAGAGATGATGTAATGAGTTGTTGTTGGTTTTTCAAATAATTTGAAATGTGTATTATTGTTGAATTTATAGTCTTTTTATCTTCTTTAGTCTCCCCACTCCTTATGGTAGCTGTTTTTTCTTACTGTCCACCCAGAAGAGGGAAAGACGCATGGGGTAGGGCATGTGATTTCAATGTTTAGATTCTTGAGGATGGATGGGTTTACTCTTATTCAATAGCTAGAAAATACCTAATAGGTAACTCATCTACTCACATTTTTGAGCCCCATGTATTTGGTATCTTATAATATTTTCATAAAATTCATAGAAATATGGAAATATGGAAAGTGTTAATTTTTTAAAAAAATGAACAATTTTATTAACCACTGTGGTGGGAGCTTGCAGGTATCGAAGGCTAATGTTGTGTTTCTAAGAAGCTATGAACTTGGTGTGGTTATGCTTGGAGGGCACATAGCTTTGTTCAAATTCTGATTGACATGAATGTGGAAAATTATTATGGTTAATTAATGGTTATATAATTAATTAACATAATGTAAAATTTATGAAAATTGATAAAGTGACATAATGAATCTCTTTAAAACGGTTGTGTGCTTATAGGATATCAAGTCTTAGTAGTGGAAGTTGGGTGTCTGAGAGGCATGTCATGCAGTTGATTCTAAGAATATCTTATTCACATAGTGTGGTTGTGATCTATATTATATCATATACTTTTTGTTTTTCTATGTGGTACTCCACCATGATGGATAGGGAAACTGACACCATTAGGATTTTGATCCCTAGGGGTGTTTTCTGCAACATCTTGGTGGGATGATGGATGGATGACTACCCCCATTGACCCTGCACTATTCTCATGTATTTACTTGTGCTTGTTTGAATGGTGATTAGTTTTCCCCATATATGTGTGTAGAGGGATGTAATGGATTTTTGTTATTTTACAATCATATATATTATGGACATAATTTCTTCTGGACTACTATAGGTGTAATGTGTATGAGCTATGATGGAATGAGAATCGCGACTCAGTGCATGGGATGTAATGGAATGAGGTATAACATTCGATGTATGATATAGGATATGCGACCTTTGGTTTCTCACATAAACATCCTGGTTATTTTTGGCTATGTGGATGTGGTGGTTGGGTTGCATGAGTTGCATGTTGTTGTGCTTTACTCAGGTGTCATTGGGCCATCCCTTTTGGAGATAGATTCGTAGGATGTATGGCATTGTGAAAAAGTTCCAAACTAGTGGGAAGTTGTAGTAGGGTACCCTTGACATTATTTATTATATTATACTCTTGTATGTGATACATGGTGATGATGGAAATATAGCGTACCTATTTAGGAGATGAGTTAGTTTCACATTTTATTCACTGTTCTTTAGCATAATTTCTTTATTTTTTCACAAGAGGATTTTGAGAGGAACCTACTGAGTATACTGTTATACTCACCATATGTTTATATAATATGTTTTAGGTCAGTTGGGGCTGGTTGGAGATCAGGCTAGTTTCTACTAGATTTGGGTTTGTGGGAGAAGTTTGAGCTTCACGGTCACTACCATTGTTCTTTATTTTAGTACTTTATGTTTTTCCTTTTAATTGTAGTAGTACATGCATGCCATTATATATGAGCACATGGGTTTCTTTTATATTATAGTCTGAGCAAGAGTTGATTGGTGATTTTATTATCTCTCTCTTCCACATGTGTTCTCTTAGAGGGTAATTCCTCCTATCTGTGTGCTTATTATACCCTCTTTATCAGTTGCCAACCTAGGGCATACTATAGGGGGGACTCAGGGTCATTATAACTGTTATTTAATTTTCAACTCATAGGGTGTACTCATTGAGGGTAGGGGGTCATGATATAGTTTTATTATAGGTATGAATTAAAGTAGGATGGATTTGGAGTTAGAAGCATATGAGGTTACATTAGTTGTTAGGGAATCAATGTTAACTAAGATTAGAAAGCATTGTAAACAAGAGTGATCAAATGAAAAATGGTTATTTTTGGATACCTATGATATAATGAAATAACCATGAAGCATATAGTGTTTACTAAATAAAGTGATACTAGTTTTAGGGTAGAGTCCTAGCAAAGGATCATGGATCATTCTTATTTGTGCTAGTGTCTGATTGGGTACGTCTTGAGAAAGGTTAACAGAAAATTGAATAAAAGAAAATACTAAATTAATTTTAATTCTTACATATTAGAGGTTCTGGAGCTCTATTTTGTTTTCCTTTTCTAGGTATGGATCCATGTCAGTGTCCTCGTCTGGTTCATGCATAAGATGTTCCATAGGTTGTGCTCGCAGATCACCACTGGGTAGAGTTTGACGATGATGATACATGGAGGAGGACACTACAAGAGATTCCGCACGAGAGTCTATAGAGGTATGATGGATCTATTTTAAATGAAATAACATAATATTGGTTGGAGTAAGTTTATATAGAATTTAGTTTTATACTGGCTACATAAGAGAAATGGTAATAAATTTCTATTAATTTTCTGTGAGGGGTAACAAGGCAGTGGTGGTTCTTGTTCCATGAAGATTGTGATGAGTCAGCAGTATCATGGGAGGAGTCATGATATGAGTTTATTGTAGAGTTTCATTATTCGACCATGAAGGCAGCCAATTTACAAGACCTACTTACCCTACTATAGGGGATCTCCAATGTGCGAGATTTCAGGATCCATTTTAGGAACCATCTGGAATATGTTTTATTCCTATTTCTAGATGAGGAGGCCACAATGAGGCATTTTGAGGAGGCTTTGCTTCTAGAGATCCAGTGCCAGGTCACCCAATTTACACTGAAGGCATATATTGATGTTTTGGAAAAAGAGTAGGTCATTGATAGGACGTCATCCAGAACTATATCTCTATGAGAGGGTATTCTTGAGGATTCCTCATGAATTAGAGATATGGTCTCAGGTTCCAAATTTTTAGGGTAGTGGAGCTTTCAGTCAACTAGTGGTATGTGCCATCTCCCATCATCTTGTTTCTATGTGGGTAACGTCACTCAGGATTATGTCATGGGATAATATGCATGTTTTCATGGGGTGGATGATTTCATATGTGGCGAGAGTGCCCAAACATTTTGAGAATTCATTGTTTTATTCTTTTTCCGCTACAGGTTCCTCTGTTGAGGCAGTATTAGCAGAGGAAATAAAATTTAGTTGAACTAGTGTTGGATCAGTTGAGAGAAAATGGGGTAAGTGTTGGATATCCTCCAGATTCTCCCCTTCCTCAGAGTGAAAATAATGGCTATTTAGGTAGTATTCATCAGGGTTAGATAGGTCATGGAGCGTGTCTTGATAAGATTTATGCATTAGCATTGCCAGCTTCAGGTGATCTAGAAATCATTTGGGGTACCCTTTTCTTGTTTTCTACTTGGGTGGGTGACATGTTTGATTCAGGAGTGATGCACTCATTAATATCTCATACCCTTATCCCTGCATTGGGAATTGAGTTAGAGGGGATTCTAGTTCCCTTGGCATTGAATACTCTAGTTGGATGTTGAGCTTACTTTTTTGAAGTACGTTGAGACTGTGTGCTAGTTCTATGGATCACTCCTCTTTGGTAGATTTCCTATGTTTAAAAATACAACCATATGATGTCATCCTCTAAAAGTAATGTTTGTATTTATTGTAGGATGTTGTGGATTTATTCTAGAATCATGTGGTATTATATGATGTTAATGGAGATACAATATTGTTTCATGGAAAGCGGGACCCTTAGATAGGTCAGAAGAGTCCTCGATCCTTGTCATACTTGATGGATAAATTAATGTTGAGTTAGTCAGAGGTTTAGTTGTCAGTGTTTCTCATTGTAGTGGAAGATTCCCCTGATGTCTCTGTAGAAGTGGTTGTAGCGTTACCCCCTCAATGAGATATCGTGTATAGGATAAGGCTATAGTTAGGCGTGTCTTCTATGTTGTTGTATCCATATAGGATGGAGCCTTTTGAGTTGCGAGATCTGTATATACAACTCGATAGTCTATTGTACTTCAGTTTCATTTAGACAAGAGTGTCAATGTGGGGTGCACCAGTATTCTTTGTGATGAAATGTGGTGGAAGATTGTGGTTATGTGTCGATTATAATCCCTTGAACGGAGTGACAGTGAAGATCCATTATCCTCTTCCACAAAATGATGATTTTTTCCGATCAAATAAAGATTTTAATTTGGTCAAAAAATATCTATTTGTGGTTAGGATATCATCAAATGCGTGTGAAGGATGAGGATATCCCAAAGACCATTTTCTGTTGTCATAATGGGCATTGAGAGTTCATTATGATGTTGTTCGGCGTAACGAATGCTCTATTTATATTCACTGGGTTAATGAACACTAAATATTGTGTGTTATTGGATAGGTTATTTTTGGTTTTCATCAATGAAATCCTTTTGTACTCTTCGTACAAGGAGGATCATGTTGGGAATCTGCATGCAGTTTTGAGAGTTCTTTCCCGTGTGATTCTATTTTTGATGTTGTTAAAGTGTGAGTTTTAGGCTCCAAAATTCCATTTATTAGAAAATGTTGTATCCCATCATGGAGTACCTATGGATCTATGGGAGTAAAATCAGTGGTTTCTTGGTCATCCCCCAAGATAGTGGATAAAGTGAAATGTTTCCTTTCTATTGAAGGATATTAGAGGACTTCCATAACTAATTTCTCTCGATTTGAGACTCCACTAACAGCATTGACCAAAAAGGATTAGGTTTTAATATGGGCTGACTAGTGTAAGGAATATTTTGAGTATCTAAAGGAGAAGTTGGTTTGTGCTTCAGTTTTTTGTCTACAATCATAAGGAGTTAATTTTTAGTTTTTCTATGATGCCTTGCCTCTAGGGTGAGGTTGTGTTCTGATACAAACGATATCATTCATTTCTTATGGGTCTTGGTAGTTTCATTCCAATGAATGGACCTATTCCACCCGTGGTATTGAGTTTTTGGTATTGGAATTTTCCCTAAATCTGTAGATACATTAACACATCGGGGATCATTTTGTGGTCTTCACCGATCTAAAATTACCTGAGGTACATTTCCCCCCAATGTGACGTGAACTTGTGACAACATCAATGGATGGAGTTATTATTGGATTTTGAATTTGATATTTTTCATACACATGGAAATGGGAATTTCTCCGCCAATCCACTGAGCATGAAGTCACGTAGTGATGCAGTTCATGAATTAGGTGATTCTAGGAGAGTGATGGAATACATTCAACCTTACATCTGCATATGAGATAAGTTGGAGTAAGAGGTTTCCTTTTCGAGATGATGGTGCACTCATCTCTGGTGTAGCAAGTAGAAGAGTCCAAGTTGTGGGATCATGAGGTGGAGTTTTTGAGAGATTTAGTTGTATGTGGTGAGGCCCCTGGTGGTTGTTTTGAGGATGAACAACACCAGGTGTTTTTTCTGTAATGGCTTTTCATTCAGTTTGCGTCACCTGATATGGTGTTCATAGAGTTCCATAGTTCACCCTTGGTAGTGCTTCCTTGTTTGAAAAAGATGTACTAATATTTGAGAGGTATGTTTTGGTGACATGGGATGAAGCATGAAGTTGTAGAGTTTGTGTCTCTATATTTGGTCTTCCAAAAGGTGAAGTCAGAGCACTGTGTTCCTGCTAGTTTTCTACAGCCATTAGATTATACTCAGTGGAAGTGGGAGGACATCTCGATTGACTTTTTTACTAGTTTAGAATTAGATCATGGAGGCTATGCTTTTATATGTGTATTAGTGGATCATTTGATGAAATCAACCCACTTAAAAAAAATCAAGGATTCAATTTCAGTGGATATTATTTCAATCAAATGTCTGGAGGAGGTGGTGAGACTCCACAGATTCCTGAGGATAATGATTTTTGATCAAGATTCTTGTTTTAACTCCAGGGTGTGGAGAGGCCTCCATCACAATTTTTGTTCTCACCTATGCCATAACATTTATTTTCATCTACAGATGGAATGTCTGACATAACAAACCATACAATCTCTAGAATACATGATGCCCTCTTGTGTCTTGAATTTTGGATTTTCTTAGATGGGGAACATTCCCTGGGTATAGTTATCTTGCAATAATAGTTTCCAGTCCACCATTGGGATGGAGTCATTTAATTCCTTATGTTGAAAAACATTCCACTCTCTGCTGTGATTGATTGGGGTTAGAGCATTAGAAATTTTCGGGCTGAAACTCTTACAATGTATGATTGAAATTGTTCAGGTACCTCGTGAATGGATGAAGGCAACACATGATCATCTGATGTCTTAGGCCGATTAGAGGAGGAGACCTTTGGATATTGATGTCGGGGATCACTTGTTTCTGAAGGTGACTCACCATATTGGGAATAGATTGATTGATCATTGGAGTAAGCTTTTCCACTGGTGTTTTTGGGCCTTTTGGGGATTGGATTATGTCAGAGCCATGGTGTATCAAGTATCACTTCCCCCATAGATGAGATAGATACACTATTTTCACGTCTCATTGCTCTGTCTTTATCTCCATGATGACGCTCATGTCATCTATTGTGGAGAGAATGACATTGACGAGGATGAAACCTTTAAGGAACATCCTTTAGAGATCCATAACCTCCAAGAGAGCGTATTGATCATGCATGGTATTCACTTAGTTCATGTCTTGTGGAGGAATGGCAGAATAGAGGAGAGTACTTTAGAAGGTGAGTTGCAGATGCATGATTAGTACCCTGAGATGTTTTTTAGCTCTTCACCTGTAGCATTGTTCATTTAGTGGTTCTAGAACTTTTCCATTTTTCAGATTACTTTCTCTTATTTCTTATTGTGAACATCTCCCTTTTAAGAGGTGTGTTCCTTGAGAGAGTATTTAAGAGGTAGTTCTGGTGGTTGCATGGTTTTGTGCATATTCATCTAGTGAGGCAGTGAGCTCTTATAGAGGATAAAGCATGGAGAGGTATATCATGTGGTGGCTATTTGGATGACCTATTATTCTTTCCTCTATGAGTTGGTTTTGGATTCTAGAAGATGAGAATGTTTTGAGAGGTATTTTATGTGAGGGCCCACATTCAGGTGGATCAAACATTTTCCTGTTTTTTATGATTTATGTTCTTGGAGGAGGCTCGAAAGATGTTTGGTGATGTCCGATACGTATCAACTTGAAATGAGGGATTACAAGCCATGTAATGAAATTACACGACGAGAAATTCTGTTTCACGGGATGTTTCATGATGTGAAATAGGGTTTTAAGATGTGTATGTTTTTGGGGTTGAAAAATAAAATAAAGCATTGACGAAACATGATTTTCTTGTGGAAACCAACCCCAAGGAATTACCCGATGCTAATATGAATTACTTGTTATGTAATTCCCCAAAACTGTATTTTTTGAAAACATTTCAGAAGCTAATTTTATCAAAATCATGTGTCTACAGTTACTCTCCCTCGATCCCAGGTGACCCGAAGACCCTATCTTTAGTATTTTGGGGATCCCTTCATCAAGTAATGATACCTAGCTCCCTTATACGATCTGTATTGATATTTATTCGATATTAAGGTAAGTTAAACCTCGTTTATTCTTGATTTGTTGATCTATTTCCTCCCATTTTTCCTTTCCATGTGATGTAATGTGATCAAAATGTTTTTAATGCAACTTTCTCAATTGTTGGTTGGTTAGGTAGTGTCATGACATCTTCAAGAGGATGCATTGATTGCGGGACAGGTGATCATGATCCATTGCATAGTTTGTTCTTGAGTAAAGAACATTGAAGACCATTAGAGGTAGGGGATTCATTAATTCTCTTATTATTTACATGAAACTATAGATATATCATAATGTATACTTTTGGATTGCAATGAAATTGACATAATAATTATTTGAACCAGATTAAATAATTGGTTTTGATCACATGGAAATATTTTTTCTTTAGACGAAGATAAAAAATTTCATGTTGTTTTTCAAGAGAGATCTATATCTATTCCTTTCTTTATTCATCATGTTTATCTTGATGGAAATCATTAAAAAACATAAATATGGAATTAATTGACAATTACTTGGATAACTATTTAAAGAGGCATGTTAATGAATCTGGTTGGTGATTTAATTTGATGATAATACAATTAAGTATTATTTTAATGTTTAAATAAATTGGTTTATGAACCAAAAGCATGATGATTATTTTTTATAAAATTATTTAAGTCATGTTTAATTAATTGTTTAACTAATTTTTGAAAGCTTGAGAATCCTTTTTCTTAGGTTTCCCATAGTTGGAAGATTTGATAATTAATCTGTTAATTCAATATGTAATAAGAATTGGTTGTATGAATATAATATAATTCCTTTTTTGGGAATGAGATTCCCAACTGATATAATGGCCAATTTCCTTGTGTTTTGGAGTCATGAAATCTCATTTTGTGTGAAGGATAAATGTCTTTTTAAGTCTAAGTGAACGGTCCCTATATTGGCTTCCTATCATTTTTAATGTGATGTGATCCTGGGATGGATGATCCTGGAGGGTTGTTGAAGTATGTGGGGGACGGGAAGCCTAGTTGTTGTGGCAAAAATTGACGTCTAATGTGAAGAGATGTATCATTTTATGCATGTGGGTGTCGAGGAGGACACTAGAGAAGATGGAAAGAGTTGAATTTGGGCTTTCCCATCAATATGAAATATTTAATCTTGTTGGTTTTTTTTTAATCTAATTTACTCTCGCCACTACTTTAAGTAGGTGGTTTTCTATACTCTCCTTCCAAAGAAGGTGAAGACATGATGGGTATGCAACTTGATATCCATGTTTAGCTTCTGGAGGATGGATGGGTCTATGCTCCTGCAATAGGTGGAAAATAGTCGACAACTAGCTCATATACTCGCTGTGTTGAGCCCTATGTGTTTGGTAGTTTAGAATGATTTCTTTGAATACATGGAAATATGAAAATTATTAAAGGGGTAATATTGTGAATAAATTAATAATTATTTAACACATGGTGTTGGAGGATGATGGGATAAATGATATGGTTGTGATTTTGAGAAGCCATGGACTTACTTTGGCTATTTTTAGAGGGCATGGATCATTGTTAAATTTATAATGTAATGTAATGTGGAAAATGAAGATGGTTAATTAATGGTTACTGAATGAATTAATGTAAATTAAAATTAATGAAAATGGATAAATTAACTTAATGATTCTCTTTAAAATGGATGGGTGCTTATAAGATATCTAATATTAACAGTGGCATCCAGGAGTTTAACAGACATGAGATAAGGTGGATTCTAAGACTAGGTTCTGTCTATAGTGTGGTTATGAACTATATAATATACTGTAATTATTGTGATTCCATATGATTTTCCACAATGTCAGTTCTAAAAACTGGCACTCCAAGGTTTCTGATCCCAAGCGGTGTTTTGTATATAATTTTTTTGGGAGGAAGGGAGACTGACTAAACCCTTTGAACCCAAACTATTATCTTCTTAGTTACATGTGTTAATATGCATGGCAGTTTTTTTTCTCCATATATTTGTGTAGAGGGATTTTGTAATGTCCCGGTTCCGGGTTCCGCCCAATGGTTCCCAGCACCCGGTTAGTCACATGGCCTCGAGCACATTTCCATGAATGCCAAAAGCTGCTGACTAGAAGATTGAGACGTGGGTGGGATGTTGGGGTATATATGCCCTCATTGGAAGAGTAATGCAGTGGAAATAAATAGATAATAGTAGTAGAAGTAGTAATTATACCATACAGTAGTAATTAGCCAAAGAATGAAAGTAAATAAACATCTTGATCACATATATAAATGATGCAGGATACATATATCTAGGAAAGAATCCAAACAAATCAAAATGCTGAAATAAATTAGTAAAACTAAATACAAAGGAAAAACTAGTAAACATGTTTAACAACATCACAAGCCTCAGTTTGGTTCCTTGCTCTCCTGCTCCACAACAATCAAGTACCTGAAGTAAATGTGTGTTTTCCCTAATATAAACCTGCAATAATATAATCTTTTTTCCCCAAAAGCATAACCCAAATAGGGTGTGAGATGAATCCCAGTAGGCAACCACCCAAATATATGTGCCTATCTACCAGTGAATACAGATATGGTAGGCAATATGCATAACAGAGGAATAAATAAGGAGGTACTCAAAAGTAAAAAATCGTATAGTTTCATCTACATTCGTTTACATTTATTAATTATTCAACCAATCATTCACAAGTAACCCTCTAGGAATGTTATCACAACCAAACCCCTCTAGTTAAACTTATCATTTAATTATAAAGATATAACAACCCTCTGGTAAAGCTCACACAATCTAACCCCTTTGGTCACATGAAAAAAAGACTCTCTGAGGATGCACTCACCGTCAATTCCCCTTATAGTCTTTTAACGATAAACTATAGAATCTCTGAGGAAGAACTCAATGTTAATTCCCCTGTGGTCTCATAACTATATCTATACACACATTGAGGGAGCACACAATTTCAATCCCCCTATGGTCTCACAACATGAAAAGTGTAACAAACACTCTAGCGAATCCCTCAATGTCAATTCCCCCTATGCTCTTACTACACCATGTTACCACAACCCTGTGTATAGAAATAGTTCACAAATAATTTTCAATAGTGAAAGAAAATCCCAAATACTACTTGGCTAAATGACTACAAAGCATGGAATAAGAAAGCAAGATAATATCACTCATTCATAACAGCACTAGGCATGGAAAATAGAGTAGCCTGTTAGAAAATTCTAGACCCAAAATTCAATATCTATTCAAAAATGGAAAGCACATCCATGTAAAGGTATCTAACTCTATTTAAAATAAAAAAACAATACTCAAGCACAAAATTCATAATAATCACTAATAGGGTTAAATTCTCCAAACACACAATACCCCAATCTAGGGTATTGGGCACTTTTGCACAAAATATTCTAGGGATAACTATGGAAAGTTACAAACCACCTACCTCAGAATTGTATGATCAATATACTCTAGAATTGGCCCTTTAATCATCCTAGAATGATGTAGATCTATAGAAACGTATAAAACATTAAACCAATGATATCTCACGAAAGAGGAGAAATCAAGGGGCGAGGCTCTTAAAGAAGGAAGAACTCACCGTGATGATTCCAACACAATCGACGATGGTTGATTTAGAGCAAGGACAATAGGTCAGGGGCTCAGAGAAGAATAATCACCTTTAGTCACTCTTGGATGACACGAGTTGAGAAGAAGATGATTCTTCCAATTAGATGTCACCCCAGTATATTTAATCAAATAAAAATAAAATTTCATGGCGTGTTCCCTAGGAATACAGAGTGTGTATGGGCCTTTACTGGGCCATGCCTTAAGCGGCACTAAAACATCATCACACAGTCGTGTATGCAACTGTGAGATGTCCAGACATGGCCTGGAATCAGAGGCAGGGTACACGACATGTACATGTAATTACACGGTGTGTACTGCTACGATTTTCCTTCTTCAAATATTTTCTCAAAAACAACTTGAAAGGAAAATTATACCTTAAAGGAAGATCCGGGTTCTTACAAACTTCACAACTTAAAAATATTCATCCCTATATTTCCCTAGAAAGGTGGCGTAGAAGAAGAATACTCAAAAAACTTTGGCTACTGTGATCGCACATCGACCTCTCTCTCCCACGTCTCATCTTGTACTCGCCTATGCTGCCATAAAACCCATACTAGAGGAACATACCGGCCCTGGAGAACCTTCGTGTTGCGCTCAAAAATCTGGATAGGTTGCTTCTCGAACAGTGCATCAAATTCCAAGTCATCCTTCTTAGGTTGGAATACTTGATAGGGGTCTAAGAAGTAATTATATGGCTGAGAAACATGGAATATGTCTTGTATAGACCGATACCACTAAGGTAACTACAACCTATAGGCAACCGGCCCGACTCTCCCCAAAACCTCAAATGATCCAACATATATCGACAAAAGATTTCTCTGTCTTGTAATCCCCCTCCATTCCAACCACGGTGTGACATGTAGGAAAATTTGATCTCTGAACTTGAACTCCAAGGGTCGTCTCCATCGATTGGCATATGACTTTTGTCATGACTATGCAATTTACATCCTCTTCTGAATCAACTATATCATCTCTTAGTCTTTTGAACAAGATGACGTACCAGCAAAGCTGCCTCTCCTACATCCAGCCAACATAGGGGTGATCAGCATGGCCTACCGTATAAAGCCTTCAAAGGTTCCATTTGAATAGTTTCTTGAAAACTATTATTGTATGAAAACTATAAAAGAGGTATGTGTTTCTCCCAAGAACCTCTAAAATCTAGGATACATGCTCAAAGCATGTCCTCCAGCACCTGTATTGTATGCTTGGACTAGACATCTATCTGGGGATGGTAAGATGTACTCAGAAGTACCTGTGTACCAAATTCCCTTTGTAGTCCCTTCCAAACCCAAGAATTAAAACATGCTTACATGTTTGAAACAATAGAGTGAGGAAACACATTTAAACATACAATCTCCCAGTTGTAAAACCTTCCCAGTTCATCTACACTAGAGGTCTCCTTGATCAGAATGAAGTGATAAACCTTCATGAGCCTATCAAGGAAAATCCAAATATCATCATTCCCTCGAGGAAAAATTGTTAAACATGTAACATAGCACATCATGAAATCATTCATCTTCCACCCAAGAATGGGTAACCACTATAAATTCATTGTTGTTTGCTGAGGCTCCACCTTCACCTGATGAAAGGTGAATCTCTTCATGAAAACGCCAGCAACATCTTTCTTCATATCTAGCCACCAATACTAACGGATTAGATCTCGATACATCTTGGTGACAGCAGGATGAAATCCCAAAACTGAGGATTGAATGTCCCTCATGATATCCTCACGTATGTCTTCTCACAACCATATGCGCCCATGAAAATGGAAGATCTCATCATCACCAACGGTCCATCCAGGAATATGATCTTCCTACTCAACGCATCAGCTAGTACATTGCCTTTCCCAGACATGCAGCCAAGATCAAAATCAATGGATGGAAGGTACTCACACCACATTCACTATCTAAAATTCTGATCACACTGTGTAATGATATACTTGAGAATTTTGTGATTGGTGAAAACCACAATATTCTCTCCCAAAAGATAATATCTACAGAAGCACAGAGAATGAACAACAGTAGCCAAATCCAAATCATGCGTCGAGTAATTCAACTCATGTTGCCTCAACTACCAAGACCCGTACACAATGATTCCTTCCCCTTGCATAAGCACTTATCCAATATCGATACCTGATGCATCAAAATATATAGTATAGATCTTTCCTGGATCTATAAATACTAGTATCGGTGCTGATGTCAACCTCCCTTTCAGCTCCTAAAAGGCGGACTCACAATAATATGACCATATGTACATCACAAACTTCTTAGTGAGCCCCATTAGTGGCACTGCTAAGAGAGAAAATTCCTATATCAAATGAAATTAGTAACCATCCATCCCTAGAAAACTCCGTACGTCAAAGACATTTTTCAGATGATCCCAAGAAACTACTGCTCTCAATTTCTCTAGGTCTACTAATACTCTGGTCCTTGAGATAACATGACCCAAGATGTGAATTTGGTCCATCCAATAGTTTAATTTTGAGATATTAGCATATAAATGATGATATACGAGTGTAATCAGAACAATCTCATGATGGGTATCATGGTCATGTCGAGGGTGAGAGTACACCAAAATATCATACACGAAGAATACCAAGAAAGAATCCAAGTATGGATGGAACACTCGGTTCATCAGTGCTATGGTAACTGTTGGCGGGTACGTGAGACCGAATGGCATAACCACATACTCGTATAGAACATACCTGGTCTGGAATGGATATAAGATGTATATTAGATTGTAGGAAGGATGTAAGAGGTATATCAGATTTTCTAACGCAAAAATGATGATAACTAGATCTCATGTCAATCTTCAAGAACACCCGGGATCCTTAAACTGATCAAAGAGATCGTCAATACTCAGTAAGGCATATCGGTTCATAACTATCAACTAGTTCGGCTTCTGATAATCCACACAGTGTCTGGGGGTACAATCCTCTTTATTCATAAATAGGAATGGAGAAACCCAAGGAGTAGTACTGGATCAGATGAAACCCTTTGCCTACAACTCCTCCAAATACATCATGAGATCCTGTAACTCAGTTGTAGCCATCCTTCAAGGAGGAATGACACTAGTTCTGCTCTTGGAACATGCTCAATAAAAAATTATACCTCTATCTTCAGAGGAGAACCTGAAAATTCCTCTCGGAAAGACATCCCTGAAATGATCGACCACTAGAGGAATGTCAGACAGTGAAGTCCCCAATTCATCCAGATATAGACTAGCAATCTGGGATGTAACTCCTACCAACCCGTGATGCTTGAGCCCTGCTCTGATTGCCTAGAAATCACTTTCACCCTTGTTTAAAAAATCCACCCTCTGTTAATGTGAAACTCACCCTACGATGATTATAGTCGATAACTACCAAGAATGGAACTAACCAACCTATCCTGAGAATGACATAATAGCCTATCAACTCTAGGAAAAAGAGGCCCTATAATAAGTGAAACCCACAATCCTCAAGAGGGTAGTCCTTGCACTGATGTACAATAGTCCTTCCTGTACCCAATAGAGTGTCGAGTGTCGTGAAATCTATAGAAGAAAAGATACAGAGCCCAAGTATCTCCACAATAGCAAAAATATTAATATATGGGAAGCCCTTGTATCGAAAATTGCATATGCTAAAACTGAGGCAACTAGAATTGTACCTCAAACTGTAGATGGTTCGGGATCCTACTCATGTGGGGTCTACTGCACTACAAACGTTTGACATGTTCCATGCCCTTGGAACCCTGCCAGACCACCCTGAGCTGATCCACCTTGTTTTCGATTAATTCCTGGTGACTGGATGCCATGGCCATGACCTCCACCTCATCTTAAATGGCTGGACAAACTCCAGTTCCCAGACTGATGAGAAACTGGTGGTTTAGATCCTGAACGCAAAGTCAAAGAATTACCCCTGTCACCAGTTACTGGTGAAAAAAATAGAGAGAAGCGCTGAAGATTCCCATCATTCTACAAGATTATCACTCCACTAGGTCTCTTGGGAAATATCACCTAACATGCCCACCCTTCCCACATTGTTCGCATTCCACCAGATTATCTGAAGGTGTATGTCCCCTACTCGGATCCCTACATGTAGACTCTCTATGACAATTCCTACTATCAGTTGGAGGGGTACTAACTCCGGATGCTGAGCCGCCCTGTCTTACAGCCCCCAAACCCCTCAATTTTCACTTTGTGATTAGCAGCTGGATGATGATCGAAAAAATGGAAGTCAACCAGATGATTTTCACTTGAGATCAGATTTCATTCCTAATAACATCCTCGAACATCATCGTCCGGAATAATTCATCACCCCCTAGAATAGGCATGAAGCCCTGCAGCTATATGAAGTGAGAAAAATACAACTTTATTGAAAGATTAACCTGCTCCAAACTCATGAAATCTCAGTCTCGATCAACCCTCAAATTCTCTGGGTAGATGTAATCATAGAAGGTATGCTGAAACTCATCCCAAACCATACCCTACTTATGCCCGGATTGTGAGATCTCATCCCGCCATCTCTTTTTAGAATCCTGAAGCATATGTGTAGCGAGCTTCACCATACTTTCTGGAGGCATCTCTATATGATTGAAGATCGAAAACATGGTTTCCAACCATGAATTGGTACCCAGATGTCCTCCATCCCCTAATAAAGTGGGAGGATGCTGTTACTAAAAGACCTCTGTCAATTATTCCATAAACGGGGTAGAAGGCGGTGCCCCTACAAAGTCTTTATAAAAGTCACGAAGACTTCTCGGAACTTTACATCGACACCTGTATCCGGAATGAGGGCTGGTGCCAAGACATGCATGACTGAATAATCAACTGGTAGTCCCTGATATGCTATGTCGAGTGTCTAATCACTGCTCTGTATCTAGTGTACAACTGGAGGAAATCTCAGTGGCATTACTCTACAAGATCAAGTTCACACCTTTGTTCAAGATTGTCAAGTACTGAAACGAGAAGTGAAAAAAAGGAAACAGATAATGTAAGAATTCATGTTCTTGAAAACATGGATACAAGGAGTGTATAACCCCTACACTATATGTTCCCTTAAGTCGTTACATTGGTGTGTACTTCTACAAAAACTGGTCTTGTAACATCCCATACAGACAATGTGTTCCCAAATTTCACATCATGTACTTGAATCCTTTCCCCCTACATGAGTTGCACTACAAAAAAACCCCACAGTTCTCTCCTAGAAATAAACTACCCATCATGTTGGTTTAATAAACAGTGTGTACTGGGAGGATTTCACTGACCCGTATTGATAGTCACATGACCAGTTACATGGGTTACACTACACGACATTTTCAAGTGGGACACGATGTGTATAACCTATGTTCTATTAATATGTGTCATTAGTAACATGGGTGGAAACATGGTCCTTAAAAAACAGCATGTACGTCCGATACACGAAGTGTTCCTCCAAGGATTTCACAACCCCATGTCTCAGCCCACACAGGCAGGAACACAGTTAGAGAGTGCACGACGTGAACCTAAAGTACATAGAATTAACTTAAGAAAAACGGTTCCATCCTAAACAAAAGGATACATGGAATTTATTCCTCAATACACACCATTTATTCTGGGGTTTTCCAGATAGTATCCCACAAAAACTATTCTAAAACCCATAAAAACATTAAAAAATTGTAAATTTACAAATTCTGATCTATGGGGGCCCAAAATTTCCCCAAATCAATTCTTGGCATTTTATTCATGTCATATATAAGTATAACAGTTCAATGATCCACCAGATTCTGATCCATGAGGGCCTATAACACCTTAGCGACCACTGTTATGCATTCATCCCAATGATACCTTGGAAAATCCAATACCCTATCAATTAGCTCTTACTATATCGAGGCATCTATCACAACAACATGCATATTTCTCACAACATCTATCACAAAAACATGAAATTGGTAATGCACCCTAAATGGCATGAAAAGAATGAATGGAATGTGATCTCTAGAAAGTGACTATATGATACATGAGTTGGCATACCCTCATCTCAGTTGGTTGTAATAGAATTATAACGTCAATAATATCAAAGGTAACAACAAAAAACATGTGAATCACCCAATGGGGAAATCAAATCATCTGTAATAATTGAAAAACCCAAAAATTCCAATAATCTAGGTAAATTTATTTTTCCCTATACACATGTTAGCTACTCTTGAGCACAAATCATTTCTAACTACCTATTCATTCCTATCCCTATCTATAGGCTTCAAATAGTTTGTAAAGAAGAAACATTTTCTCTGATACCACTTTGTAACATCCAGGTTCTGGGAGCCGCCCAAAGGTGCCCTGACTAGCAACGAGGGACTTGTGTGTGATGTTGGGGAATCTATTCCCTCATTGGTAGATAAATGTAGCGAAAATAAATAGATAACAGTAGTGGAAGTAGTAATAATACCATAAAACAGTAATCATCAGAGGAATTAATGTAAATAAATGAATAGAGAACATATATAAATGATGCATGTTACATATTTCTAGGAAATCATCCAAACAAGTCACAAGTCTGACATATATTACTAAACCAAAGTACAAAGGAAAAAAAAGTAAACAACTCCAACAGCATCACAAGACTCAACTTGGTCCCATGCTTTCCAGATCCACATCAATCATGTACCTGAAGTAGAAGGGAACTTTCCCTTATCTAAACCTACAATAGTATAATATGTTTGATCCTAAAAGCATAACCCAGATAGGGTGTGAGATGAATCAAAGTAGGGAACCACCCATAGCTCTGTGCCTATTTTTCTAGGAATATATATATATAGCATGAAATATGAAATATAATTTAATAAAAAAGGAAACAATCAAAAGTAATCAATACTAGAGTTTCATCTACATTGATCTACATTTATTAATTATTCAACCAATCATTCACAAGTATTCCTCTAGGAATGTTCTCACCACCTAACCCCTTTGGTTCAACTTATTATTTCTCAGTAATGATATAATGACCCTTTGGGAAGGCTGACATAGTCTAACCCCTATGATCACATGAAAACAAAGACTCTCTGAGAAATAACTCACTCTCAATTCCCTCAATAGTCTTTTAAAGATAAACTAAAGACTCTCTGTGGAAGTACTCAACGTCAATTCCCCATGTGGTCTCGTAACGATAACTATAGACACTATGATGGATCACTGAACATCAATCCCCCCTATGTTCTCACATTGTGAAAAGTATAACCAAAATTATAGGGAAGACCTTTACATCAATTCCCCATACGGTCTCACTACACTAGTTTCCCACATCCTTATGTAAAGAAATTTTTCACAATTGATATTCAATAGCTAAAAAAATAACACATTCTACTTGGATAAATGGATACAAATCATGGAACAAGAAAGCAAGATAATATCACTCCATCCTAACAGCACTAGGCATGGAAAACAGAGCATCGTCATAGGCAATTCTATAACCAACAACTAATATCAATTCAAACATGGAAAGCACATTCATGGAATGGTAATTAACCCAATTTTCAATCAAAAACACATAATCATTCACACAAGTAAAATCAGGAATTAACAGGGTTAAATTCCCTAAACACGAAATACCCCAATCTAGGGTATTGATAACTTTTCCACACAACATTCAACGAATTACAATGGAAATGCCCAAACAACCTACCTTGGTGTTGTATGATTTCTATAATATAGAGTTGGACCTTGAATCTACCTAGAACAACGTAGATAAAAAAATGACTAAAATATTCAACCAAAGATATCTCAAAAAATAAAACAAATCAAGGAACGATGCTCTAGAAGAAGGAAGAACTCATCATGGCAATTCCAACGCAATTGAAAACAGTTGAATTAGAGCACGGATGGCGGGTTGGGGGATTGGAGAAGAATCGTTAGCTTTGGTCACTCCTAGATGAGATGAGCTGAGAAGAATAGTGTTTTTTCAATTAGACATGACCATGGTTTGTTGAATCAATAAAAAAATAAAGATACGCATCATGTTCTCAAGGAATTCATGATGTGTATGAGCCTTTACCGGGGCCCGCCTTAAGCGGCCTTGCCAAATCATCACATGATTTTGTACAAGGCCATGAAAAGGCATGGACTAGGAGGCAGGGTACATGACATGTACAAATAAGTACACAACATTTACTCTTAATATTTTCCTTCTTCCCATTTTTCCTATAAAACAACTTGAAATGAAAAACATACCTGAGAAGAACAATTGGGTTCTTACAACTGTAATGCCCTATTATTGTTTCACACACATAGATTCTATATATTGTTTTATATGGGATATTATTGGTGTAACTTGTATAAGATGTGATGGATTGTGGCACCTTACATGGTGTATGTGGTGTATTGGTTTCAGGTATATTACCCGAAGTATGACACACTATATATGAGTTGTGGTGGCTCCTATAAAATACATAGTTATTTTTATCCATGTGGACTTTGTGGTTGGGTTGCACGAGGTGCATGTTGTGGTGCTTCACCCATATGTCTTTGGTCTGGCCCTTTTGTAGAGAGATTATCAAGATGTACATTGTTGGGGGAAAAGCATAAAAACAATGGTAAGTGGTATTGGGGTACCGTTGACATTATTTATTATATTATACTCTTGTCATCGGTACATGGTTTGAGTAGCCATGGTGAGGTTTGGAACATAGTATACCTATTAATGTGATGTGTTAGTTTTATATATTGTTTACTATGGTTTATCATGTTTTCTCATCTCTTCCACAAGTGGATTTGGAGAGGATCCTACCGAGTATACTATTATACTCACCCTACATTTATATAA
The DNA here is from genome assembly GCA_963277665.1 of Viscum album. NCBI lineage: Eukaryota > Viridiplantae > Streptophyta > Magnoliopsida > Santalales > Viscaceae > Viscum > Viscum album. The sequence continues at coordinate 3,608,776 of CAUJRU010000025.1, read as the reverse complement.
ACTATTTTTAGTACAGTTGGAGAAGGTTAGAGATCAAGCTGGTTACTACTTGCTTGGGGTTTGTAGGAGTTGCTCGGGCTTTATGGTCAGTACCATTTTACATTATTTTTTTACTTTCAGTTGTAGTATTTTTGAAATGAAATTACATATTTTAACATGGGTTTCTTTCATATTGTAGTCTGACTAGGATTTGGTTGGTGTATGCCTTATCTCTCTCTTCTGTATGTGTTCTCTTGAAGGGTAATTCCTCTTAACTATTTTTTTCTATACCCTCAGTGTTATTTTCCTTCTTAAGTCCTACTAGAGGTATGAATCATGAGTCAATATCTCTATTCTTCCATAAACAGCCCTGGAGGGGTACAAATTGAAGGGAGGTAGTTCTGGAATGCATGTTATTTTACATTGAGGAATGATGAGAATTTTTATAAGGGTAACACATCTGACAATGTACATATTTTGAACCTCATAGATTAAATAACATTATTAGTTATTAAAATATATCCAAGGATTTTAGGTTTCATATTATCATGTATGAAAATAATCATATGTTTCCTCATCGATAACTATAAGAATAATATATCAATCAAGAACAAGGAAATAATGTTTCATATTTTTTGTGGCGATTTGAATCCATGAGACAAAAGTTAACATTCTATATATTAAAATGAATGGATATTTTGGGATTGAAAATGTCTTAAGAAGAAATTATATATGTAACTAAATGAATTTATAGAGTACAATTAATAAAATGATGATGTAGTTGGGGTAGAATTGTACCTATAGAACCATTCTTATATTTCAGTAGTTTTCAATCTTCATTTTATTTTCTGTTTTTTATGTTTAATAATGATTTTTTATTTTTCTGTTATTTTTCATTCTCTAAAAATAATGCATTAAAAATAATTTATATGGGGAGGAATTTTATTCATTTTAAATTATTTTTTCTTTGTAATTTAATAAATAAAATTTTCTCTTCAATTAAGTGGGAATTAATATTCAGGTGAAGGTCAAAATTTATAGTTTTGGCGTTCTTTATTGAGTTTTATTTATTTATTATTTGATATTTAAAGGATTTATAATATCCCTCCACTCCTTTTCAAGGTATATATTATGGGATAATATGATTATTGTGGTGATGTTTTCAGTGGATTCTACAAGATTCCATAATAGCCTGAGTAGCTCATAGTTTTCATGGTAGGTGAAAGGCTTGGATGGATATATTTTTGGTATTATGGTAATTATTTAGAATATCACATACACATATAGAATTGTTGGTAGACTGTGAAATTGTTTTTTGTAAGTTAATTCTAATCTTTAATATTTATCCATGGGTGAGATATGAATTGTTTTTTTGGATCCAATCAATCATCGTCTAATTAGAAGATGAGACAATAATTTTTGAACTAGTGTATAATTAAAATTGGAATACCAACCCTAACCAAATCACATAATCACTATTTTTATTTTCAAAATATTGTATTCGTTTCAATTTTTTTTCGAGCAATTAAATTTCCAAAATAGTCCCATTTCTAACCATATTGATAATTAATTTTGTAAACTCTTATATAGAGTCAATCCTAGGTCTATCACTGTATATAAATTATACATTGAATAATGTTTCATTTACCTCACCCATAAAGAGTCCCATTATCAAAATATAGAGCCTTTATAGGGAGGAAGTTTTAAAATTTAATTTTTAATATTGATTAATATGACGTCTAACATTATTATTTACCCATTAGATCATGAAAATAGAAGAAAACTTATCACTAGACATAGAAAACTAATATTTGAAGATACGTTTATGGAAGATTACCTTAGATACTCAATTGAAACTTCTATTGGTCATCATTGGACATCCCATAATAAATATAATACAAATATGATCTTAATTAAACTATGTTCACAACAAATCCATAATCAATAAATATATATTGAAATTTTTGTGTAAAAATGTACTCTGAGTTTAAGAATGACTTGATTGAATTTCATCCAAAAATTTAATTTATTGTCAAGTGATGATCTATTTAAACACAAAGATGAATTCACATCAGAATAATCAACCTTGAAGTTAGGAGGAGTGCAAGTAGAGTAATTTGAGTAAAGGTTCGATCACTTTTATCATGAATGAGATACGATGTAATGGACATGAAAAATATAACCTGTTGATTTTCAAGGGAGATATGAACAAAAATGATTATTTATATAGAGATTACTCCCTACCTCAACATTTATAAGTATTATAAGAAATTAAAATTCCATCAAAAACTATTATAGAGACCTTCTATGAATACTAGGAGTTATTTAAAAACCTTTATCCTAGTCTCCTAAATCATGCTACAAAGGAGTCTGAATTCCTAGTTTTATTTTATGAAGTATTAAAAGAAAATAATCGAAAAAGTACAAAATTATCTTTTATTGGAGCATTATTATAAAAATCACCATCTAAGGAAAATTGACAGATTGATAAGATAATAAAAAAACCCAAAGAGTTTAGAATATTTGGTACTTGTAGAAAAGGTATCCAAGAGGTAAACAATTTGTTTCATCACTTATAATTGAATCATTATATGAATAAATAACCATCCTAGTTCGAATAATAACATTCAAAAACGCCACTGAATAATAATTATAATCCATGGTATCTACTTTATGATCATTTTGCACACATATTAATGAACTGTTGGGTAATAAACATGGAATACATAGTGGTTTATATTCCCTTCATCAATATAAATATTAACAACTAAAATATATTGAAGGGAGTGCAAACAAGTTCAATATTGGATTGGAATGTAGAAGAATCAGGACTAAACACCCCCTACAATTATTATATAAAATAACTCTAATTTTAATATACATAAAAATAATAACATCCCTACAACCTTTCCAATAAAAATATTAATATTCTTACAACAAAAAAACATGCGAAAAACAACCTCATTTAAAATAAATGAATAAAATTCAGTAACCCTCCACCAATGCATAACCACCTGTACTATTAAAACAAGTTCCTAAAGTGGATGAGTAGAGGAATAATATAAATTAAATAGAAAATAAGCTCAATATTTTTATAATATTTTTTTCTAAAACCCCTATGAAACTAAGAACTCAGGAATTCACATATATTAATATAAATCATACCATGATGATGAATAGAAGTAGAAAGAACATACCCCACCCTCCACACCTAAACCTGAACATATAAACCAAAACATTAGAAGAATGATGTTATAAATTCATGATAATCTTGATAAGTTCACTAAAATCATTCCCAAATAAGTTGAAAATAAAAAAGATAAAGTGGAGGAAAAAATATGTGGAAATAAACAAGAGAAGCAATTATAAAGGCCTAAATGGTGAATATATAAATTGCACTTATATTCCCATCAATGATGATTTAATCCCATAATATTATTTAGAAAGAACATAAAAAATAACATCAGGAAACCATCCTAAATATTGGGGTTAACATTCCTATCATGGAAGCGCTTATTGTAATACCAATATATCCTATGTAATCTATGGATCTCCATGTAAAAATATTATAGATTCAATTATTCTAATGGATCTTTTATAGAAGAATTATCCCATTATTGAGATTCCTCCAGTTGGAAAAAAATTCAATATGCACAGACATTCTCTATTAATTTCACTATTTTTTCAAAAAAAATATTATGTTCCTTACATGATTTAGTATTTACAATAAATTTCAATTCTCAATAAATAAATAACACTTTATATGGGGGAGAATTTAATACCATTATTGTGGATTTAGAACTTGAAAATAGATACACAATGTTTCCCATAGATGTTTTAAAGGATATATATAATAAAAATAAATAGAATTAATATTTTCATATTTAAGAAAATTGTAAATTTTAATGTTTTTAGTGTTTTTAACTATTTATTACATGAAGAAGTTGATATTCCATATTTCTTTTGTGGAATAAAAACCATTAATGTATGAAATACAAATATAATTTCATCATTAAATACCCATTAAATCTTTAATTAATATTTTATTCTTATTGATTTAAAATATGTGTACCTCATGAATAGAGAGAATATAGAAGTTGAAATTTTTAATAATAATTCCCTAAAATAAGAGAACTCATTTAATTATCTTATGAGACAAAATGTTAATAGAATATATTTGTTTTTAGGTGGAATTATTAGAGTTATTTTCAAAATTATCATCAATAAAATTTCTCCTAAAAAATTTCAAGAAATGTTAGATATCACAAAATGAGGATCAAACCCAATATAATTAATGATGTCAACAATAATAAAGACAGTTTTTAGAGGAATATATAATCTACCCCATTTAAGATTCATAATAGGTCATCCACATTCTTATGAAAATAGTAATATATATTGTAATGAATGAGATAGATTATTTGATCCCTTGGATAATCCTAGAAAATAGGATAATCTGTATAGACTATATGAGACTAAATCATGTCAATTTAAAGGATCATTTACGATTTCAATAATTGAAAAAATTAGGTATTTTTTCTTGTATAACTTATTTTTGTTTCTTAGATTAATTTGTGACCTTAATTAATGTTACACCTTATGATAATAGACCAATAGAAGAAAACATTTACATATCACTATTATAAAATTATCTTATAGGTGGATACCATTCTTATTATATAATACACCGGCTAAATTTTAGAAATGTATGTTTAGAATATTATTTTATTACATTTAATATTCACTATTTGTTTTTCTGGATAAATTCTTCATTTTAGAAAATTCATTTGATAATTGATTGAAAAACATAGAAAATATTTTGAATGATTATTATAAAAATAATTCTTTTAGGAATTAACAAGTCTCATTTAGTCTCTTTTCATGTCACTTTTTAAATATGATGAAATTTACATTAATATTTGCAATGAATAATATTTTTATGAGTTGATGTGGTGAATGACCACTCCAACAGTGATGTAACTACAATCTAGGAGTAACCATTTGAGTTACTTTGTAATGTTTAAAATCATGCTATGGGGGTACTTATGTCCCAAAGTATTGACAGAAAATATCATTCCATTAAATATTAATGAAGGAACATATATTCTTCCCATCTCAACTACATAACCATATATAATAATAACTAGAAATTTTACATTCTATTTAAAAATAGATATATTTTATTATGGGATCTAAAGTTACTGTATTTTTTATCATTATTACATTATTTACATATTGATAATTGTCATAGAATGTCCCCATTTGTTCAGATAGAAACATATAGATTATGATATTGATAGATTTATAATGGATAATAATGTTTGTGAGAATATGGTGGTTGATTAACAGATCATATTACCCAACACCACCAAATTTTATATTGTAAAACAAGAACTACTAAATAATCACATTTGTGGATAGTAGTTATATTTGGTTGAAGGATATGTTTCTCCATAAACTATCATGGTAAATTATTCAGGGACCAATCATGTAATATCTCACTAGATTATAAAATTAATTTATAGACTAAACAAATAATAATTTTATATTTTGGAATATTCATATGAATGAAAAAAATTAATGACAATGTAATTAAAATAATCATACGATTATGTAAATTTATATTCATTTTAGAAATTTTTTAATACATTATATTGGGGTGGAAACTTTGGACCTCAAAATAAGAAATTATATAATTTTAATCATAAATTTATTTGATCTAATTTTTTAAATAAGATCTTTATTTTTTCAAAAAAAAATTCAATTTATATGAAAAAATAAAAGTGATTGGGAAAATACATAAAAAACTCATATTGTTTGAAATATTAAAGGTATTTTGAATAAATATTATTGGATTTCTTCCTATATCTTTTTTTAATTCATTTAATTTTTTTGTATATGATTATTTTTCATTGTATGAGGAATCCAATGCTACAGAAACTAGTTATTCTCTTTTTTGATGTTCTTTTATCAAAACTGGCATCTTCTATTTTTTTGGAGTTTCAAGAGATATCATCAGTTGTCAAGGGACCCACTTTGATATTATGGAGATCGATGCTTTGATGAGGATTTGCAAATGTTCGTCACAAGAAAATCATACTCTACCACCCATAGATATATCAGTAAGAAGATATTTTGAATTGGGACATAAAATGGATTTTAGATAAAACTATTTCAAAAAACATGAATGGTTGGAGACAATGGTTTGTGTACATCTTATGTTATTATAGGATAACAAAATAAATCACCCATTGTAATGATTCAATATAGTATTTTTTATGAGAATATTTTTCACTTACAAAGATGTTAGATCACAAGTAATACTAGGAATTGTATAGACCAATCTAGATACGGATAAAACTAGAAACATGGGAAACATACGCTATAGTAGTTGAAAGAAATTATGAGAGATTATTTTGAAAAGTCTAGAATTTATAAAGAATTTACTAAAATTAATAATGATAAGATAATTATATAAATGATAATACATCATGTAGTCTAATTGTTTCCATACAAACCATGTTTCAAGATGATTCCCTATAAACATTGTTCAAGTGGGGATTGTCTATTTATATCCACTCACGTCAATCATTTTGGTGTTGTGAAATTTCTAAAAAATGATAAGAAAACCAAAAAAATATTAATCAAAATAAGATATTATGTGGAAACATTCCCCAATTACCATTATATGAAACCACACTCATCTGAATAGTTTATCAATGTAAACCCTAAACTTGAAATTATTAAAGATATTTAATTGATTTTATTGATTGAAATTATCATATTATTTAAATATTAAATCAAACAGAATGTAATGGGGAAAATTTATCACTTAATTTTGGGGTAGAGAACCTTTTTATGTTATTATAAATTTTTTTTACTTTTTCAAAATCTATTCCTTTTTATGAAATTGTTTGTTTGTGTGAATATTTTTCATTTTTAATATATTTTTAAAATATGTTGAACTTAATTTGAATAGGTATATACCTTTTGAATTTATTCCAATATTTGGAAATTCATTTCAATCATATGTTGACATTTGATAATTGATGAAATATTATTGATATAAAATTTAATGTGAACTAATTTCATGAAAAAAACATTGAATATTGAACTTTTGGAAAAGAAATAATGCCCTACATCTGAAATCACAATTCAAAAATTATTTTGAAAATTAATTTTAATTTTTATTATCAACATTTTTTATCAAGCGAGCCAAGACACGTTTGAATAAAAATTAATTATTGTGTAATCTTTTGAAAAAAATGATTCATTTAAGGGATTATTCTATAATCTATTGATGCATTCTTTTCATATTTATTCCCCTTTCTAAAGAGCATTATTTTACTGACTAATAGGGAATCAATCCATTATAGCCATTAAAATACCTGAATGAACATGTTAGATTAAATAATTTGTAGAAAAAAATCCATACCTGACTTTTAATATAATAATATTCATGATTTATTTTTAATTACTGTTTTTGTAACAAAAAATGGGAGTTATAATAGGATATTTTTCAAAATGTCCTTCAACTGAAGTATCAAGTGCTAAAAATAGTATATTAATACTTATTTATATAAATTCATGTTGAAAACGAAGTTAATATTACCAATATACCATAAAAAATGAAAATTTAATTCTTTGATTAATTTATGTAAAAAGTACATCTATTTTCCTATAAATAATATATATTTCAAATAATCATAAAACATAAACAATGGAATGAGTTTTATTCTTATGAGAAAGTAATTCAACAAAGAAGAAAATAAGGAATAACTATATCATTTATTATATTTTCCTTTATCCTAGACTACCAAATAAGTTGAAGTTGAATTTAGAGGAATACTAGATCTAAAATATTCGTGCATGTGTTATTTGGTGTGGATATTTGAATGAATTATTTCAATTTGTAATGGAGAGATCTGGATGTCTTTAAATATAAATGGAATACATAATTTACATTCGTGAATAGAATATATAGATCCTTCTTCAATAAATTTAAATCCCCACTTTTCCTTTAATATATTTATTAAAACATAAAATTAAGATACCCATCAAATGAAACATGGAGTGGAAAATATTTCTATTGATGGAATGAAGAACAATTTATGTACCGTATATATAAATATCCATCAAGAGAAGCTATTAATATAGATGATTATGTGAATGGAGGTATAAATTGTTAAATGAACTAGAAATCATGCATTGTGATTCAATCATATAGCGTAATCTATTAATATTCCTTGGAATATATTTCCTTACATTATCCAAACATAAAGAAATGGAAGAAGCATGAATTGAACTCAGGAAATGACTCAATACATCACTCAATCAATGGAGGATAATAAATTTATAAATTTCTTAGTTAGTCATTTTTAAAAATTAAATGCAAAAATAGTCATTGAAATTCACAATTGTGTGTTGAGTAATATATTCCGGAAGCTTGGTGTAAGTTTGATTGTGAGGATAAATAGAGAGGAAATTAATTGAATATACATTGTAAGGAAAATAAATTCTATTATTTTTTGGAATCATGTTAAATTAAGGATCTTGGAATGAAATGGGAACCTATATTACATAATATATAAATTTTATAGTGGTAATATTTTTTAATTTGACTTGTTTGGGAGTCCAAAGATTTATTTATATGGAGTTGATAGTGCCAATATTGTTAAATGTTTCAGTTCGATATTAGTCATTTAATTTTCATAATTTTGATCATTTCAAGCCTAAATGTTTCATCTATTATTATTATGAATAATCTATAATTTAATTTTTCAAATGTATTAAAACATAATAATTAACATGTTTATAAATTTTCAACTTAATGGAAAAATCCAAGAAATAATATTGAGTTCTAGAATAAAAATGTTAACTGGATACTGATATTCATATTTATTGTATTAATATATATTAGGAATAATCTTGAAATTCCTACATTTTGTTTTTTAACTATTTTAATGGCTAAAAAATTGAAGGGGAGAACTTCTTATGGCCATATCTACAGAATTTTTTGTGCTACATATAAATTTAAATGAAGCATAAAAATTTTATATTTGTATTGGAAAATTATCCTATAAAAATATAACTTTCTTATGTGTAATAACATTTTGGATCTGGTATGATATTTTGATATTCCATATGATATTATAGTTTATTAAATTTATTTACATGGAATGTTATGTGCCGTATAATATTTCAAATGGATGTAAAAGAATTATTATATGTATGTGAAATCTCATCTATGAATAAGATATTTGGGAATTCATATGAAATTTAAAATATGAATAAGAAAATCTAGTATTCATAAGAACTATTTCCAAAAAATACATTTTAATTTGAAAATTTAGTATATTTTTTTGTAGAAAAAATTTGACAATAATACTACTTTGAAAATCATGTATTTAATATCATGAAATATTATAAGACTACTGTATATTTATTAATGACCCACAAAATCATGCATAAAACTAATCATTATATTACTCATTGATTAAAATTTTTAATATATTTTAACAAAACAAATAAGGAATGAACAGTGTGAATTTTGAATTGATATAATGATCCCATGAAGATTTTTTTTTTTAATTTTAAGATGAGAACATTCCCAAAAGGACAATCCTCTTTTAATAGAAATCAATAAAGGAAAACATACAAGTGTCTAAAGATAATAATTTTACATTGATCCCTCTGAATAAAAGAAAGGTGGTCTTGGAGATTTGAATTTGTGTGGACAAAGTAAATGTTATAAAATTTCAAATTAAATAATAATAAAATTTTTGCATGTCTATATAATATAGAAATGAATTATCTTAATATTTAACAGTATTAAAATGGAAAAATGAAGAAAGAATTAGGCATGGAGTCTGTATAGAGTATTATGTTACCATTATATATATTTTTATTATTCATTTTTTTTTTTGGTTTCATTATTTGGTTAATTTATTCTTATAAATAGTTAATTTATATTAACCTAATAATGGATGGGTAAATTCTCAGTGATTATGATAGGGTTATATTTCCATTTTTAATTATTGAGTCTTTAGAATTTGTCAAATAAAAGTCTCACTTCTATTAATAATCATACAATATTTAGTATAATATAATAATTTTGAATGTAAAATTTTTATTTTACAATTTTTCTTAATATTTTCATGTTCATGGATCCAAAACCCCCGTCTAAATTGTTTTAGGATATATATTGTGGAATTTAATTTTATTTCAGTAGTGATGTTCTTGGTGGTTTTTGACATGTTTGGATGGGGTCGTAGTTACTTGTAGATTGTTTTTCAGGAATCAGAGTTGGATATGTATTGATCTGGTAATTTAAGGGTGATTTAATTTATCACATAAATAGAAAAGAATTATGGTTTATTGATAAAATGTTTTTATTGGTTAATTCCCATTTTTAGCATTTAATATTTTGATAAATGTTAAATAGTTGCATTTCATCTCCTTCAACAGTTAGTAAGAACAAAATAGAATAATGTTTTTATTAGGATACCAATATAATATTCAAAATAACCATCAACCATAAAACCTTTTGAATAATGGTTTTGATCTCTTCATTTAGTTTCTTCACTTTTTTTTGAAAATAAATTCCTTCCAAAAAAACACCTTTTATAACAAAAGATACAACTAATTTTTTCAGTGTTCTGTAGAAATAACATTAGGGTTATAAAAATAAATATATTTTATCAAGTAAATAATTTTTTTTATACACGCTGTGATGGTTATGGTGTAACACAGTCAACATATTCTTTCATAAATTATTATATTATACCATCCATCCATAAAATGTGTATTACGGTCACAAAATTTAAGGGAGTTCTTAATGATTAAAGAGAAACATATTTGATCATTATTAATCTCTGTACAGAACACTTTTTATGAGTTAGTGATTGAAATATAGGATTGTAAAAACTAAATGTGAATCACTTGATAATATAATATAATCTAAATAACAAAAGGTCACATCAACAAATAGATAAATCTACCTATCAATAATCCACCAATGATCAAAATCATAAACATCTGAAATTACTTAATATCTAATAAATAGAGTAATATAAATTCAGATCACCTTTTAAAGAATGAAATAATGTATTCATCCCTTTTAAATAACCTACTAAATAGGCACTTAATAGTGCCTCTTGGGTCATTTTTTTGTTCACCTATTATCAAACAAGGATACTACACAACCTAAAATGAAACTACAGTTCAAATTCCAAAACCTAAAAAAATTAATTCAATTCAATATAGTTGTTATTAATTATATAATAATAAAATTCAATTTTATTGAATTAAAAATTCCATATTAACAAGAAATTAAATCATTTTTATAGATAGCATTTTCTTGAGTTCCAATTGAAATCACTTCAATGTTGTAGCACATATCTATGGGATAGTAAAGAACTACACCAAACAATCACGTCATGCATGATTCATTTCATCTCCCCATAAATCCCTAAAATCAACTAATAAACACTAATGGTCTTATTCACAAACATTGTTCAATATAGTAAATTTTTTCATTTTACGAATCATTTAAAAAAAACTTAAGGGATGTTGATTCATCACACCTTAGTACTCCCATTAATGTGAAAACATGATTATTAAATGATTTTTCATTATTACCACCCAATAATCAATCACCATGACATCATTATCACATCTTAAAATATTATGTTCTATAGAATTTATTCACAAATGAAATATATTATTCATAATTCATCAATACATATATAATTTCCTTATCCAATCATAATTTTTTTGTATAATAATCTAATGTCAAGGAGGTATCTCCATCACATACCTATCCTCTAAACCACATTATATAATGGATAAATGTTTTTTGGAACCTTGTCATCACATTTAATGTTTATTTCATATATAAAAAGGATCCCAAATGGTTTATATTATTATTTCACATTCAAAAGATCAATGACAATAAGACTTACATTAAATGTATTCAACACTGATCTTTAAATTTCCCATAATTAATCACCATAGTTCATCCTCAATCACTATTTTGAAAAAAACCAATATACAGTATCATATTTAATGAGAACCATCATAGTATATTCCCATGTAGAGTGCCCTCATCATTAAACATGGAATACATGTTTTTCTTATTTCTGCTAAGATAATTCGCATGCTAATAAACCCTGATAATTTATAATATGAAATGGATTTCTCGCAAGTGGAGAGAATACAACTAGAGAGATCCCTCCTCCCATCATACTTATTTTTTGAATCTGATAAAAAATATTTTACAACATAAAAATAGAAACTAGTGTAAATCTAATAAATGAAAATTTACCGGTATAACTCCCAAACTCACACACAATTTAATATAATCCAAAATATATCACGTGAAGTAAAACAAAATTTAATTATTTAACATATAACAATGATAATCTAAATTTTTTGATAAATTTAACTATTATTTACAAGGAATTAGAACCATCTGGTAGCATGCATACCATATGCGATTTCTTATTTCCTAATAAATTCCTTATTCCGAGTTCTTCCATGATATACCATTTATTTTTTACATATTGTCTGTAATAAACAAAAATATAGTTCTTAATTTCCATAAAAAGGGATTATAGCTTGTCTTGAAAATAATATAAAAGTAAAAATTAAAATAAATTAATTTTATAAGGAATAAATTTTAGACAGAAAATGAAATACATGACATGGTATAAAAATTAATTATAAAGAGTATTATTACATTGGGGAAAAAATAAAAAGTAAATAAAAAGTTACAAATATTTGACATCTAGTTTATCCATGAGGTTCATACCATTTATGATGACTATATGTTGAACGAAACAGGATAGGAATGTGATAAAAATCCTTAAAAATGGCAAATTGGGAAAATGAGAATAGTGATTTTGATAAAACACACAATGTTATATCTAGGAATTTATTATGGAATTATATATATGTCTTTCGGGCTTATATATCCATAAAAAATTTTCCGATTTTAGGATTAAATAATCATTTAAAACATCATTAGACATTGGAATAACTATTTAGTGTATTTTATTATAATTTTCTCATTATAAAATTTTTATTTTTTTGTAAAATATAAATATAAAAAATGTATTATGTAATAATTTTATAATGTAGAAGTAATATAATCAAATAGTTTAAGTATTCCATATAAAAAAATCATGAAAATAATAAAGGAATCATCACTTGGATTATCCATTGATTAATCCAACAAATAACTTCAAGAAGCAATGATTGAGAAAAATCTCTTGCTGGAGAAGTTCAAGCATATGGAAGTCACTATTAGAATCACGGTAGCTGAATTAGCATATGTGATTACCACAATTACTTATATAACCCAAAGATATTATAAAGTTATCATAAGTATTTTTTAATTATATGATAAGATGATTTAAAAAATATATATATCAATTTATATATATATTCATTGTTACATGTATTTTTATAAATTTATAATTTATATATACATTAGGTTCTTAGGTGTACAATTACATTAAACACACATAGACACCACAGACACTGGTTGGAAAAGAATTCCACAACCCCCAAGGGACAACCCACCCATAAAGCCTTATTTATACAATACATGACCCGATGGACTAGATGGACAGAAGCCCATTAAATGCCCAAAGGCCAGTAACTACCCTGATGGCCCAGTGCAACATCATTCCTGTATCATACTGCCTATGTACCCATGCCTATGTCTTTCCTACATCACCACCTGCCTACATCATTCCCCATTCCTATGTCAGATCTTGCTTGTGGAAATTCACTCCCACATGAATTTGAACTCAAGTTGGATGCAGAATTACAGGGAATGCTTATCACTCACATATTCCCCCAACTAAAAAAGAAAAGTGTGCCTTACTGAAATTATCATTATTATAAAATTTTCTTTTATTTAATTAATTTAATTAAATAATAAAGGATGTTTTATATATATATATATTTTAAATTTAAATTAATTTTTATTAAATAATTAATGAATTAGTATTATTTTTGAAAAAATAAATTCATTTCAAAAGAGATGGATTTAAAAAAATAATTTTGATACTCAATTATAATTTAAAAAAAATACTTAATCAAAACTAAAGAATGATTTTGATAAAATTTATGAATTATATATATAATAAAAAATTTATTATTCATTGAATTTTATTTAAATGGGCTATAATAAATAAAAGTCCATATTATGCTTGAAGTTTATTCATTCTAATTTTTTCAATATATTATGATTTCTGATATTAAAATAAATTTTCATCATAATTATAAATTGAATCAAATTAAATAGATTATATATATTTAATAATAATTTCTAATTTATTAAGAAGATAAATTTCATTTTCATGGATAGAAATTAAATACTCCGGTAAAAAATGAGTTATAATGGTAATGATAAAATATGGTAAGATAGTAAAATTAAGAGGATAAGGCCTAAAAGTATAAAAAAATATTATTACTAACTAAATAAATAATATAATTATCAAACATTCATTTATTATATTCTAATTAAATTACTACTTTAGAATAACATTATTTTAGAAATTACAATTTTTTCATTAACATATGAGTATTTATGAAAATTTCACCTAGACTCACCTATAAAAGCACTCATTGTCTATAGACTTACATCTAACCCATTACTTTAGTTTCCCATTGAATATAAACCACATTTTTTCCTCCAAAATAGTCTCTTAGTATTGTAACCTATGGACTTAATAAGAAGTCCAAAGTACTTCATTTCCAAGAGGGTGTATGTGAGAAGTATCATGCATTTTATTTAAGTATTGTCCACTCCCAAATAAATTATTTATTATATTATTCAAATATATATTATCTATTGTAATTTTCACATTGAAAATATTTTATTGAAATAATTTCTCTTCCATAAAATTGATGTTATTTATATTTAATATTATATAATTAATCATTGAGTTATACTATTGTATTTTTGTATGTATCTGTTTGACCGCCTAAACAAATGATTTTAAAATGGTTATTTCATGAATGATTAAGAAAATATAATTAATTGTTACAAGATATAATAATCCTTATTTTTAGATTAATTCCTAATTCATGAATTGATATATATACTCTTGTGTGATGTGTGACTGTATTAATTAATAAAATAAATCCTTTTATTGAGTAAAAAAATTAATCTAGGAGATTTTGACTACTCAATATGAACAATTAAAATGAAATCCATAAAATAAATATTGGTAGTCATATTTAAATAAAAAAACTATGTGACCATAATGTACGATCTATTAGCAATGACCACAAGAACATGGTTCTAGTACCACGTAGATATCGATGGTAGTGTATAACAAACAACAAAATTATCATCTGAATATTAATTTCAGACAACATATTATTAATAAATTGGTAATATGAAATTATTAATGAAGTGAATAATGTAATTTAAATATCTATATTTTTTATATGTATGAGTAATAATAAATATAAGATTATACTATAGTTTATAGCATACATGAAAAATTTGGAATCATAGGTAATGATTTTTCATTAAATAGTTTTTCTCCCATGAGTGATAATATCTCACATGAGACTATATTATTTTATTCTTCACATATTGTACCATTTTTATATTTTATGTGTTGTTATTTCTTTTTAACATACGCTAATTAAATTTTTATGCTCAGTTATTTATTTTTATTATTTTCATTCATATATGAAAATGACATTGATAGGAATAATTCTCATCATATCAACTAGATATTTCTTCTCTATGTATAAATATTTTCATAAAACCGTTATTTTATTTTCTTATTATGACATAAAAATATGTTTTATAACCATAAAATAACATATTTAAAATTATCTCATTAAAAATGTAAATTTAAAAGCCATTTATCAATGTGAATTTTATCTTTTTCTATATAAAAAATATTATAATGGAATCCAATTTATTGTTTGTTTATTTTTTTCTTCAAAAATAGATTTCATTACATGAACATTATTTCTTTTCAATACAAAATTATTTTGTATTCCTTCACTTTAATGTTTCTGAAACGTCTTATTATCAACTTCTTGAAAATTATTTTCAAAAGTTACTTCAAAAATAATCTTAATACAAAATTATCAAAATCAATTATGAAATATCCTTTTATGGTTAAAAATAAATTTTTATTTTATCTGATAATATATATCTAATATGGTTCTGCATATCATAAATAAGCCTCTAATTTTACTTATTATATATTTATTTTGGTTGATTGGATTTTTTTTATTCAATCGAACAGATACAAACAAACATCTTAAGCAATAACACATGAAAGTGTTATGCGACCCGTATTCATTGAAATGATTTTCATGATATGATATATTATTTTATTTGTTACACATATGAATATTATATAATTATTTGATGGATAGGTAAAATATATTAATCTAAATAATTCATTAAATATTAATATATCAGGAGAAAATTATTTTTTTCGTGAACTTGGTTACATTTAGTAATATTGAAAATTTTATGCATAAAGATAATTTAATTTTCCAAAACTCTATATGTTGAAAAATTTTGTTTAGAAATGTTCAAAATTATATAATTGGACCTAACATATTATTCAAAAAACAATTCATAGATTTCATTTTAGTTAGATTTGTTTCTTTGATTCTATGATTTCCTATTATAATTCTCGAGAAACATTTCTATATTATACCACAGGGTAATTTAATTCTCCATGAATCATGATTTTTATATTATATCGCTAATTTCTTATGCCATGGTATAAGCGTGATCCAGGGTTATTATTTTTCATACCATCTTTCCTTATGTTTGATTTCATGTTATTTTTCGTAAAATATTTCTCTTATGTTCATGTTTATCTATATTCTGCTACCCTAACCTTTTATGAAACATTTAATTATTTCCCCTTGTTATTTTTTTAGATCACTTAATTTTTTCGCATTTACTTGAAAAAAATACATGAATATGATTAGAAGGATTTAATGTGATGAGAATTCTATAATAGCCTTGGTTTTAATACATAATAACCTTACTAAAATTATATTTCTATAAATATAATGTTTTCGACTCTATAGTTTTTAACGAATAAAATTTATTATTAAATGAGACATATTAGACATGAATCCAAAAAAAACACTGTATTCATTCGTAAGGGATCATAAAAATAATGGTAAATAAAATCATTTATTACATACCATAAAATATTATATACCATATAAGGTTACAGTCACGACCCACTCCCCACAAAGTGTACACCTCTTGGATGACAATGTGAGAAGGGAGATAATGACCCCCCGAGTCCCGCCTCCAGTAGGCCCTAGGTTGGAGACTAGCACCGAGGGTATAGTAAACACACTATTGGGAGGCATTACCCTCTAAGATAACACATACAGAAGAGAGAGATACGATAGACACCGATCAACTCCAACTCAGAAATAGATAATAATAGAAACCCATGTAACATATGAAATGTCATGCAAAAGTACTATAACTGGAAGGAAAAAACAGCAAGTACCCAAAAGAAAGTAAAACAGAAGCCACCAAAAGCCCGAACAGCTCCTGTAACCCCAAGCTAGTAGAAACCAGTTTGATCTCCAACCTGCTCCAAGTGACCTGAAAATTAGTTTATATATACATAAGGTGAGTATAATAGTTTACTCAGTAGGATCCTCTCCAAAGAATCTCGTGAAAAAGTAAAGAAAGTTTGCTAAAGCACAATGAACAACAAGTGATACTATCTCATTACCTAAATACGTATACTAAGTTCCCAACCTCACCCTGGATACTCTCACCAAGTAATGCATACAAGAATATATCATATAATAAAGAATATCAAGGCTTCCTCGCTACTAAATCCCTACTAGTTTTCCGCTTTGCCCCAATGACATACGTCATGTGCATCTCTTTCCAAAGGCTTCCCGAATACACCTAGGCTAAGATCTACAATCTGCACCACGTGCACCACAATGTCTTGCCCGTAAACACCTAGTCCAATCACCACACCATCCTCACAACCAAAAGTAACCAGGTAGTTTCCGGAAGCCACCACAGCTCTCATAAAGTGTATCATACGTCGGGTATTATACCTCAAGCTGTTACAGCCCATACACCGAGTAAGGATCCTCAAGCCATTACAGCCTATACACGATACACCTATAGTAGTCCATAGGATACTATATCCAGCATATATGTGTGTGAATAACCACAAGCCATTACATCCCTCTACACACATATATGGGGAAAACATACCACTATGCCTAATGGAACTAGTATCTACCAAGAGAAGAGAGCGGGGTCCAAGGGGGTAGTCATCCATTCACCCTCCCATCAGAATGTTGGGGAAATCACCCCCAGGGCTCAGAATCCCTGAGGTGGTATTTTCCCAGATAGGGTGTAGTAGCGTATAGAACCACCAAAATGTACAAAATATATTATAACTCACAACCACACTATGGGCATGACCTAGTATTAGACACAACTGCCGCAAATGTCTCTCGGACTCCAGGATTCGACTTCTAATACTAGGTATCCTATAAGCACACAACCATTTTAAGAGCCTTATTAGGATACTTCATACCCTTTTTATCGGTTCCACTATACATTAATTAATTCTTCTAACATTAATTCACCATGTGAAAAACCACATTAAATTCATTAACATCACACACAAGGCTAGTGTTCCTTCAATGTTACAACCTCATCATTATGTTCCAGCATATCCATCCGCATGGGTTAACATCAATTATTCAAACATTCATTACAGAATTACTTTCCCATATTCCCAGGCCTTCTAGAAAAAAATCCTATGATACTAAACACAAGGGGGCTCAACACGGTGAGTAGATGTACTACCGGTCGAGTCTTTGCATCTTATAGAAAGAGAATATACCCATCCTTCCTTGAGAAGCTAAACACAGAATGCACATGGAATACCCCACGTGTCTTCGCCTCTTTCGGAAGAAGGGTATATAAGACAAGCTGCCTTTAGAAATGGGGAAAAGGAAAGCAGATAAACAACCAAATAGAATCAGCAAGCATCCAACAATCACATCCATCCCATTCCATCATCCTTGGTGTCCTCCCCAACACCCACATGCATAAACCAATGCATCTCGTCACTCTAGTAATCATCTGCTGCCACAACCAAAAGTCTCTGGGCCTCTACATATCACAACAACCATCAGTGCTCACATCACAGAACAAGTAGCAGGAAAACAAACATCACATCAATGGTCTCTTGGTCCTTTAACAATCAAGAAGGTAACTCAGAACCCTTTTATAAATTATCAACCAAGCGGTTATTTAATCCATCTTGAATTAATAGATTTATTAAACGTAGGATCCAAATTTTGTAAACCTAATCAGTAAGCTATCACAAATAAATAATCATGATTACTGCACTAATTTGATTAACATCAAATTACAACACGAACCAGATTCTTTTTCATGCCTATTATCTTTAGCCAACAATTTTTATACAATCCAGGTTTAAGTTCTTTACCGATTTCCATCAAGAACAAAAAGCTAAAGAAAGAAAGCATAGATATCACACTATCTAGAAAAAAAATATGAAATAACAAACGATAGATATCAATTTATTTATATAGATCAAATATTTATTATTTCAATTCCATTATGATCCAATGGGATAAAACATGCTAACGATATAGTTACATGTAAAATAAAAGAGAAGCAACGAATCCCCTACCTCAAATAGTTCCTGACACACATTATCCACACAAAGGGTTACTCTCACTTCCTCTCGCGACAACTGCATCCACCTGAGGATACCATGATACGACCACACCAACTAAAACCCAAGAAAACTCCATTATATGCATGAAGATTACATTCTATAATATGGAAAGGAGAAACGGAATAAAATGAACCCCAAAAGAACGAAGATAAAAACATACCTTATATCGAAGATTGTTCGATATAGCTTGGTTGCATCAAAACAGATCGGAACCAATCCGTGGAGTAAAGTTTGATTGTGCAACTCCTATGGAATGTATTTAAATGTTCTAGCATCTCATAGACGAGAATAAGGAGGAAGATAAAGGGTAGGATGATATCTTGTCCATTTTTGGAGATTTAAGGGGGTGACGAATTAAGATACGCTTAATTACCCATTAAAATAGGATCACATTAACCCATGTGTTTTGACCAAGTAAACACATCCCGGCCATAGGAATAATTAATATAGGATTTATGGCCTTTGAATCGGCCTTAGAGTCCTTAAAATAAGGATTTAAATGTATTTTACATCAAAGGAAACTTCAAAAGGGGCATAACTGTTGGAAGCTGGAAACACAGTTGACATACTGTTACCGTACACCTACCGATCCGTGAAATTGATTGGTGAAACAAATTTGTGAAACTGATCTGTGAAATAAAAATGTGAAATAGATCTGTGAAACCAATCTGTGAAACCGATCTGTGAAACCGATCTCTAAAACCAATCTGTGAAACTGATCGTTGAAACAGATCTGTGAAACCGATCTATGAATCTGATCTGTGAAACCGATCTGTGTAACTGATATGTGAAATCGATCATTGAAACCGATCTCTGAAACCGATATGTGAAATAGATCTGTGAAACCAAATCTGTGAAACCGATCTGTGAAACCGATCTGTGAAACCGATCAGTGAAACCGATCAGTGAAACCGATCTGTGAAACCGATCAGGGAAACCGATCTGTGAAACCGATCTATGAAACCGATCTATGAAACACTGTACACCTACCTTTACTATACACCTACTGATAGAACGAATCATAAATCTAGAAATACTATTCACAGAACTAGAAATTTGGAAAAGTATTGGGGATAAGTCACCTTGACCTCCTAGAACACCTCCAACACCACATTTCCACAAATTAATGGACTAGAGAGGTCCGGGCCAATACAGTTACATTAATTAAAATGACGAAATTAAAAAAACATAGTATATTGAAAAGAATAACATATTTTAAACTTTGTTATGTATTAGATATTATTCACCCTTGAGAGTCATCATTAGTCGAATAAAAAATATATTGGAAAAAAATTCATTTAAATTGACTGAATTTTTAAAATCCCACATAAAAAATACTGTAATGAAATGTGTCATTTAAGATGTATAAAATTAATCAATAGTTATGATGTAATGGTCCTAATATAGTTATTATGTTGGGGTATATATAAAATGTATATAATACTGTTTAACATGCTACTAATTTTAAATTATTGGTATACAGTTTAATGTATAGAAATTATTTAGATGTTATAATAAAAATTTTCCTTACAAATAATTTAAACAAAGTTAATTAATTGATTTTGAAAAATAATTAATTTATAGTAATTAATTTTTAAAAATACAATTGATCATAACATATATTATAATTTGGAAATAAATATTCTAATTTTAATGAACAATATCATTAAAATTGACTCATAAAATATGATTAATTATTTTTAAATTGAATTAGTATCATCCAATAAATAATTAAGGAATAATAAGGAACAATAATGAATAATAATTTAATAATTCATATATAAATATTTTTTTTAATAATGTTTTTTATTAATTTTACATTCACATTTTAGGAGAATCCATTTTAATTTAATTTAATGTTTACATACATTATAAAATGAATAAAAGTTCATGAATACATTATTAATTAATTTTTAAATATTTTTATGTTAAAATTGAATCGTTTCAAGGAACTAAATCTAGGCGTGTAATGATTTTTATATTTTAAATTCATCACTAATAAATAATGATATTATTGATCTATTTTGATAATATATAAAATAAATTAACCTTCATCCAAAAGTTTTTACAAGTTAATTAATACGAGTAAAATTATTTTATGTTTAAAATCAATTTTTCAATATAATTAATTTTTACGGTGTTATGAGTTTTTAATGAAAATAAATGTTTATTTTATTTTAAAATCAAATATAAAAAAATGAATTTCTTATTTTGTGTTAGTATTTTCATCATATCTAATATGTTCATTTTTATTTTAAGAAATAAGAATTATTTATCATGGAAATATTTACCCAGTTAATGGTTAATGTATAATTTTAGAATATTGTTTGTAATGTAATTATTAAATTTATTATCATTTATTTAAAAATAAATTCCTAATAAATATGATTTAAAACACTTATTATTTAAATAATAACATTCCTTTAATTTTTTTCTTCTTTAAATGGTGTATTTTAATTTGATATATAATTTTATTATACTTGGATATTGAATTGGAACAAATAGATTCAAAATTTTGAAACATCACTTGGTAATTATATAGGTGGTATCTTGGATATACCTTTACTTATTCTAGTAATGTTTGGGGTTCTAGAGGCCGCGAGGGTCCACCCCCTTCAGTAATTGCTGTGGATTCTGAGCCGGTACCTCCTCCGCCACCGGAGGAGGGACATTTGACATCCTTTGTGGGAGAGCCTTCATCCTTTTCACTTTCTTCGAACCTAGAACTTCCTCAACCTTTTAACATGATTTCTATTTTCCCTAATGTCCCAGATCTACAAAATGGATTTTCGAACCTTTCAATCTTGAACTCTGAGTTCAACAAGGCTTTGGGCCTTCTGAATATTTCCATGATTGCATGTTTGAAACAGATGTGTCCTTCCATGGATACATTCGATAGATGAATCATTGAGTCTTGGGGATTATTGGATTTAGAAATGGTTTGGTTTCTTGAATCTAGATGCATTCTGATTCGATTCGCATCAGAGGATGATCTGTTAAAGGCTTGGTCTAGTACACCGCACAACTGCATTGGCTTTCAATTCTACCTATTCTGATGGTTGTGCGATTTACACAGGAATCCTGACTCCTCTACATCTAATTTTTTTTATTTTACTAAAGAATCCATTACCATTTCAAAATAACATGATTTTGAGAATGTTATGAAACCTTGTTGGTAGATTTATGTGTGCTGATTCTAGATCAAAAGTTATCTGTCACCTAGTTTACCCCCATATATGTGAGGAAATCATTGTCTCAAAAATTCCTCAAATGTTTGTGTGAATTATAGTTGAGGAATATTTTCTTCACATGAAAATATTTTTTTATGAGTCATAGTTCTACATCTAATCTTTCATTAAAAAAACATGGACACCATGTGTATGTCTACAGATGAGGGTGGAAGGAACATTCTTTTTAAAAGGATGAAAATTTAGGGGACAACAACAAGGGTTTGTGTTGATGTGAGGGTGTGTCTAGAAAGAGTCAATTATTTTCTTACCATAATATATTTTTTTATTAATAGGAGAAAAATTAAGTAAAAAGTGGGAAACCATACAAGTACGCAAACAAAAAATCATCCAACATCATAAGTAATAACCGAAACATGAAATTATAGTTTAAAACTTTTTAGAAACCATACCTATATGAAGAATCCATTGTAGGGAGGTATAATTTCAATGCAGATCATCATTTAGGAGGTATTAGATATTGTAAATTGACTTTTCCCATGTTTTTATGATCTCTTCCATAGTAATCTTCTTTCCATTTTATCCACGCACCAATATGGAAATTTGTTTTTGGATCCAGAAACCCTGATCCTTGTTATTTTTTACCTTCATATATCACCCCACCATCCTGTCAAAATCCTATTGGGTGGTGTTGACCTTTAATTCCTTTCCTAACAATTCTTCATTTAAATTGATTAGGGGTTCTAGATCATCACACTCCATTATTTCCATCCCTCTTGGTGTTAAGGTGGTGTAAACTAGGTCGCAGGACCCATTGGTGTCTGAGGTACTCCAATTAGTGACCAAGGACCCGAGTCCTAAGGTTCATTTGTATGACACGTAGAATCTAGTGGGATTTTATGTGATGATGTCAGAGCGTGATGGAGCGGCTGTGTCTTATGAAAGTGGAAATTTTCTGGAAGTTGAGACAATGATAGCAGCTGATGTAGGCTCTAGGACTCCCTTGACTTCTTCTTATATAGAGGCAGTGCAACTAGAAAGTGGTTCTAGTGAAAGAGGTAGATCTCAGATGATTTGAAGAGAGGGAGAGTTATTAGGTGGAATGGGAAAGGAGAAGGTCACATGGGGAGGTTTACAGATCCATTATAGTCCAATAGAGAGGTTATAACTATTAAGCTGGGAAACTGCTTTAACGGTCTGGTGAATGATAATCTAGTTCAAGACGTTAATGCAACTGGGACTGATGAGCAGGCGGTGTCCTGTAATGAGTCTGTTGAGCTCTCACCAGGTGATAATACTGATGACCTTCATGATAGAGGGCCTCCTAGCCCAAGGAAGAGGGAAAACCTAAAGAGGAAAGGGATAAAGGACTATTTATACTTACCTCTTCCAATGGAAACACGGTCTGCCAAAAATTTGAATAACAAGAATATTTCTAGTGATTCCAAGGACTCTGGTGTCCATGCCAAGCCCACCGATCATGGTGTTGGATCCCTTCAGCTATAGGAGTCAGGTGTGGTTCATGAACAATCATTAGAGAAGCTTTTACATTCAGATGAATAGATAGTGGAGTGTTTTTTGTTGATTAATTATTCTCATGAAGAAGCTAACAAGATGATGGGAAGGTTTCTTAATGTAGCAACCACTTAAGAGTAGAGTACATGGATTGACAAGAAAGACCTTATACTAATAGGTGTCTACAATAATGGGAAGATTAATCAAGGTGATTACATGAAAACATGGGACAAGATGGCATCTCATTTTTAAGACCTATTAGAGATTGTTCCAGACACACAAGTATCCTCTATCTCTTGGAAAATTTTTAGGGATAATTATTCTAGTATGATAAAATTTATTTTCAATGTTTTTTTAATTTCTCATGATTCTTGAACTGAGTGTTTTCTCACTTTTACATTAAACTTGGTCTTGAAAAAAAGGTTGAATAGTCATAATTCTTTAATAAAAAAATAATTTACACAGTTATTATTTACACGAGGAAATAGTAGGTAACATGAAGTGGATCAAATTTTTGATAATTAAAACAGTAAAACACATTCTATATGGCTTTATTTATGCTTTCATTACATATACACATATCTAAAAAATATTGACACGACTCTTGTAATTTCCATACAATTCGATATTTGTACATCACCTAAAAATTATTACAAAGGAAATGTTCTACATTTTTACCTAAAAATGATCTCTCTTATAGCCACTCAAAATAAATATATTCCACCAAATTTATCTTAAATACCTTGAAAATTTTACTATCCAAAATTCCACTTCCATTTTTTGTATCCTCTAATCACAATAAGGCTCCCCATGTCCTCCACATCCATGAGGACCTTAGTGGATTGATTCAAGTTATCAATGTGAGTTTTATCCATTCCATAAATACTTATTCTTTCTATATGCCATTCACATCTTCTCCATTTAGATAAATAATCTTAATAAATAAAAATATAATATAATAACCTATTTGATAATTAAACTCTCCCATATATTATTTCAAGTTCTTGTTTGGATCTATTAAACCACCTTCATGAATGAATAAATAAATATCTAACATGGATTAATATGGGTAAATAATTAATATTAATATACGATATTAAATACTAAGATATTTAATAAACATAGTTATTGATGTGTAAACCAAAAATGAATGATCGATATAATGTAACTCATTATCACCAAATTTCTTGTAAAAAGTTCATCATGACTTATATTTCAGTAAAACAGAAAAATTCTTTTAATAAATATAATATTTAACTACATAAATCAATGAAAAAATATATTTTAATATATTGGATAATATTAGTGTGACGAAATAATAAAAATAATTGAGAAAAAACATCCATATTATAAACCTTTTACAAAAAAAACAAACTCAATAACATTAGGTGATGAATATAAACTTTAACTAACAAATATATGTGTATTAAATGTTTTTAAATTAATATTATAAAAGAATAAGGATATAGTGAAGGTTCTAAAATGAGAAATTTAAATTTAAATTTTTTTTATTGGAGGTTGGATCATTTCCATCGAGGGAGTAATAGAGAGTATGGATTTATCATAACTCAACTCATTTCCTTATGTCATTATAATTCCACTTTAGCTATTGTCGTACGTGATTGAATTATTTTATAATATAATGGTTTAATATGTTTTTTAAATATTTTTTCGATTTACATTTATTTAGAAACATTATTTCC
The DNA here is from genome assembly GCA_963277665.1 of Viscum album. NCBI lineage: Eukaryota > Viridiplantae > Streptophyta > Magnoliopsida > Santalales > Viscaceae > Viscum > Viscum album. The sequence continues at coordinate 3,582,619 of CAUJRU010000025.1, read as the reverse complement.
AAATTTGATTTTAATTCATTAATTATGTTGCTCGCAATCGTCGTTGTTTACTGATCTCCATTGAATTGAATTCTAACCACAATTATTTGACATCATCATTAAATGATAAGTTCCTACCTTACCCTACCATTTATGGTGGGATATTAAAATATTATGGGGTTAGGGGAAGATCATGGCGTCAAGTCCTCGGGCTTGTGTGTTTATTGTAATTTCATTCCTTGTGATGTGTTTGGTGGTGGCACCTTTAATCAACCTTATATAATGACCATTTCCTTCCACCATAATATTTGATTATATTAATTTTATTCCTTATTTTTTGAGAAAAATTACATTTTCCAATAATTCTATTCTACATTAATAGATTTCATTCCCCATAAAGATGTCATTGTTAATAATAATTGACATCATTTATTATTCATATTTATAATATCTATATATTATTTCATTATAAAATGATTTTGATATTTTAATTTTAATTATAAATATTTATTATCCTCTATACTCCACATATTTATCTTTATGTATTTTTTAATGAAATATTTATTACATTTTCACCAAAGTGGTTTTATCCATAATAATAACCAAAAATCATAAAATAAAATTTTATTTCATTTTCATCTATTTTGTATCTTCCACCATAAATTTCATAACATTGTCAATATTTTTTTAATGTTTATATTAGAAGTAAATATTTAAAATAATTATTTCAAAAATTAATTCTCCAACCTCATTTAAATATATTTTTTATATGACTTGTAACATTATCTTTTGTACAATAATATATTAATGTTTTATGAAATATATTTTTACTACATCACTTTAATTTTACCATCTATATTTGAATGAGTGATATTTTTTATTTATGTTCATGATGATATTATTTATTTTTGAGATCATATCTTTAGTATCAAATGACCCACTTCTATATGGCATATAATGTGGTAACCTTTTAAAAGATTGTGTAACAAAAAATGATCCCTTGGTTTTCCATAATAATATGTATTTATTATATAATGTTTCACTCATATATATATGTCATCATTACTTACTTGGTGTACACTATATATCCCTCCAATGAATTGGATAAATAATTTGAAATTATGAGTTAACTATGGGAAATAAATTGGGTTTCTCATTCCAATATGGGAAACAATTTTTGATGCTCAATCCCAAATTTGAAACATATTGTGATACCTAATTCACTATGGTAAACCATTTGCGATCATTGATCCAAAATCACATATAGTTTTTAATTACAAATACATTATTGATAGAGGTAATATTTACACTACATTTCATATAAAAGTTAATGATTTAAACCCCACCAATTTAACAATTTGAGGTAAATTGCATTTTTTTTGAATTAAATGATTTTTTATGTTGAAATAAAAAATTTCACAATTCAGTATTATAAAAAAATTTAATTTTCTTATATATTATTTGATTCAAGGTAAGGGAAACTTTCTTCCACTTCACTTCACTCGCAGTACAACCCAATATTTTGGAGGAAAGAATCAGAGTTGGAAAACTGGAGTAACAACGTTACACGTCATATAATGACATTAGATGACATCAAATCTTCAATATGAATTTCACCCGTGAGACAAGTGTTTCCATCCTTACTAGAAAATAATATTCAATACATGTCATGTAACATCATTACACGATGTGATTATTTTTGGGAAATGTTTTTGGTGAAAAAAAGCTGAGATTCGGGAAGACTTTTGACCAATAAATTACACGACATGAAAACCCATTTCACATCATGTAGATGGAGATACGCTAAAAAATAAATACGATTATACAAAAAAAATTTAAATGAATACCAATAAAAATAATCCCCTCAGCTACTTTTTTAGAGTAGTCTAGGATGGGAAATAGTATTGTGACACCAAAACACAACCTCTTGAAGATCCAGAGCCTTGCTTAACCACATTTCTTACTCAGGAGGGAATATTTATATTTATATCCTTTTGATGTTGGGTATAAATGAAATAATGGAGAAGATGGAGGTTTTTCAGGCGATGCGAGGCTAAAAAACAAGTCGTTCTAAGAAACCACACCCCAATGAACACTCTCTTCCGAGATATGAGATTATTGTGGAATCTCTTTTTAAATTTATTTTGATCATATATCCATTGAATGAATGTGGTTTATTTGATTCATTGATATATTTTAGTCAAAAGTTTCTACTAATTTGTTCCATCTATGATGTTAATTTATTGATTTCACTTATTGAATTTATTTGATGAGGTCTTACCATTGAGAATAGTGTTGTTAATTATGTTTGATTTCTTGGTGGTGTTTAAGTAGTAGAATCACTTATATAGGAGGGAAAACTAATATTAAGGTATTGATATGATTTCTATTCAAAATTGACGGTCCTCATATGGGTCCTTAGGGGGTAAATTTGGTAATTAAATTAAAGAGTATTATAATTCAACGAAAAGGGGAGTTTCTGAGCGGTTTAAGCTTGTCCACGACTGCCATTTTAATTTCGATTTCAAACCCCATTTTATTTTATATCAAATTTCATCCTTCTTATTAAATTTTATCACACTTTAGTTATTATTCATCTTCTATATTAAATGATTTAAATCAAATCCCTCATTCTTTTCATTTCGTATAAAAATAAATGAAACAAAAAATATCATTTTTTCATGTCAAAATTGCAACCTTCTCGAGAGACAACCACATGGTCACCACGATACTACATTATAAGAGAGGAAATATTGATTGAGGATTTCATGACAAAAACATCCACATAAAATATTTTCTTCTTTTAATGGTTGTAATCATCGATTTGTTTTGATATCCTATGCTTATGCTTGGGATACCTTATATATTGTAATTTTTTATATTGTATTCCTATTTTATAGACCATGGATCAAAATAATTTTCTATTTTTTTGAATCATACTACCATGTATATATTTGATCATTTTATTTTCCACGACCTGTCCCTCAGGGCCCATGCCCTGTCTACTCTGAGACCGCCATCCATTGGCCAGGGGTTGGTGACTTGCACCGAAGGCGTATTCCCTAAAACCGGGAACCCATTGCCTTTATAACCTATAACACACCCAACCATGCACCCAAAAAGATATGAACTCAAGTAAACTGAATAGTAAACAGAGTGAGTATCGTAAGTAAAGGTGCCAGAATACAAGCCCAACTGGAAAGTACAATATTGTGAAAGTACATGTAAGTGAAACAGTTCATGTGAACACCCACCACAGATCTTACCTGAAGGGTTGGTACACCTCTCGAATGGTCATCTCGGCGGTATGGCTCATCTAGGTCCACCTATGAGCTACCTGCAGTCCTAGCACCCTTCTCCTCAGTGAGAATTATCCATCGTCTACACCAAACACAACAAGGTGCAGACATAGCCCGTGCAGGTGTGAGTATAACAATACCCAGTAAGACCACAAGGCCATCAAGGTCTCACAAAATTCCAAAAGGATAAACCACAAGGAATGATAACAACTGTAAAACCTACTTAGGTATATGCCCATACATATACCTATGTTATCAAGTAAACCCATCTCAATCATGAGGAAACATAGATTCCAACTCAAAGGCCCAAATCACAACTGTTCCACAAAAAAGGATTACCACAAAGGCAAGTAAAACACAAGTATGCCACACAGAAGAATACCACCAAGGTATTACCACGAATGAAAATTACTACATAGGTATTGACTCTTATCACACTAGGTATAACTAAGGTATAGTAGTAGAGATGATTAGATGTAACTAATGAATCATCTTACTATGTTAATAAGGAGGCCAAAGATCCAAAATCATCATCTGATCCACAAAGGATCTCTAGGTGCTGACCCACATAGGGTCGCTCGGTGCTAACCCACACATGATCGCTCAGTGCTGACCCACATATAATGTCTCGATTCTGAGCCACACAGGGTCGCTATGTACTGGCCCACACAGGATCACTCGGTGCTAACCCACACAATATCGTTATTCATTCTTCATGTCCCAACTAGCTACTGGGTTCCTGCACTAGGCTCTCTTATCTCCGAGAGGGTCCTCTCCACAAGCCATTGGTCATTACTCTAACTATCATGAAATCCAAAAAAGAAGTATCTCATAGGAAATCCATGTAATAGGTGTCTCAATGCAATAGATGGTGCATCAATCAGACACCTGATCTGTCAGTTATTAGCCTTTTAGTCCCGTGGCCTAGTTGGATTCATGCTCGATCCAACCTGAATGTACCCCTTATCAATCCAAATCTCCATTTGGTATACTCAGCGGGACAAACTCGCTCCAAGGTTTCCAGCACCACTAATGTTTCGTCAAACGGTCACCTGGGGCCAAAGATATGTCCAAATCAGCATAAATGGGTCGAAGTGGGCTCGGGTCCGGTCCGACCCGACCGGACCGACTGGCCATGACCTGGCCTAGGCCAAACTAGTTTGGGTTGACCGACCCGACCTGATGGGTTTGGCCCGGCCCGCAGTGCGGTGCAGTCCACTAGGCGGCCCGGCCCGTTGGGTCCGGCCTGGCCCGCGCTGGGCTACCCTATAAGCCTCTAGGGTCGCAGAGGGTCGCGAGGGGCCATGAGGTCGCCGCGGAGGTCACAGGTGGCCATGAGGCCGCTGAGGGCCACATAGGGATGCACGGCCATGGGAAGATGCAGAAGGTCATAGGGCTGCGCTATGAGGCTATGGGGTGGTGCGGTGGTCGCGTGGTGGCGGGGCGAGGCCGCAGGGTGGCGTGGCGAGGCCGCGGGCGGTGGGGTTCATGGACAGCGGAGCCGTGGGGCGGCGGAGGCCCTAGGCAGTGGAGGCCACAGGTGGCAGGGCATTGTGCCTTCTTCAGCAGTTCTCGAGTTCCACCGCTGCCAACCGCCAGTACCCGTCGCCATCACCATCGGAAAGAACACAACAATTATCACCATAAAAATGTTGAGAGGTCGGGCCATGTTTGTTTGGCCCGCACTCTCCGCGTTAGAGTGGTAGCAAGGGTTTCAAAAATTCTTGAAAGAAAAACGTTAAACCCAATATCCTCCCATATTGATTATTCCCAAATCCGAAAAGAAATCATTCGTGGATCAACTAGTTAGAGAGTTGATATGTGTTCTTTGTTTTAGAAGGGATGAACCTAGAATATAATCATACATAGAAAAACCCCAACCTCTGTTGAGATGGTTCAGCATTGGTTGATCCCACCAAAATTCACCTCGAACGACGTTGGTGAGGAGAGGAAAAGATGAAGTCGGTGATGACAGTCTTACCTCGATCCTCGATTAGTTCTTCATTGAAGATCCCTTGATGGAGTTTGGAGAAATATTCATCGAAGGAGAAGAGTTCTTCATTGGAATTCTTTGTTGGAGGATGTGTTCCCCCATATTCTCCCAAGATCCCATCTTTTCCAAAGAATTCTCTCAAAAGAATAGCCAACCAAAATAAAAAGTGTTTGTCCAATTTTAAAATGATGGAACCAAACAAGTTGGCAACATTAATCAATTGAAAAGGCATAATTAATTAAAGGGGGAGGAATAATTAATTAATGGGAAGTTCAAGAGACTTCCCCTCACATTTATGTGGGAGTTCCAAAGGGGTTTTAACCCCAGGTGGTCCCCACACCCATAACCTCTTATGGGAGGTTTAGGCTCGGTGGTCCCTACCTCCATAAACTATCATGGGTGGTTTTAGTTAATGTGGTCCCCACTTATGAAACATCTACATGGGAGTTTCAAAAGAAAATAAAAATAAAATGATACACCATTTTGTTTCTTTCACAAAAAATTAAAAAACTATCTTCCACCCTCGACCTACTGCGATCGATGTGAATGTATCCTTAAGCGAATATCTAAGCTGTGAGGTCAATGGTCCCCTCAAATTCCAATTCCGAGCATCGGTTCAAAAGTGAAAAAAACATGCTCGCACGTTTTCTGAACGCACCCGAATAAATGTTCAGAAATTCATTCTGGGCACCCCAGGCCTCAGAATCAAGCGTCGTCAATTTTCTCGTACTCGTAAAATTCCCATATATTTAAAAAAAATACATGGAAATTATGGGTATTTAGATTATTTTGTGTTACCTTAACTCATTCCATTTTGACAACTCTTATAGTTATATGATTCTTTTAGCCATATTTTCTTTCCATTCACAAGTTTTTATTTGTTTATGATTTATCCCTTCATGAAACATTGATATGATTTCCATTAAAATTATATTATCCCACTACTTAATAAATTTTTCCTTCTCATGGATGTATATTGAAGATTATGATTATAATGAAGTAATGTGTTATAACCCCCTATGGTTTTTGAATATATTTTTCATTAAAATAATATATTTTTCAAAAACATGATTAATGGAAACAATAAAACAAAATGAGTTTGGGAATATTATAGAAACATTAATGTGGTTTTAATTGAATAAAAAAATAGTAGGTAAATAAAAAGATACAAATATATTTAAAATGAGTATGTTAATATGATAAATGTATTCAATAAAAAACTAATATTTCTTTCTCAAATATATTTTTAAAATGATTATAAGTTGAATAGAACACTATTAAATGATTATGATGATAATATATTATATTAAAATATATAAACTAGTATAATAAAATTCATAAAATTATTAAATTGTTTAGATTAATATCTATTACCCTTAATTTACAACAAATTTATTTTTCAGTAAAAGATGTCTTCTAATTATTTTATAATTTAAATTTTATTTAATATTTTCTTTATTATGGATTATATGAATATAATTTAATTTATAAATTTAAAAATAGAATTTTTTTTGTTTTTTTAAAAAAATAAACGAGAAAAATTATTTTTATCTCAAAATAGAAATAATTAATTTTAACTAAATTAAATATGTCAATGATTATATTATGAAGTGTAATTTAAAAACTTATAAATTATTATTAAATTTGAAATATGTATTATTGAGTAATTATATAATTTTTAAAATACAATTATAAATTTGTAAAACCAGTATTTAATAACTTATCTAATATATCGCAATAAAAGATATTACTTCTTTATTTTCTTTAATTGATTTTAAAAAAAAAAATTATTTTTGATTCCACTAAAAGTAAAATAATTTTTTAAAAAATATACCAAATTACCCTATGAAAATAAAATTTCAAGATAATTTATCCAATACATAAATATTAAACATAAAAATTAACAATTTTTAAAAAAGGGTTTATACAATTTTTATGCCCTCAAATTTGAATTAGTTTTTCTTATAGATAAATATTTTTTATCATAAATTGGATTCAATATTTGAAATAACATGATCCATGTTATTTAACATTTTCCATTTTGTTTTGTATCTTATATGTAAATTACAATGGTGAAATATATTTTCGACAGTAAATCCAAAAAAGTTAAAAGTAAACATTCATAGTGTAATGGAAATACAATACTATAAAAAAATGTTTGAAAATGAATGGATGTTGGGAGTTTAGCCTTTTTTAGTTCCCCAACCCATATTATTATAATTATTTGTCCCCATATCATGTGAAACATGTGCTCTTCTAATATTTATTTGAGACAGTTAAAAAATGACATTCTCACCAAACAGATGAGGGATCTCACCAACCCTTCATGAAAATTATATGAATTAATATACCATTGAATATATGATCTTTTCCTATACCCTATAATAAATTTCAACTTCCTTAGGAATTTTTTAGAAGAATTTAGCCTAATACAGTGGTTTACAAGGAGTCCTCCCTAGAAAAAACGGGTCCTCAATGTGAGTAGTCATTTAACTAACATCTACGACATTATATATTTAGTTTTGGTTATAATTTTATAATTCATACATAATTAAATAATTATTTTTTTTAATTATGTTTATGATGAAAATGGAATAAATATTAATCAGCATTCCTATTTTCTATTATGAAAAAAAATCTGTCATTCGTGCATTGAATGGATTACTACCTCTATAATGTCATGACTACTATTTTATAGAAAACACCTCTATTCATTAATTTTAATAGTGAAAAAATATTATAAATTAAAAATATAACATTTTTTCTAATTAGGAAAATCATAATACACCTCTATTTCCTCCATTTCATCTATAAAAAAATCATTAATAATGTGTTGTGCAGCCTTCTTCCTTAATAGATAACATGTACATTTTTCATCAATTATATTTATTTTTTATTACAATTTCATAATACCTCATTCAAAAGTATAAAATTATACAAATATTACCATAATAATAATTTCATTATCATATTATGAAACCAATTTCATAATCATTACAATAAATTAATTGTGGTATATTTTGATTTATTTTAGTCTACTAACATATTTGAATAATGTAATAATATATTATCATGGTTGACTATGAGAGACAAATTATGGATGATATGAGATATCTATAATTAAATAATAATATTTTTTTTATAATTATAAAATTAATTTGGCACAGATTTCATTTATAAGAACTGATTCATAAACCTCAGTTAAAAAACTATAAATTTGTAATATATCATTAATCATGAATTTGAATAAAATTTATGAATTTTTAAAGATAAAATTTTTGGGAATAAAGAATAACTACATCACTATTATTTAACTAGTTCTACAAGATATAGATTTCTCAAACCTAAAATTGAAAATATATAATAACTATCAAATATATAGGTATCTAGTATATATATATATATATTCAAATATTATCAATATTACTAAGGTTCTAAATGATTTTATAATTATAATTTTTTAATAAAAGAGGTGACATGAATTGGTCTCCCAATTCATTCCCCAAATGGAATTTATTAAAGTCAAAAAAAACAATACAAACATGAGGTGTAAAGAGCTTACACCGGAAGGGATTTAGGGGAATACATGCCATGATTTATAAAAGTAAAACATGAAAAATAATAACACCATAAATTAGTTCCATCAAGAGTATTCATAGAAGTTCAAGGAAGGCCGAGACTCCCATGAATGCTTTGAAAACTTCAAGACCTTGCAGCCATTCAAAAAATAGAACTCATCAGAGGATGACATACCACACCAAGTTTTCCATTATTGATGAACACCGAGCTACAAAAATGAATGTATTATCAACTATTCCATGATCTTCGAAGAAACAAATGATATACTGGCCATGGGGATGCCACCAAGGGGATACGATACTATTTAAATTTACTTCTCTCAATGTTCCATCAGAAGAAACAAAACAATTTTCCAACAACCTCATACATAGAAAATGAGTAACAGAAAAGATCATTCATAGGAAATATCCCTAAAATTAATGTTAGGATTTTTCTTGATATATAACGATTCTTATTTAACAACATTCTTCTAAGATTGGTTTCATCCACCTTATTATTTTATGTAACATTATTGTTACTTTAAATATGTTGGAATGAAACATTTTAATCAAATATTCCTCCTAAATTAATTTCTTCCCCATAAAATTTATATCAATTTTTAGAATAATCCCAATCCCCTTTAATGATGGTTTCCCATCGTTGTCCATAATTTTCATTACTATTAATGTTATTCTAAATATTTAGAGATAGAATTATCATTCAATACTAACTATATTAATATTTTCATTAAAAATTTTCAAATTATATTTTTTGAATATTTGTTAATAATGTGAGTTTTCAAAAAATGTATTTGAAACTATTTTTCCATTGTATCAAACTCAAATGTTGATTCATCCACCCATTAATTATTTTGAAAAAAATTATATCATTTCATAAAATTGTTATTTAATATTATTTTCTAAAAACTAAATGTTTTCCAATGATATGACCAAATTTTTTGAATTAATTATATATTTTTCAATACATAAAATTTGCACATAACCATTTTGAAACCTCTATATCATTTTAAAAGAATTATTTTTATGATTCCTCTCAAACGTAAATGATTTTAATAATATTTTAAACTATAAATTTCATAATTTTTATTTATTTTTATGAATTAATTATAGATATTTATATTCAAATATTTAATATTAAAATTCCTTATTTTAATTTTTTCAAAGAGTAACTTTTCCAAAATTAATTTTTTTGTGACTCTAACTTCTTCTTTTAGGAAAAAGATAAATCTATTTTATGAAAAGTTATTTAATATTTTGGAATAATTTATTGTATATATTTAAATGGATAATTTTTTATGGGGATTTTTTTAATGAATAACCATAAATATTTTAGGAAATAATATTTTGGGGATATTAATTTTGGCGTATCAACTACTTACATTTCAAAGGCCAATGTTGGTGATAACATCTTAAAATGATCCAAAGGCCATATTTTTTCTATTCGATGTTTATGATATGATTAATGATTACTTTCAAGTGGCACACATATTTAGGGATAATTATTGGTGGGTTTCTAAACTTACCTCAAATGCATTGGTTATTTATTAATATGTCATGATATAATAAATTTATTATTACTACTCCCTATACTATGAGAATATTGAATTAATACCTTCTCCAACTTCATATCGGAATCATAAAATGATGTCTACACAAATTTTTGTTACTATTTATCCGTGGAATTACTATTCAAGTTAAATAATGAAATAAATGTGTTTATTCATCTTGGGATACGTCATTTTATACTAAAAGATCTATTAGTTATTTTAGGGATCAGTTTGAAGAACATTCTATAAACACTTAGGGATAAGTATATTCATATGATGACATCATGAAATTTTCGTATATTAATTATGGTGTGGTTTTCATGGAAAATAATAGTATGTATGTATACTAAAATTGGATTTAGGCTTAATAACATTTGTAAATAAATGTTATAACCTTGAATAGGGCATGTTGGATATTCACATAATCTTCTCATATTAGAAAAAAACATACCTAAAATCACACCCAATTTGAAACTCCTAGGGTATATTATATGGTTGATCAAATTAGCATTAAAAGATCTTATAAAGGACATAGTACAATATATGAAAATTTTATGGAATATTATATAACCCATCTTAATTAAAATAATATTGACTAGATATTTAATTTTAACAAAAATGTAATGTGATTTGTATAAATATTAATACATTATGTTGTTTTGTTTTCCATGATATTTTTTGATAATTCCGTTATAATGTTAATTTTTAAAACCCTTATTAACCCATGATGGTTTCTATAATGGATTGAGTAATAATTAATTCAGTTAATAAAGGGTGTGATTGGAAATATGTTGATAGAAACACTGAGAAACCAAATGTGATATGAAGAGTAAAAAAACGTTTGGTGATTCTCAATAAATAATATAAAACATTCAATAATAGAAAATAACATTTTGAGTTCCACAATTAACTATGGAAGGATAATAATACTATCGAGATATTCTATAGGAAACACTAACCATTCATCAATGCCACTTATAGTCCACATATATATGAGTGATTGATCAATTTGATGGAAAATATATTTTCAATGATATATTGATCAAAATATGATATAATTGGTCATTCCAAATATTATTTGGATGGGGGAAATGAAAAATGGTGGACTCTCAATATTTGTACAATGGAAAAGGTGGAAGTAAATTATATTTAATGAGATAATTTTAGAAAAATATTATTCCCATAATATTTTCACTAAACTCTTTACATAAAAATAGGGTGATAATATATAGAGATGAAACAGAAAGATCATGAATCCCTTAGCCCATTTGAATAAAACATCATGAGACTCACAAGGTACACCTCATTTATTTTTCATATCACTAAAATTATTATCGGTAAAATATTTATCATAATAAATCTATATATTTGAAATAAACTTTCTATCATAGATATTAGTATCTATGAATGATTTGTTTGATATATACATAACATATGGACAGTTTGTGACACCAAAAGATTAAAAAATAAGAACATTATTTTTGATACCATGTATAACACATATCACTTCTATATGAATAGAATATACGAACCTAATACATATGATATAATATAGGTTTAAATAATTTCAATCACTTCAATAGATTGTGATGCATTCCACAACTATTTTAAACAAAACAAAGAAATTAATTATTTTATATTTAATCCAAGATAATTATAATCTTGTAGTTAAGCTATATAGAATGAATAATACTAAAAAATTAATGAATATAGTTTAAACATGAATAAAACAATACTTTTATTACCTATTGTGTAAAAAAATATTTTCTATTAAAATGAAATGTTTCTGGAAAAAATGTATTTTTTCTTAAGGGTGGTTAATTAATGATTTTTTACATAATTTAAAATATAATTATAAAAAATTATGATAATTTAATTGCAAAAAAATAAATTTTGGAAATGATGATACAAAAAGTTTCGTCAAGTTATTTTTTTAGTCTTTTAATTGGTGTTTAATTTTTCTTTAATAGTGAAAATACTAATATTTCTCCAATTTTACTAAAATTTAACTAAATTTTTATAATTTTTACCAATTATATATTGAATGAGAATTTTAAAACATTATATACTTATGATAATTTTATATTTTGAATCCCTCTTTCTCGTCATGTCTGTAGGTATAATATTAATTTGGATTCCACAACATTTATGAAACATATTGTTGAAAAATATGTTCAATAATTTTATTATTAATAATTTATATTATTTAATAAATTAAAATTAATATTCAACCATTATGAAGAGTAAAATTAGAAAAAAAATAATTACTTGAATAAGGTAAATACTAATTACAATGGTGGTTAAACTTAAATTATAAGGTATAAATGACGTAATAACTAGTACAAGAACAATTATATTACCATATTTCGCCTTAAAAACTATAAGGGAAGAAAATGAATCATTTAGGAGGTTTCATAAATGCAAAAATGTTGGTGTAAATGACTATTCTAAAACACTCCATGTATGTCCTCTCTCCCACTAATGAATGTCCACCAATTCTCTTCTCCTCATCATAGTACCAAAGACATTTGGTTTATCCAAGAAGATCCCAAATAACCTAAAAAATACCCTAAAAACATACTATATCCCTATATTTCATCAATTTATCATATTATGAAGACATTTGCTGTAAACCTAATGAAACTCACTAAAAATGTGTTAACATTCTTAAAGGTGAATTTTTATTTGGTTTCTTCTTCCAACTCTTTGAAATATAAATAATTAATTATTATATCATAAACTCAGTATATTAGATAAAAATAGATTATATATTTTTATGTTAATAAACTATGTTTGTATCATCTTCAATAAAAGATGAAACAAAAATATTGACTATGTGTTAGGAAGACTACCACCTCGCGCACTGATGTAATTTTTTCTCCTTCACAATAATTCAAGAATGAATATCTTGATTAATAAAAAATATTTGGAAGTTAATTATGATTTTATTATAATTATTCAATTATTATATCACAAATACCTACTTACGGTCAATTCCATTTAAAATTCACTGAAATCTCTTTTGTTTACTGAAAACTACTCCCTCTCGAATTGATGTGATTTATTTTACACTTACATTGTACATGGAATATAATGAGGAAAAATTTAATAAAAATATGTGATATACATGAAATTATATTTAATATTTGAAACTAATATATCTCCTATTTTATTTTTGATTTTCCTATTAAGGTAATGATAATATTTCCTGTGTGTACGTATGTCCCACCTTCTCTACAAAGAGATATAAAAAAATATCTTTGTTAAAATCTAAATAATGATTATAAATTTGTATATAAAACCAAAATGATATTTATAATATTAATATGATTATTTATATTGGGGAACTATATAATATTATCATGAAAAATATAATTCACATTGAAACATGTATGAGAAATAAGGTCATTATCACTTGAAATAAGAGTAATAATGACCGATTATTTACAAATGGGTGATAAAATGTTATAAAGGGATCATATATGATATTAAAATTTTGAATATAATTACATTATAAATTAAAAAAATGATTAAAACCATTATAAAATTTGTTAAATCATGTTCAATCAAAGGGAAGTGTGAGGTAAGAGAGTTCATCTCAATTTCCCTTCAATTGAAAAAATTTCAAATGAGATTCAACCAATTTATATTATATGGAGAAAATAATACCCATTTGTAATTTAATATCATGATTAATTAATAATTGATGGTATTTTTTTGAATATTAGTAATTTCATCCTATGTGATTTGGCATGAATTTTACCAAGTAATAAGCAATTTCACAATACAATTTCCTTTCTTTCAGTTATATTACATATTTTTTGTCTGTAACATTCCCTAATTATGTGTGAAATTTATTTTGGTTATCTTATGTTGTAATTACTATTATTTTATATGGATTTACAATATATAAAAATAATCTATTGAATTTATTATACTCTATTTAATCATGAAATTTTAAAATAATAGAACGATTTTTCAAATCATTTTTTCATAAAATGGATGAGTGAATTTTTTAATAATATATGTCTTCATTTATCTCTTTCTTTGAAAATCCATTTTCTTCCAAAACCATGTTTTACTATAATTTGGTTTTTTTTTTCACAAACATCTCCAAATTATATATTAATGAAATTTTTACCCATGTTTTCCTTTCTAACATAAATTTCAAATATATATTAATATCATATTCCAAATAAGGCCAATTTCTATTTTACTAAAAAACATGAAAGGATATTTTGTTAAAGTGTATAACATGCTCAAAATTTCCTACTAACTATACAGATCGATTATATAAAAAATAATTTAAATATTTAAATATTTATTTTCAATTAAAATCAATTTCCAAATATTTATGTGAATTTGTAGTTTAAAAAACTATTTTCAATGTAAAAATGTTATTTTCTTCAATTATATTTTTAGAGAGACTTTGATGGAATTTATTTTCGTCAACCACAACAATAAATTATTTGAATTACACACCACATATGATATTTTTTATTGATACTGTAATAATTCATTGTATAGATTTTTAAGATTATCTTGACCATGGAATGTATTGACATTCACATTATTGATTTAGTATTTATTTCCTATAAATATTTCCAGAAATATTCAATTTCCTAATTTCATTGTATATTAACTATCCCCTAAATTTCAATATTACTAATTGAGGATATATTTATTTCATACACCGTATTTATTTTCTATGTTTCAAGCTATACATTTAATTTTACTTTTTTATCATGGGAAATATTGATAAATCCATATTCATTAGTCATTATAGATATTTAATTATACAAAAAATTCAGTAGAAATTAAATTGATAAGTGGGTATATTGGAGATTTTTTGGACATGTTGTGACAGGTTGGGTGTCAAAATATATATCCCCCCTATTCATTGATAGCTTAATGTGTTTGATCAGTAAGATAACATGAAATAGGTTTCTAAATGTTTTCATGAACTGTATTGTGATGGTTCTTGACGATAGAAGTATCATGATGCCATAGATTATAGTTTTCAATAATTAAAAATCTCATTCGTTAAGAATTATGTTATTATTATCCAAGAGTCTTTCTCAATGGTATTGTCTCTTGATGCATTTCATTTTTAGCTTATTGATTAAAATTAAGGTGTTTTCAATTATTTAGCATTCCATATTTTTTTAATCCTTATCTATTCATAAAAGTTGATATGTTTAAATTTCACATGTGTTCAAGTATTTAATAATCATTTTCGATAAAGCGAATTGATTCATCATATCTTCCACATTACAACTCTCTTAATGTGCATTTGTGCTCACCATTATTTTATATCTTTTCCCCAATATCTAGTAAGTATACTATGAATGTTATGAAAGGATATTATAGATGGAATAATTATAACAATAATGGTGCCACCAAGGATTAAAAACCCATGCAACCCAAGATTTATTTAAAAAGGAAAGTACATAAGGAAAAAGGTTGCAATGAAAACAATGGTAAATAGAATACCATAAAGATCAAATTTATAAACTCAAATTTAATGTAAGAAGAAAGTATGTATCTTGTTAACCTAGACTACTAAAATTTTTTGATACATAGGGATGTCATTCCTTATATATTATTCCAATATAATACAAATAATACTGGCTTTGGGATACTAGGATTTGGGTTGTTATAGTTAATATCAAAAGATGATTTTTAAAATCCATGTGAAGTCAAGTTAATAAAACATAGATTAGGTAACATAACCAAATGATAGATTTTGAGTATAAATATAGAATAGTATCCTAAATATTTGGTATGTTTTAGATTATGTGGGTTTCCCTAAAAGTACATCAGTTTCTATATAATAAATTTGTATGTGGTTCTAGTATTGATTTACCTTGGGGTAATAATTCTGAAAAAGGAATGTTGAACTTGAATTAATAATTACCTAGTATATAAGAATAATCCTTAATATAAAACTGGTTTGAAACACCTAGGGGATATTCCTTGGATACATCCCATATTAATTTATAACTCATATGAAAGGTTATAATATATGATGAAAATGAATATATTAGGATAAACCTCTACTATTTTACCTTAAAAAGATGGAATTATATTCTATACATCCTATAAATTACTATGTGGTATTATACTATGAATTGTTTAGCTGATAAGATTCATTATTGTTTTGTTAAATTTCAAGAACCAAAATAATCATGCAAACATTTAATAAGAAGGAAAATTTTGTGACTATGAGAAATAAAATTGGAAAACTAATAGATTGAAATACAATTTCATTATTCCTAATCAGTTATTATAAAATATGATTAAAAACATATACCTTAACAGACTCTTAGACTCATAAGAGAGGGGAATTATAGATTTCACCAAGAGTTAATATTGGGAAGACAATGGGAGAAATAAGGCATGATTTCTATCATGTTAGAAATGTAGAATGACACACATAGGAAAATAGCACAAAGGAATTGTAAAATGTTTTATGTGTGGAAATTAATGGAATAAATTAATGAATTACAAATTAAAAATCAATAGTACAATGAAAGGATATAAATTTCATCACAGTGATACATTTATTGTTTTTTGTCTTAAATGTGGGAAACATGAGTATTTTCGAAGTCTATTTCCTCTCATATAGTTTAAGCACTAGATATATCATGTACATGTGTTGAAATAAAAATGTTTAGGGATTTTATTATTAGGATACAAGAATTAATTTTTAGTAACTATTTTACCATTTTTATTTTGCTTATATAAATAATGAAACATCTATGGATTATATTAAAATTTAGAATAATATACGTTTTTATAAATAGACGAGTTGTTGATGCCATCATGGGTTTATTAGATAATGTTTTCTCACAAGGTAAATGTCATAAATTCCCATTTTAAAAATAGTTTTCTTGGAACTTAACATGAATAATGATATTTTTCAAAAAAATCCTGGGAATAAAAATTATTGTTTTGGTATATGAAAAATTAATTTGAGGAATAATTACCTTAATTATTTTTATTTAAGATTAAATCTATTGGTAAATTTTAGGGTTTATCTTATCTT
This sequence comes from Viscum album, assembly GCA_963277665.1. Classification (NCBI taxonomy): domain Eukaryota; kingdom Viridiplantae; phylum Streptophyta; class Magnoliopsida; order Santalales; family Viscaceae; genus Viscum; species Viscum album. The sequence continues at coordinate 3,565,175 of CAUJRU010000025.1, read as the reverse complement.
GTACCATAATGAAATTATGGTTTATAATTCTTTCGGAATGTTACAGTGATTATATTGATATTTTTTATAAAAATTATAACCCCAATGATGGCAGATAACCCAATGTATCCATAAAGGCTGTGGTGCTTGATCCCATAAAACATAGTGATATGGGTGTTGTGCCAACAACTGGAATATGTGATGAAATGTTTATTATGGATTTTCTTTACATAAATATATTTATAATAAATTATTATATTGATTTTAGGAGACATACTGTAGTATAATATGAATTATTTAAGATAATTAATGGAATTTCATGAAATATTTTATTAGGTTGAGGTATATATGACCGTTAAAAATAATATAAATGGTTATTTCATAAATATTAAATTAATTGTTTGGGGATATTTTTAAAATTGTTATGAGATCTCATTTATAGTTAAAAAAATTATCTTACATTGAGACTGTTGAGGCTAATTATAATGTAGATTTATTTATTTGTGGAATAATCTATGTTGAACATTCAGTGAAAATTTTGAAGTAAAAACTATAATTTCATTATATGAATTCTTATAAATTTTTGGTATTATATTACCTTATGCTAACTAAATTATTTTAGGATACAACATAAATATAATGGGAATAAATTTTTATTATTTTAAGGATATTACTATACATTATGAGTTAACTTAGTTTATCAATATTAAAAAATTCATATTGGGTATTCATTTCTCATAGTAAGAAGTGAAGATGAAATTGGTTGAAGTATGAAGAGTAACCTAAACTAAAATAGTTACAAAAAGGTAATAATAAGTTATTAAAACTATATTTAAAGTGTAAAATCAACTAAAGCAGTTACAAAAAGGTAATATAATACCAATAATTTATAATAATATTACCTTATTATGTTAGATAGTAAAATAATTCCTCATATATAGAAAAAGGATCATAAAAAATATTATCCAATTACCTACACATTGGATGAATCAATTGCATTTAATTAATTATTTAATTATGGTTTTAAGTTATATAAATTTCCAAATATTATTCATTTTCTTATGATTAGTGAAATATATCAGTATCTATAGTTATTTTCACAGTAATTACATGTCCATATCTTTACAAGCCCCAATTGTTCTTTTATTTGGAAATCTATTTACATGTTATTCCATATGACCTTTTTGATTAATTTAATCTCTTATTAGTAGGATTTTTCATTAACAATTTTATTATTTAGATTACAAAAAAGTCATTTTCAATTGTCAATATCCTTTTTATGAGAAAGTGATTAAATTTTTAGGACACTATTAATTTATTGGGGGATGAATGTAAAACACAAATAATTTAAATGTGGAAAATAATGTTTTATTGAATGTATGACACACAACAGCCTAGATTAAGAGAGGATATAAAACAATAATTCTTTATTATATTATTATATTTAAATAAATTCAATCACTTCTATAACTTGTGATGCATGAAAAACATGGTTTAAACAAAACAAAATACTTTAATAAAAATTTATTATTTCGAAGGCGACTGTTATAAATAGTCATTATGTTTGAGCATATGAATATTAATAAAAAAATTATGAATTATATATGGTTTATATATTTATGAAAAATTAATTGTCTATCTATTAATTATAATGGAAAATTAAAATAGTTTCAATGAAAAAACATTCTTTTTTGAGAGACATTATTTTGACCTAAAAAGTTCGTTTAGTTGCACATGGCACAAACAATTTAAAACATATTTATAAATAAATTTTAATATATATTTGAAAAAAAGACTTAATTTTTTTAATTAATATGTAAAAATTTTCTTATGTTGAATTTGTTTTATGAAATGATACCTTTTTCGATGAATGGTAGAAGACACTGAATTTTTTTAAACTTCATTTTTAGAAGAATAACTTTCAATGATAAATTATATTTTAAATTTGTTTTAAATGGAAATTACTTAAAAAATATTAAAATTTTACTAATATAGGTATTTTTAATGATTTCTAAATTAAAATTTTGTATGATGACATTATATATTTATGGTATTTTTATATCTAGAAACACAAAATATCATCGCATTTGAATGAATAATTTTAAAATGGATTCTACCACTTATGTGAATTAAATTTGGAAAAGTTGATTCCTTAATTTCAATCAGAATCGTATTTAATATCTAATATGGTCAACATAAGTTTCTTCCATTGTGAATAGAAAATTGAATAAATATTATTTACTACGGTTAAGGTGAAATGAATTTACTATGGGTTAAATTAAAATGTTTTAGATTAAAATTCCCTAGAAAAATATTCCAAACCTATTTTATGGACTTATTTTGACATTATCAGATATAATGGTTTTGGATGGTCCATTTTGAAATATTTTTCTTGATTAGACATTTGGTAATTGAGTCTTTTTCAAAATTCCTTATGTGTACTCTTGAGAAAATATAACATGACACACATTATCATACCATAATCACACATATAATGCCATTTGGTTCCATAAATAACATAAAATATCTATTATTACACCAATAAAAACATCATATATCCTTTAGTTCGATCAGAAATACTTATTATGATGACTTTTGGTGAAACAATAAGGTTTCTTTCTAAAAAAGTAGTTAATGTTTTATAACAAGCGTTTTTTTTGGTTTCTCCATCCAAATGCACTAAATCTTATATAAATATGATTTTATAATATACTAAATATCATAAATATTCATATATTTTATTAAATTAATGTAATTACATATATGAATCTTTTCTTCCATTATATGGAAAATGATACCATTGACCATGTGTTTGACAAAGTACCTTCTTGTAAACCGATGTAATTATTTTTCAATGTGAACCTTTGAAGGATGGATATAATGATCTATTTCAAACAGTTATATAATATTTATGATATCAATATAATTGTATAATTATATTATCAAATATAAATTCTTAATTTTAATTCGATTTAAATTATAATAACATCGCTTGTGTGTGTGGTAGATTCCATCATCACGAAGCGATGTGATTAATTTTTCACTTAATATTTTATTTAACTATAAAAAGGATAGATTTAATGAATATATTTTATATATATGACAGAATATATATTCTATAAAATTAATAAATCACTAAATTCCTTCCTCTTTCACTAGTTAATGAAATTATAATGTCAATCGTGGGTATGTATGACCTACTATATCCACGAAGTGATGTGATACACTATCAATGTTCAAACATAAATAATAAATATAAAATTGAATATAAGGAAGAAATGTATTTATAAAATTAATATATTTCAATAGATGATTTAAATATTTAATATTCATAGAAGATATAACTTTCATGTTAAAACATTCATGTGAAAAGAAGGAAGAAATTACAAGAAAAAATATTGAAAAATTATTAATAAACAGGTGTTATGATTTAAAAAATGGATAATATGTGATATCAAAAATAGGATAATTCTTCTAATAAAACTGATAACTGGCTAAAAACAATTATAAATGTTGTTAAATCCAAAGATCCAAGAGGTAAGGGACTTCATCTAAATATCTCTTCATTGATGAATATTTTAATGATATGCACCTAAATTGATTTATATTTTGTGTATAGCTCCCCATTAATATATAGTATTGCCATTAAATAATAAATAAATATATTTTATATTTCATTTTATTTAATTTCAGGCAATAATATTTAAATTTAAAATTTAGAAGTTGTAAATAATTTTATAACGCATTTTCTTTTCATAGGGTTATATTACATTTTTATTGTCTTTTATATTCTGAGATTATTTGTTTAAATAAATTTTATTTTATTTTATTTTATTTCACCTTTTTTGTGTGGACATTCATTTTATTAACATAAAATATTTTTTAATTAATTTTGACTTAAATTTTATGATCATTCTGATGGTTTAATTCACAATATAATTTTAATCCGAATTGTTTATGCATGAATTTCCATTGAAGGAAATTATTTTATTATTTCATAATAAAACCATTTAATTTTATTCATAAGTTTCAATTCATTATGATTTTACATTATATTAGTATTATCCATTTTTTTAAAAGAAATGAATGAAAAAATATTGTTAATAAAATCTTAGTTGTTTTGAATCATTCATCAAAAATCCAGTCTCTTCTAAAACCATGTTCTCAAAAAAAATTATATTTATATATATTTATAGCTCTAAAACTTATTTATTAATTATATCTTTACCCATGCCTGAAATTTAATTAATTTTAAAGGAATCACAATTAATTATTTCAGACATGTATCTTTTGGATTTTATAAAAAACCGTGAATCCTTTTCATAAAGAAAACGCATGTTTGAAATTTCCATCATCATTACCACTCAACATTTTAATGATTCCATTAATATTTTTGAACTTATTTTAAAATAAATTTATTTTCATAATAATTTGGGAATATTAGTTTAAAAAAATAAAATGTATATTTTCATCTAGAATGTTCATAATGACATTTTATTGGTATTTCTATTTGTCAACAATAACAATAACCCTTTATTAGAATTATAAACCACTGTGATATGTTGTATCGATACCATCCTTCTTAATTATATTAATTATTTATGATAAATTTAAAAAACTAATGTATTGAAAATTAATTATTTTTTTCATTTTTTAGTCAATAACATTCTTTGGAAATATTTACATTCTTGTTATCATTGCAAAATAAATTCCACCTAAAATATACATATTATTTTTCATGGATGTGTCTATTTATTAAGAAATATATCATTTCAACATTCAGTTTTCTACATTGATTATTATTTTTATATCTTTAGAAATATTGATAAATATGTATTATGTATTCAATACAAATAAATGATGATAAGGCACATTGTATATGAATTAAATTAATTACTTGATATATGAGGAATTCATTGGTCATGTAGTGAGTTTTGGGCCCTGGGATTATTTAACCCCTTGATGAATCTCTTGTATCATGAGGTACATCAGAAATTTGAAGTAAATGGGTTTATAAATTTTTATTTAAACCATCATTTTAATGGTATTAATGGGAAAGGTTTAATTAAGCATTATATTATAATTCCCAATAATTAAGCATTTCCTTCATTATAAATTATGATGTTATTATCAATCATTTTTTGAAATTAAATCATATATGGATACATTTTATTATCAGTTTATTTATTAAATCTCACGATTTTTACATTATTTGACATTAAATATTGATTAATAATTATTTATTAATGATAGACTGTTTGCTTATATGGAATGTGCATTGAATTATTTACCTTTCAATGTTGATTATGGTTATTGATTGATGATTTATTCACTTATATGCCACGAATACTAATCATCTATGATCCCCATTATTATGTATCTTTTCCCATGAATGATGAAACATTAATATGAATGATATTGAAGGATATTGTAGTGGGAGTCTTGATATTCAAAAATAATTATGTTTTAATTTTTATGTATACAAATGTAATGAAAGACTGAATATTGTGTCTAGTTTACCATGACTACTAAACTATTCTATACATTTGATTTCAATTCCTTCTATCAAACTCAATGTTAGTCTGAAGAAGTCATCTCTATGCTACAAGGGTCATGGTTGTTGTATGGATGTTGGTGTCTCCTAATATTATAAAGATAGGAAATAGAAAAATAAGATATTGTGGATACCTATAGGATACATCTCATATAGGAATGAATGTTCAATTACTTGCATGCCATGAATGTGGTTGAATTGTTTATGGAAATTGTCTAAAAGGAACAATAATATAGTTCATGTATAGTAGAGTGGGACATGTATCATAGAACTATTAATGGAATGAAAAAGGCTAATAACATCATCGACAATGAAAATGGTCCATCAGACACTCTTCCCACAATTTAGTTCTTCAATTCAACAGATTTTGTGCATTATGGAAATAAAATAACTAATCCAAGTGATAATAAGGAGAATAGGCCTCAGTAACCTCATAATGAAATGGAATGAGGAAAAACCTATGATATTACTGTATCTGAAGTGTACTATCTTAATTATGGAACATTTATCATCTTTCTCAATTTTTAATTTCTTTTCAGCTGTTGAATCTTTGCACCCAAGTATATCAGGAATTTTTTCCAAGGGGAATAAGTCACCATTGAGATGATTTGAATATAAAAATAACTGAATTTTTAAAATTAAGTATTCCAAGATGACTTTTATGTTAGTTTTCCTTCATAAAATCTTAATATACATCCATTATATGAATTTAATTTAATTTTTTCTATGACAACAGAATTTTTAGATCCATTGAAATAAAGAAAAATCTTCATAATGTGTGTCACACACTGCACACAACATAAGAAGAAAACAAATTTTAAGAAGGAATTATTCTTAAATATATAATAAACAATAAATTTTTAATACCTTAATAGTTCAACATTTTAAAGTAAAACAATTAATAAGAGTTTATATAGAAAAGATTATATTCAATTAAAGTCATATTTATTAAACAATATTTTTTTAAAAAAAATACACTTTTTAAAAAAATTAATTTAAATTTTGTATATATAAATGACACTTTTAATTCCTTAGAATAAAATTAGTTCAGGATTTATTTTTTATATATTTCAAAAATAATCAAATTTTATGTGAATAATGAATAAAATTTTTTCTAATATTGATACATTTATAAGAATTAGAATGTCATGAAATAATTTTGATTTAATATATATATATATATAATTTAATATGATGAATATAAAATTATTATTTTCAATTTATAAAACCCAATAATATCATTTTATAAATTCATGTAATACTTTATGAAAATGTTTTTTGTCTGTTTCTTTAATTAAATTTATGCAAGAGAAAATTAGTTTATTGGATTAATTTACAATGACATAAATTTTCTTTGATCAATAATAATATTCCTAATATAATTACAATATATAAAATTTATTAATTTTTTATGTATGTCAAAATTATTCTTTAAAATAAATATTTCTTAAAAATGGTTTTTATGTGTTACTAGCGCTAATAGAATGTTTAATTTCCCTTCAAAAAAAATAAAATTTTATAAAATTCATCTAATATTTGACATTAAAAGTTAAAATTAATTAATATGAATAATTACATTTTTTTAAAAAAAATTATATAGATAGGATTAATACTAATTAAGACAATAATGGTGAAGTCTTTATTTTGAATTTATTATTATATTAATATCTATAAATTCATCAAAATCAATTAATTTATATTTAATTAAATAAATAACAATATATTATTTAAGAAAATAAATTAATATATTAACAATCATTAAATTGGTCATATATAAAAAATAAGAATAAAAATTCATAAAAAAATGGAATTTTTCAAGTTATATGGTTTCTACACATTATCTATTTTAATTTCTAATATATTTTCATAATATATATAAACTAAATTAGATTAGAAAAATGTTAACTGTAGTTCCATAAAAACCATATTTTATTATATGGATTTTTCTATACTATTAATAAAACATAAAATTACTTTGCTTTTTATTTGAAAAGGTAGTGTCCTGGTCAATGACCAAAACAAAAAAATTATTGATAAAAAAACAGTTACACAAGTCTGATATAAGGAATTTTGTTTACATCCCTAACATAAAGCGGGATTAACTCATGAGTAAGTTCATCCCTCCAAAGAATATCATGAGCAACACCCATATTAGCAAGCCCATCAGTAATCCAGTTTGCTTCACAATACGTATGAGTGACGATGAAGTTGATATCTGCAACATTGTTGAGGCAGTCTATCCAGCACGGAGTGAGCGTCCAAGCAATATGAATGGTACCATTCCAAATGGCCTGAAAAATCATAGTGGAGTCACTTTCAATCTATATATTGCTCCAGTATTGTATCCTGGAGAATGCGATAGCATGTATAATTCTCATCATCTCGATTTCCAATGAGGATGAAAACCCACAAGATCCATAGAAGTAGTTGAGCGTCTGGTGAAGGTGATTTATAAAGATGGCCCCATAACCCGCTAGACCAGGGTTGCCTTTAGAGGCACCATCCACATTGATTTTAATCCTTCTAGGGGGATGGGCTACCAAAAAACATCAAAATTAGGTCTAGGGTGAGGTTAATTCCCACCAACCCCAATACACCCAAGAATCTCAAGGTCACACCCGAGTTGATGTGAAGATCCTTTTTAATCAAAGTCGCCTCCCAAATCACAATGAGAATTCACATTTTACCTTCATTAATCTTGAATGAGTTGTTATGAAAAGTAAGATCATTTATACCATACCAGATCTCATGAAGAAGCTCTGCTATAGGACCGACAAAAAGATTCTTGATTTGTTAGGAGTCAGGTAGGTCTACACACCGCTATAGCTGGGAGGTAATAGAACTACAAAACAACCATCTGAACTCAAAAATTTCAAAAAAATAAAGCTAGAGAGCTGTTTCCATATCAAAAGAATGAAATATTTTATTAATATCTTCTTGATGTTGGTTACACATATGGCATTTAAAATAGATATTAACTCCAAAATCTTGTAAGAAGGTTTTCGTGGGGATTCTACCATGGGAGTTACGCCAAACTAGAGTGAATCTCGAGGGTTTTGACCCGAATTTACTGATGTTTTTTAACTAAGATAAATTTTTTTCATCATTGATGAACAATTCATTATAGTAGCTTTTATATTCAATCTCCCCATTATGACCAGTTTCTCAAATAAGAAAGTCATATGTATTAGTGAAGGGATAACTATCAACAATGTGTTTGATATCCTTAGGTAAACACTGGTTTTTCAAATGCATGAAGTTATTTATGGTGTCGTTTTTTGGAGAGGAGGTTGGTTATTTGGAATTAAAGACATCAGGGGAGCGCCATTCCAGTTAACCAACAAAAACTTTAAATTTGAATCTTTTCTAGCCATCCATTAGGAATTTTTCATAATGGAAGTGAATGTGTTTTTAATGGAGGTCCAAATAGAGGATGTGAGAGAGTGAGAGTGATTATTTCTATGTTTTTTAAGGAAACGAGCACTATGAAAAACCATGGAAGGAGAGTTCTTATGAATTAGGTTCCACGTGATCTTGGCTTGAAGATCATCATTAAATTTAGAAAGGATTTTAATACCAATACCCCCTTTATCAATCGGTTTGCAGCAAGTGGCCCCGGGGAACATTTAAAAGTTTTCTTTCTAGAGTACTCCATGTACAAACAAAGTTATTAATAGCAATATTATATCTCATTAGGATACTCTTCACCTATTTTTAAATAATCATAGAGTAAACAAATTTGGAGACAATAGTGAAATTAACAAGACAAATTCTCCTAGCCATTGAGAGGTGTTTACCCTTCCAAGAAGAAAGGTGTCGAAATGATTGATCAATAATGGGGGAGAAGTAAGACGCTTTGGGTCTACCCTGAAATATGGGAACACCAAGATAAGTTAATGTTAATAAGCCCTCATTAACTTCTAAGGTATTGGTGATGTTGAGTTTCCTATAGGAGGGAAAGTCTTTACCATTGTAAATGAAATATTTATGCCAGTTGATGTGTTTACTAGACACTTCGTGGTAGTGAAGAAGGATGGCTTTATGATTATTAACATTTATTTTGACCCCCTGAATAAAAGGAATAAGTTCATTGACATAATGAAGGTTCAAGGGGTCATTCAAGTTTCTAGAGTCAGAGATAGGTTTGATGTTACCTTTTTCTATTTATTGTGTAAGAAGTCAACTTAAATAGTCATTATCAATGGAGAAAAGAATAGCCAAGGGAGTTTCACCATGTCTAACTCCCTTGGAATAATAAAAATTACCTTTAGGGGAGTCATTGATGAGGATAGAAATTTGGGCCGAATTAAAAATGGTTTTGATCCTATTTATAAGTTTATCATTGAAGACAAATTGCATAAGGACATTATATATTAAATTCCAATCAAGGGTATAAAAAGATTTTGCAATGTCAAGTATGATGGAAACATTCCCTCCATGATTTTTTCAGTATAAGAGATTTTTGGATTGAGAGGGAGGAAAAAATAAAATCATGAATTTATCTTCCTTTTATAAAGCCAAATTGATTCTAGGAGACAATTATATTACTAATTGCAAGAATTCTATTTGCAATTATTTTTGTGATAATTGTGAAGAGAGATTTTATGAGAGAAATGGGTCTGAAGAGGTGTAATTTATCTACATTATTAGTATTAGGGATATGGAATAGGAATTGAGAATTTAAACCATGAGGAAGATTTTCCCTAGAAATGAATATTTTCACCATGCGGAAAACATCATCCTGAATTATATCCCTGTGTTTTTGATAAAACCCATTATTAAAACCATCCGACCCAGGAGCACCATTTGAGTTTTGGCTAAATTTCGTATCTTTAATTTCATGGTCAAAAGGAATACTATTAATCAAAGAGTTCTCTTCATCAGTAACCTATGTGGGGATAAAATCAAGAAAACAATATTTATCAATCACAAATCCATTGAAGAGATTATGAAAGTTAGATATACATGATTGGAAATGCTTTCCTCGGTGTCAAGAATCTGAACCCCCTCCCTAAGATAGGAAATAAGCCTATATGATTTTCTAACTCTATGGTGGAAATTGTAGTATTTAGTATTCTTATCCACATCATTCAACCAATTGGATTTAAAGATTTTCTTTTTGATATTGTCCTTAAATTTGAGCAGAGAGATAAGTTTAGAAGAAATGTTCCTTTCGTGTTGGGAGTACTGAGTAAATTTGAGGAGGTTCTATACTTTTGAATTTGAGTAAGTTATTTTTTCAGAAGGGTGATATTATTGTGTTATTCATTTTCTTTAGATTTTCCCCAGTTTTTGAAATCATTCTTAAGCATTTTCAGTTTTACCAGGCAGACAAACACATCATTATGACTATGCATATTAGCCCATGACTTTTTGATGATATTCATACAGTCTGGGTTAGAGGAACATGAAGTGTTATATCTAAAAGGGGTCCTAGGTTTTTTATTGTTTTGAGTAATGCTAACTAAGATGGGATGGTGATCAGAAGCAATCATCGTAAGAGTGATACTAGAAATATTGTCCCATTTATCCAGGGCATGGTCATTAGTGAAGTCCATGTCATGTTTACTACCCACCATCCTATTATATTGTTTTCTATACTAGGTGAATTTTGATCCCATTAGATTAACATCTGTAACGTTATTAAATTCAATGCAGGTTTTAAATTCCCTAGTGGAGATGGTGTCATGCGGAGGGCATACTTTATCAATAGGAGCTAAAATAGCATTAAATATCCAACTATAAACCAAGGATAATGGATAATGTTACTATGTTGGGTGATCTCGTTCCAAAAAGATCTCCTATATTGGTATATATTGCAGACATGGACAAACGTAGTGTAAATATGAGCATGCTAAAAAATATAATCACAGGTAATACCTTCATTCGAGCTATTGCAAACACTAACATTCTTCATAGAAGAGTGAGAAAATAACCATAATGATTCAGTAGTTATACCATTACTTCAAGACCCTTGGAATGAGTAACCACAGGGGGATTAATGTTTGAATATAGAGGCATAATTTACAATCGGTTTATCAATAGAAAAATGTTTAGGGCCGTGATTATTAATAAACCATTTTAAAACAGTAAAGGTGTTAGGGTTGGGAATCCCCCGAAAATTCTAGTACAACATATTCATTTTTACCGTTTTTGGAGGGGATATCCCATTTCTTTTTGGATCCTGAGGTCATTGACCCTATTGATATTCCAGAAGAAGCCTTCCATGGAGTACTACCATGTGTAACCTTCAATGATTGGTGAGCCAGAGGGAGGTTAGAAGCACCTACACTGCAAAAAAATTATATCCTTTTCACCTTGGGTGTATGTGTCCGAGACAGTGTGATTGTTTGACGGAGATACATCTTGGTGCCCTTTAGAATCCTGCAAAGTAGCAGGTTGCATGTCCAGGGAAGCTAGACAACGTGGAAATGGATTAGCAATGATCATCTTCCCAGCCTGTTTTGGGAGGATCTCCCTGCATTCCTGCATCCTATCGTTGCTGCTCGTAGAGGATAGTAGGGCAGCCATATAATCTTATTCAACCAGCCTATTACTATCCTATTTTTCAGAGGAGGGGTGAGCATCTCGGGTAGTGTTTTCCAAGGAAGAGTTTTGGTTATTATAGGGGGGATTATGCTCTTAATTAGAGAATTTTGAGAGGCCATGAGTCTTATTATACTGATCAGATGGATCAGTTTTTGATCCATTCAGAAGTGGGTTCAAAGGAGCAGAATCCTATGAAGTAGGACCTTCTTGATCCAAGTCAAATAATGGGTGTGAAATAATACATAAGACATCCTCTTCAATATCATTTCTAATATCCTACTCAATAGTTTCAATTTCTTATTCTTCGGGAAGGTCATCCCATGCTTTTCCTTTTTCAGATTCCAAATGTCCTAAGGGATTGGTCTTGATATCCCATTTTACCTCCCTTTTCTATGATGTTTCAGGTTTATGAAAAGATTTTTCCTTCTCCCACATATGACTTTTAACTTCTGTCAAGCCAGTATAGATTGGTTGGGGAGGCTGTTTATGAATTTCCTACAATTTTGAACTATGTGACATACTATTTTGAAAAACTCACAAAAGGGAGTATCCTTCCATACTATAGGTTCATAACCATTTTGTATTAATTATTAGTGATGGTAATCGAATGAGGGGGTTTTGTTTCCAAGTTAACTTCAATCAAAACCCTATCAAATAGACCTAGGTCTACATTAAGTGTTCTTTTATCAACATTCAAGGGTTTACCAATACAAACAAAGAGATCAATCAGAATTTGCGGGTGCAAAAAAAAACAGTTACGGTTTTAAAACCAAACCCGTACCTGAGCATAATTGTTTATATAAAAATTAAGATTAAAATAAAAGTCCCACTCTGCGAGGCGAAGTAATTCTGGATTCAGTTTAAGGTTGAAAATATTCTAGACACTATCAATGTTATATTGAGAATAGAAAAGTATATAGAAATAGCCTTTACCAAATGGTACCAATTCCCAGTTAGAGAAACCCCAAAAGGATGAAACTCTAGGATTTAAATCAGAGAAAGACCATGGTTTATCACCTTTAAGATACATGACATGGACTATGATAGAGAACATACAGAGTTGAGATATCTCATGTATCGCGACTTGATCTTCTTCAACAGAAAAACAGCCATCATCCATTTTCTTAATCCTTGTTGACTTCGTCGATGTTGGCGTTGTATGCTTAGTACCCATCAGGGCTTCGAGGAAAGAGATACCCTTTACCCTCAAATTTTTTTCTTTTAGTGGTTCATCTCAATTATTATTCGCAGTTTCCTTTGATTGATGTTCCCCGATAAGATCCTAGAATTCCATGGCGTGGAAATTGCGAGGTAGCAGTGTTAATACTCTTCCATTTTCAGCAGATTAGGGATTATGATGGGCACTTTCAAGCCGAGCGCCCTCATAAAATTAATTATCTAAAATAATGTTACACATTTTATATGTTAAGGAGTATAGTTTAAATTATCAATGGTAAAAACACATTAAAATCATTAAATAAATTTTAAATTTTTGATCATTTAATTACCCAAACATACCAACCAATCAACTTTTGTAAATTTTTGTTCTAATTTCCATTGAATAGTGTAATTAAATTTTCATAAAATTATAACTATTACAAAAACGTCTCCTTTTATCCTCTAATAAAAGGTTTTCAATTCCACTAATTATAGATACACATCAAATTATAACTATGTCCTGAAAATCTACCATTATAATATTCCTGTATCCCTCTCACATGAAACTAATCCCCTGATAACATGTATTTATCCTAAACCCTTTAATTTAAATGGTACTTCTTGGGAATGATTGAGTCTCCAATGAATTTATTATATCCATATTATATTTTTCTTCTTAATAATAATCTTCTGAATACCATAAAATAATAATAATATGTTTAATTCAATATCATTCGTATATTTATTTTTTTAATATTAGTTATACTACCAATATTTATTCATTTACTTCCATATTGTAATTTAAAAGATTGTTAGTCATGCATGTGTGGGGGGCATCCACCTCCACAAAGATTTATTTTTTATTTTTCTTATAATTATTATTTTTTATTCATACAACTTTAAATTTGGTACAAATTAATTAAAACAAAAAAATTAATTTAATTCTTCTTCTTTTATATTGATAATATGTAAAAATAAACACGTATATAAGCATAATCACCAATTGAGTTAAAAATGTTTTGGTTTGGGACGACTTAACAACATACATGAAAATCATATAAAACAAATCAGGGATTAATATTATAAAAATAATAATAATAATTTAATTACTATATAATAATAAAATAATTAGTGATATGTTGTTTTGTAAATTTTATATTTAGTATTTAACTTCTTTTTGAAGTACCATTTTCATTTTCTAAAATTACTAAAATAAGATTTCATAGATTCCTTTTTTATGAATCATAACTAAAGCACTTATTGACTGGTATGAAATACCTAAAGAAAATATGAATTATATATTAAATTATACTCAAATATATATTTATTATGAACTTGATATCAACTATTGTTTTAATATACCAATATTCTTAATCATTCACAAACAGTTGATGATACTAATACTCAATTTTGAATGAATGATTACAACAATATAATACATAAAGAGAATTTTTAATAATAAAGGCTATATATACATGTATGAATAAGGTTATCAATAAGGAAATTAATCTTTTTAACTTTATTATATGTGTGGATATATAACATTCTATGATATGAAGAGAAATGGTAAGGGAATTTCTCTCCAAAAATACTTTCATTGAGTTACGAAGTTTCTTATTTAAAAATGATTTCTATGTACATCATTTTGAACTATTTCCTCTTTTTTATTTTTTGGGAAATGGTTTATAAATTACAAATCACATTTATAAAAAATGTTATTTTCATTTTTATTCAAGATAAAAAATGCAACATATAGAAAAGAGAGTTAAAACTATGACTTTAATGGCATTTATTTTAATTTTTTTATGGAAATTATTTTTTTTGAATTGTTTTTCATTTTACTCTATATATCTAAAATGGATTTATATTTCTTGTTTTAGCATATATATTATATTATTATGTGATTATTTTGGGAGAATTTTTTTGGTACGAAATAATTCAATTAACGAGCTTATTTCATTCCGTTTAAATGCTTTATAAAACCCATTTTATTTCCATGGGTTCTTTTTGAAAAATGAATGAATACCATTTTTATAATAGAAAATCCCATTATTTTCTAGGGGTTTCTTAAAATATTTTGATGATTAAATTTATATGGAACACATATGTATGTTTTTTGATGGGTGGGGTCCTATATCTCCCTCCAATTCATTAGTTTATGTTTATAACTACCATGAAAGTTAGGATTGGAAATGATGAGTTTATTCGCATCTATGTGGGCATGGTGGGTGTACTAAATTTTTTTGGCATGGAAGTAATAATTTTGTTCACATAAGAATGGGAATAATGAGATTTATCACATAGGTCTCCCTATGTTTATGGCTGAGCCACATTTCACTATTTATTATTGATATATTAAATAATTCTAAGATATTCATCCTGTTATGCTAAATTTTTAAGGAGAATTTAATTTCCATGAAATGTTATCTTTTAAATTATGACTTATTTTAAAATTATTACAATATTTTATGTCATGATAACTTGTTATATGACTATTGTAATATTTCTTGAGAAATTTTATCTCTCTTATGCTTCTTTAGTCGTCTTTTTAAGATCATATGTTACTCTAACATGTTTTACAATTATCAACTATGGTCTTTTAATCATTAATTCGGAAATTTATTTATTGAACATGATTCTCATTCATGTTGTAATATTTTGTTCATTACATATATTTTGATATAAAACAATCCATATGTTTTCATGTCATTATTTTATAAAGAATAATAATCATGTGATACTAATAGAAAAGGGTACAGAAGAGCATGTTTATAGAGAAGGGATCACAAGGGTTGTTTAATAAACATTTTAATTAGAAAATATCCTTCAGACTAAACCATTCAGTATTTTCGATATGTGATTGTTTTTTAGAAATATTTATCAAATTGTGAGATTAATGTATTATTTAAATCATGTCAATCCCGAGTCTCTATATGTTGTTTATACTTAGAGTTAATATTTATTTGAAATATTGAGATCATATTTGAAATAGTCCTATGGAATTCTATCATTGAATGGATTATTATGAACACCTATGGAAGAAGATTATAGGGATAATGATTCAATTTTTTGTAAAATTATTATATAAAAACATAATTACATGGATAATCAAATTTTAAGGACAAAATATATGTTTCTTATTTTTTTAGGTTGATATAAAAAAAAAATTCAGGATTCACATATATATTTTAGATACCATTTTATATTTTAATAATTGAATGATAATTTGAATTGAGAGGCTAAAATTTATTTAGGTGGGTAGAGAAAAGGTGTCAACCATATATTTTGGTGTATTTTTTTGTAAATAAATACATTATTTAATTGGTTTTTAACACTAAAAGACAAACAAAAAATGAGATATGATATATTATATGAATATTATTATGAAATTATAAGATGAATAAAACCTATAGTAAATAATAATATTGTTATGTATTAAAATTTCCTATATTTATTTCAAAATTAATTAATATTATTGAATATTGAACTGAGATAATTCTTTCTCAAAAAATGTTTACAATTTTAATAAATTAAATAGACCACCAAAAATGATTATTATAAAAATATATGATATCATAATAAATTAAATATTATATTATATTATATTATATTATTAATTAGTATTTTATTATAACAAAAACACATAATGATCAAAATTGATATTTTCATTAAACATAGTGTCATTTTTAGTTTTGTTCTTTGTTAGAAAAATTAATATATAATTTTTATAATTTTAGTTAAATAAATATAATATAATTTAAAATTTTTAAATTTCAAAATTTTCTTATTATTTATTTCAATATTTTTTTAAAATAATTGATTTTTATGAGAATATTAAATAACAATTTTTTTACTAAAATAGTAGAATTTGTTACTACATTAACAAGTAAGTGTTACATGAAAACAGATAAAACATTTTACTGATAATACATATTTTTTGGAGGAATAATTGTCATTTATATGTACTATAATGAATGTATAAAACCCATTTTTACAACATAATTAATATATTAAAATTAAAAAACATATTCTTCTACTATGTTAATTAAATATTTTTCTTAATTTTTTTTTTCTATTTGATGTGAAAAATCAATGAAATTAATTTTTTAACAACATAATAGTATAAATAATAATAATAAATTATAATTATAATTTTATCCTACACATATATTTTTACGTAATTTTTTATTTTCCAAGAACACGTTTTTACACTTTACGTTAAATGATGTTAAAATTAATTATTATTATATAAAGTCAAATTTTGAGATAAAATAGATTTATTATTTTAATTAATAATGTATAAATTATGTACTAGGTTTCATTTAATTTTTACTCTTTTGAAATAAATTATATTGTAAAAAATTAATTACTATGGTAAAACCAAAAGTTAAAATAGATAAAATATTATATGATTAAAGGATGTATAATTGTTTCTAAAAATTGTGTGTAAATGAATGGATGGGGGATTTTTGAAATTATCTCATCACTAAGTCCATTAATATCACCCTTTTGAGAAACATTACACGTGAAACCTGTGTTATATTTATATTAAGATGAAATATTTATAAAAATGTCATTCTCACTACTAATAGAAGAAGCCTCTCACCACCCATTAAATACCAATCAATTATGGTTGTTTTCCTATGATATTATTCCCTTTGGTGCTTCCCCAATAATACCATTTCATCTACTTTAACTTTTATTCATTGGAATTTATCATATTTTCTCAATTTCTAATGAATCCTCTAAGGGGAAACTCATGTCCTCAAGGTGAGTATACATTTTTCCTAATTTCCATTCATTTTATCATAATTTTTCAGAAAATTTTTTTTAAATCCTAAATAATTAATTTAGTATTATTTTTTACATAATTTATTTATTTAATAGAATATTTATTAACCAAATTTTCACCTTTTCAACATATTAATAGAAACCATCATTCATGCATTATGTGGACTATTGTTTCTATAAAGAGACTGTATAAACATTTCACCACCACTTATATTAACATATAATGAGGATGAAATTAAATATAAATTATAATTATGATTATATGTCATAAAAAATATAATCAATCAAATTCCCTTCTACACCATTGAGAAATTAAAAAATAATCATGTGTTCTATGTATAACCGCCTCCGAAAAGTAATTTCTTTATTTTTTGAAAAAATATCATTATTATTTGTAAATGTATGTTTAAATAATAATAATTAAATAAATTTGTTGAGATAATAAAATTAATATTCATTAATAATGATATTATTCCAAAATAAACCACTTTCATAATAATTTTCATCTATTAATTATGGTATGTTCGTGTTTTTTCAGTCTAAAAAAATATTAAAAAATCGATAAAATAATATCATGGATTATCATGAGAATATAATTAATGATGATATATGTTAGAAATGAGTAATTAATAATTTTATTTTATTTGTTAAATTGTTACATTAATATTGAAATCATTTATTATGATACCAATATTTTATTTTTAAATATCAGTAAAACATAATAGTCCCATATTTCATCTAAAATAATTGTTACATAAACACCAAAGGAATGGAATAATAAATTTATAATTTATCATGAATAGTTAATTATTATGACTTAATTTCTCTAATAATGATAATATTTTAGATTAGTACAAGCTATAACATCATTTTTAGGGAACTATTTTAAAATAGTCAAGATTACTCATACCACATACTGAAAATTGATAATAACATATTAATATACACTGTATAATAGTTGTAAATAAAATTTTTAATTTTATATAGATATGATTAATTTTGAAGAATATTTGATATAGGATATATTTTTCTCATTAGTATATATTAATTTTTTTATGTAGAATTTAGGAATTAAATTAAGGGTGTTCTTTTGTTTGAAATAGAAAATTGGAAGACTTATTATTTGTTCTTCACAGTGAAATGCTTAATATGGTGTGATTAATAATTAATTAATGAATTATAACATATTCATGTAATTTATGGTGGTAAAAAAGTTATAACATGTTCAATATTTAAATGGAATTCTATTAAAATGATACCAAGGTTCTATGGATTTTTTGTTCTCACAACACCCTCCATTGAGTTATAATGCTATCTATTGAACTTCATTATTCAAATATTGGTTTCATTCACCCATTGATTTTATTTCTTGGTATGTTCTATTTATCTATAATGAATTTGATTCTTTTTTATTCAAATCTTCCTACTCAATTAATTTCTCTCCCTCAAAAATTATACCATTGTTTATAATAATTCCAATCATATGTAGCACTAGTTTTCTCTCATATTCCATATTTTACATCGTCAGTAATGTTCTCTTGTTTACATGGAAACCCAGTTATTTGTTACCCAATGTTTCCTTCAAATTTCCATTTCCTCATTTAAAAAGGTTGTTTGTTACACTTTTCTATTGTATGGAGTTTCACCAAATGAATGAAATGTTATTTTTCTATTATTTCAAAATGTATGGTTTTTTCATATAATCCACATATATATTGATAAAATAAATGAAATTTCAATGATTTTTATTGATGTTTAATTTTCAAAATAATTTTTTCCCATTACTTAACATAATAGTTTAAAAAAATTTCTCCTCTTTGGATAATTATTTATTAAATATTAATTTTTAAAATTAAATGTTTTTAATAATAATTCACTTTACATTTTTAATCTTGTATGCCTTTCTCAAGGTTCAATTATTAGAGACACATTTTAAAATAATTTTTTTACCAAAAAAACCCTTTAATGTTTTTTGAAATATTTATATATTATAATGGACTTATTATTGATAATTTTTTGTAAGTACTGATGTTTAAATTTCCTTCTATCATATTTCACAACAATTACTTTTTCAAATACAAATTTCAATTTTTCTATAACTTCATCTTTTATAGAAAAGATAAAAAAAATTCAGAAACTATTTAATGATTTCACTACCATTTATTGTTTATCTATATTGTAATTAAATTAGTTGAAATTATTTTTCATGATAAATCAAATAAATTTTCATATGAAATAATATATTGGTGTAATTAGGTTATGGGAATCATCCACTTACATTATCATAGTAAATTTTGGTCATAATGTCTACAAACATTATAAAACCCATTTGACATTCCATGTGTGATTTATGATGCAATTAATGGTTTTTTTCAAGTGGATCACATATATTATTATAATGGTGGACAAAATCCTATATCTTCATATAATTCATTGGTTAAGGCTTTAAATGTCACGAGATATTTTAGGAATCACGTATTAATTATTGCTTCAAAATAGGAATTAAAAAGTGATAATTGAACTATTATGTTATGGGAATAAAGTAGTGATTCCTACTCAACTAATGTTTTGGAAACACATAATGATTCCTGTTATAATGTTTCATGATTTATATGACTAATATAGTTCAATAGTTTATTTTAAACCATATTTCCCTGAAATTTTAAATATAGATGCATGTGATAATTCTCACTGGATCAATTTTATTATCTCAGGATTTAACCTAATAATTATATGGTATATATTAGTTCATTTTATATTAAATTTCTTGTTATCATCTCTTATAGACCACTCTTATTGTTCCATATTATTTTTAATTAGATATGTATCCCTTATCATGTTTTATTATTACCATTTTAACTAATCATTAAGGAATTTTCTATGAGTTTTTCCTTTACTAAGAATTCAACACCACCCCATTCTAAGGTATTATATTCAATAGGTGATGAAAATGTGTATAACCAATAAAAAAATTTATAAGGGAGTCTAATATCCACCAACAATAGAGATATGTTCAAATGTTTTGTAAAAAATGTGTATATATAGATAATCTACCCAGAAAATAATCATTAATTTTTATAGTTTATGGGACTATTTTTTAAATTAATGATTAATAATATAAAATAATTAAATAATTTTATTTCTCATGGGTACTCTCATTTGTTAAGATATTTATATGAACTTTTTAATAAATTATATATGATAAGAAAATTATTTAGATAATATCTAATTACACTAAAGAATTTGGTCATGAGATTGTGACATTATATGTGAGAATCAATCTTATATATTATGTATTTTAGGAAAGGAATCATCATTTTATGTTTTGGTTCATCTCAAATTTTATGGATTATTCTTAATAATTTTTTTAATAATTTTTTGTGTATAGTCTTAAAAGTCACTAAAGCGTTGTATTTTGGGATTATGGATTTATTTGTGTATGCAATTTTTAAATTTTGAAAATGATATAAAATATGTATATGAATTACTTATGTAATATAAGTTGGTATCAGAGTGAGTTTTAGTAATGATTAAGATGTAGATAAGAAGAGTAAGAAACCCAAAAATAATGTATCTATTGTTGAACAAAAAGTGTCATACCCTAAAATAATGTATTCCTATAGTAATACATCACAATTTTCAATTTTTTTAATGTTTTGATGATGATTATTTGAAGATATAATTTATTATTAATCATATTAACATCATATTGGATTTAATGATGGTCTATATATAAGAGGAACAAAGTTAATAGATATTGTGGTGGAAAAATAAATGATTTTCCAAATAGGAAATCTAATGTGATTATATAATTAGAATAAACCCATTTATTCAAGTTTTTGATATCCCCAAAGAAATATATAATATGATCACATTATTGAGTCTTTCATTTTTAAATGGCCATTATAATTCAGTGGATATTCTGATCCAGTAATTATTGAGAAATGTGTCATCATAGAAGAAATGATATTTTATGTTCTTAAATGATTATAAAAATAAAAATTATTCAAATTTATTTTAAGGTTATGTAGACCAACAAAGGTCATTGATCATTAGAATATGGAAAAAGGAAGAATTTTCCCCAAGGAAGGGATGGTTTTTATGAAAATATTCTTCAGAAAATATTATACAAAAACAAATCAGATTAAATTAAAGTGATAGTTTTTAATTTAACGTTAAATTGTGATAAATTATTTTTTATATAAATAATAATTTATGATAATCACATGGTATTCCTCTAGTTTTATTATTAAAATTTATAGTGTGTTTTATCATTAAATTGGTGGCCTAAAAAAATTTCCAAAATGAATCAACTATAAGGGACTTTGGTATCTAAGGATTAATTGTTGAATGATAACATATGGTGGCAATATAAACTATTGAATTACATCATGTTCATATATTTTTAGATATGAAATGGAAAATGGTGTTTAATATAATATATAATGATAAATAACATAGATGAAAGAAAATCATTTTATAATATGACAAATATTTTGGAAGAATAACTAATGATATTTCTCAATAGAAATGAGAAAACGATTCATTTTTTAAGGGCTGATGATCTTGATCATGATTTTTTACGTGAGATGAATTTTTTGATCAATAAAATGGAGGATAAAAAATAACCAAACATATGTTCCACCAACAATTCATTTCATTGAATGCAAGAGATTTTTTTTGTTATAAAAATAAATTCTCCAATCCAAGGGCTAATAAGGATTATAGATATCGACAACATCTAAAACCAATCAAATGATAAATATCCTAAGAAATCAATAGAAAATAATTTATTTATGATAGTGCACTAGAGAAAGGTAAAATTATTTAATAATCAGGAACTATGAATTTCATAATTCAGTTTGGTTCACTATTTTATTTAAATTCAAGAATGGGTTCTTATCAATTTTTATTCACCACCTCCAACATCCGATGTAAAATTAATGATGAAAACACTAACTGCTGTGATTATTTGATCTCGGGTATATAACCCTTCACTAATATATGATTATAAGAATATAATTCTTGAATATATAGTAGTTTTTCCGAAGTTAGAAATAAAATGATATTAGTTATGGATTGGTTCTTTGTACTAATATATCATATCAATTGAAGGAATAAGGAGTTATTATATCATATTGAAAATAATGTCATGATCAAAAAATTGATGAACGTATAATGATGAACTCCACATGAAATTAAATTCCTTAATATGGGCCAAGATACCAAATAATAAGTGATACATGGATTTAATGGTTGTTGAGGAGGTCACCATTGAAGACATGAATTTTTTTCGCATATATTGATGTATTTTATATGGAATTTTATAGTCTTTCCCTAGAATATGAGGTTGATTTTTCAATTGAACAGAAAACCTAGTTCTATTTCTGTAATAAAGTGAATTCTTATATATCGTACCTCATTGAATTAAAATAATTAATGAATCAAATTCATGAGAGTTGGATAAGGGTATTTTATGACAATTTTTAATATCCATGGATTAAAAAAATTCTATAAATTAGGAATATAAATAAATCATGGTTATATTGCCTTGAATTTCAAAAACAAGGATAAATAATTTCCAAGAACAAGTATCCTGTCGAATATATTTATTATTTTATCATAATAGAGCATATCAATAGATATAAAAGGTGTATCATTGAACAAGAAATGATCCATTAGGGGAAAATAGATAAAATATACCAAATACAACATTCCACACAAAATATATACAATATATATTCATAGTGATTCTATTCGAAGTTACAAATACTTTTTTAATCTACTTGGATTATATGAATAATGGATTTGGAGATTTCCATGATAAATATCTAGTAGAATTTATTTATGATATTATCAATTACACATATATCATTGAAGACCATGATGATATTTTGAGTATTTTCCTAAACATCATATAAAAGGAGAATTTTAAATGAACGTTATCTTTTATGAATTATTTCTGAAAAAAATATACTTTATAGGGAATGTATTCACAAGAGAGTTGATGTATTTGTATTCATAAATGTTTTAGTCCATTAATGTAAAACAAGACTTTTATTTCTAATTAAGATCAATATTTTTCATATATTAACATGATACAACCAATTGTTTTTTACAAAATTTTTAAGAATTTTATATACGTAAATCCAGTAAATATAGGAGAATGTAATGCTCCCATGGTAAAATGATTTTGAAAAAAATATAAATGTGATTAGGAAGATATTTTTCACGTCATGATTATATATACTAACCTATAGTGTACATGGTTTTGTGATAAAAAGATTTTCTTTAAGGAAAGACATGAGATGAGTCCTTATGCAAAACATAAAGGTGATAGATTATTCCTCATGTCCATTAATGGACCATGAGAACACATAAAAAATTGAATATATGGATATATATGAGTAATTTTTTCACTAAAAGTACGGATGAATTATTATTTATGGTATAATCGATTACACGAAACCAGACAGTGCACACACCTCGGAACCCGAGTGGTTTAGCCTCTTACATCCTAAGAAGAAATAAATATCACACACTAGAACTATTTTATTATAATCTGTGACCTAATGTCATAGTTCCATAAGTACATTAAAACATGTGTGTCTTAAAGGAAAAGAATCATGGAGTCCGATAATAAAGTTATATTTAAAATTAGAATCAGGCATCATGTTTTGCAACTATTTTAATTTCTTTCTTCAATATATAATAAGTAACATAATGTAATCACTTTAAAAAGTGTGATATATATTCAAATGAAAATTTATTAATTTATATAATCTTATATAATGAGATGAAGATTCCTGAACCCTTGGTGATGATGTTTTAATTGTGGGAAATACTTTTTAACGTGTGAATATCAATGTGATAATATTTGTTGTTTGAGTATTTTCAGTTAGTGTTGTGGATTGGGGAAGGTGACATTAGATGTTATATTTGATAATGAAGCTATTAATGGAAGTGGAGAGACCGTGAATTAAAGAATATCCTATGGATTTTTTTAATTATTATATTAATTTTATGAGAAGACCTCTAGTTGAGTTATCATGGTTCTTATTGAGGTTGAGTATTGTGATGAAATTAATTATTTTATGAGGAACATTGGAAATTTCCTAGAAAATATTAATGTACAATTATATATCTACACAAATATAATCTAATATTTCACAGACACGATCTATAATATATATATATATAAATCTACATATTTACAAACAATAATATTTTGGATATATAATCATTAAATATGATTTTAAAGATAAATTTTTTCATGTATAATAGTCATATGTGCATATATCTTATATATTGGGATCACATGAATAATCAATTACTAATGATATTTGAGATATGTAGAAAATATTTTCAAAATATATTTTAATGATAATATGAGGAATATTCAAAATAAAAATTTAGAATAAATGGGAGACACATTAAGACGATGTTGATGAATTTAATTAGAGATTCAATATCATGATCTAATAAATGATCATGATTAAAATAATGTTTTATTATGTAATTTACATGGATGGTGTTGGATGATGATATAGATTCCGTACCATAATATGATCCTCTACTATATAGTCCATGTTTTTGTTATATACATGGACAAGTTTTTGATTGATCTAACGTCATTTGATTATTTTTTAATAAGTAGGAATATAATAATTCCAAAAATAATTGAGGATTTATGTATTTTAGAAGAACAACTAGAAATGAATAACTAAATGAATAACATGCAGTGATTAAAATGATATTGAATGGAATGTTGATTCTAAAAAATGGGGACGTTTTATTGAAATCAATATGGGAATAGTACTAATGAAACTAAAATCAAAGACTATCTATGAAAATATTCAAGGACCCATTATTAACAAAATTGTTATAATAAATATAAGTACATGGAACACTGAATGATTAAATATTTTTATAAACATCACCTATATTATTAAAGAGGTATAAATGATGTAAAAAATCATTAAGGGTGTTGTGCCCATGTGATTGCTTTTGTTGTCAATAACCTGTCAATGAGTGCCAACTGATGAAGTGAGCTTGATGAGTGATAAAGCTTGAGGAATGATGGTTGAAGAAGCTTCACAAACTCTAATGATTGTTGAACTAGTCTTAAGTTCCAAGACTTGTATCAAAGTGATACAACGTTACAAAAGTTGATGAAGTGAACGAAGTACTCAACTACATGTTGAATGAAGATGTGTTCCATACATAATCTATTTTTTGATCAATGAAGAACATTGAAGATAAAGTGATTTATGATTAACTGTTGATGAAGATTGTTGAGAGATCATTGGGAATTCCATCCTTTAATATAAGAATAAGAAGAGATGTTGAAGAAGATATATGGATTTCTTAAGAAGGTGAAGAGGAGAAGAAGTATGGTTTGGCATTTTAGTACTTGGTTACTTTGCTTTTATACAAAGTACCAACTATGTACTTTAACAAAAATAAGACAACCAAGGAGGCCAACCGAGGACCTCACCTCAAGCACTTGCAGGACACGAGGGTCAACCGCGCTCAAGGGAAGTCCTCTACGTGAAGGCCTCCCTGAGGCATGAGTGCGGGCCATGTGTAAGCCTGCGGGTGCCACACGGTGATGAACCCATGTAGCATGAGCGCTAGGTGCGCGTCCGGTGGAGCAGAGTGGGCGCTAGAGCACGGCTGCAGAGAACCGGTGCGGGGCGACACCAGAGGAGGGAGAAGAGATTATTAAACCATTGTTGGCATAACTTGTTTGTTAAACTGCGATAAAACCGCGGCTCGTTTCTATGTGGAATGGCAATTTTGAGATGTAGATCTAATATTGTCTGCTCAGCTGATCGCGCGCTGATTTGAACCGTCTGATGCAGCAACCGCGGCGCGTTTTAATCTGGGACGTCCGTGTTCACTAAACGCAGATCCAACGACGCTCGAGTTTTCTTCAATCTTCCACAGATTGAGGTTCATCCTGCGACGCCTCCCACGCACCAGAGCCACTGAGCAAGGGATAAGGAGCTCCCGACCGACTCTAATGAAGATGAGGCCTTCATTGTGTTCGTCTCCCATTCACGAACACATGCATGCGTTAAAAGTCGCATGCATGCAGCGAGATAAATAATTCGATCGAGGCCGAAGAAAACAGAGTTGCGAGGCAGTGTGATCGTGCATGGATCAGTCTTAAAGAAGGTTTTCATGCGCGTGCACGTGATGCGCACAACAAGAACGAAGGATCTCGTGGTCTAAAAAAACGGAAACTTCTGAGATATGCGGGATATCTTTAACGCGTGTTGAATGTTTTTAAAGAACCGAATATCTCGGTAATTCAATGTAATGTATCTCGGGTATTCAAAGATCTGGACCCCGGGGCTTCAATTGATCTCCTTTCTTATAAAAAGTGGAGCCTGAGTACAAGAATGTTTGCTACCATCATTGAGTGAGAGGTCATGTTTCTCCAATGAAAAAGAGAAAATGTGAGCCCCACTGGTTCGCGATAGGCAGAGGATTCCGCAGAGCCCTGCTGTGTGAAGGTGTCCTGCACATCCCTTATGCAAAGAAGAAGGACTCTCGTGCAGGTCTTGCGCGAAGGATATGGGAGAACCCTTTGGTTCGTGAAAGAGGTCATGCATCTCTTTCGCAATGAGAAGAAGCGGGAACCCCCTTGGTTCGCAAAAGAGGTTGTAACTCCCTAAGATTTTATGAAAAATATTCTTTTTAATTTTATTGATGTCGTGTATTGTACGCTGAAAAAAAGGAGTCTTGCACAACACGCAACCCTAACTTGGCTGCATTACACACAATCGTGACCTTCCTCGATAGCGTGTGTTGTACGCAATACCGAGTCTCACTAAACAACGATATGCTATTTAAATATTATTAAAACTAGCCGTTATGAATAGTAATAACCACTTTTTGAAATATTGTAATTTTCATCTTTCAAAATGGACTTCATTTTTGGATTCGGAATATCGAAATTAGCCAAGGGTGAAATTTTGGTATTTTTCTGAAAACTTTCAATTTCTTATGAACAGTGAAAACACTAGGTTACTATTTAAAAACCGACTTTTTATTTAAATAATAATTTATTTTATTTAAATTTATTTTATGTCAAAATTGACACATAATACCTATATAAGTTCAATGTTATTCATTGGAGTCATTTTATAATAATTTTAGATATATAATAATTTTATTGAACTTTTGACCGTCTTTTACCCACCTCCTAGGAGAATTTGAAAATTTACATAAAACATAATTTTACCGCTTTTGTGAAAGGAATTTCAAATATTCGAGAGACACGGTTGATGTCAGTATGTAAAATGTGGTTCAATGAGATGAAAATAATTTTTGGTGAATAGTAACTTTTTACTTTTATTTACAATGGTTAAAAGTAAAGAGGGCAATTATGGTTAAACATGATATGATGATTTCCATAACACATGTCCTAATTCTATTGGATAATTGTAATTAGACCAAAAACAACCTTAGTAAAAAAATATGACCATTTAGGCCCACTTGGATTAGATTATGTCATTTATTATTAATTTATTTAAAGAAGTGTTAAAATAGTTAAAATCAATGTCTAATAAGTAAATAATCATTAATATATGGTTATACATAAGATCAATTCGATTATAAGTATTCATTAGAAAGCTAAAACGATTTCCTACATAATTGTAATTTATTTGTAATTTTTATACTTTAAATAATTTAATTTATATATGACACAATGATGATGCAGTAATTATATTATTAATGAAATATTGAAATAATTGATGCTATAAATACCCAAATAAATGTAATTTGGGACTTTTTGTGAATTCCATTAATTTTATATGTTAATATTACATGTTAGTATTGATTTAATTAACTTTTTTCGAACTAATATTTCTGTTATGATTTTCACAAAAATCAATTACCAAAAAGTGTCAAAATTGACATAAAATAGTTTTTAAAACATATATTATAATATTAATTTTTATTTTATTTTTAAAAATCTACGGTTCACCAAAATTACTTATATAATGTTATATATATTAATAATAAACAACTTGGGGTTCGTTTGGTTTGTTATAGAATGTTCATTAACCTTATAGTGTAAGAAAACAAGAAGACACGGAAAAAGAAAAAATATTTAACTTAAAGTTAAATCGAAATGATAAGGTTAAAATAGAAATATAAACTTGTATAAATTATATTTGATGAGAGGATTTCGACCCATCCCCACCTTATCTTATAAATAACTTAATTTGGATCTATTAAAAACCGAATATGACTTTTTAATAAAATAATAATTTTAGTTATTCCAAAGATGCCCCTCTCATCCCTTATAAAAGGGCACCTCCTCCCTCTATTCCTCACACCACATTGAGCCTTAACGCTCGGCCAACCCCTACCCAATTAATTTCTCCACTTCCTTAGAAACATTCTAGAGGTCCTGGCCTTTTTCAAAGACCAATTTTGGTTCCCTAAGAAGAGGTCTCGAAGAGGCGCTTTAAAGAAGTGGTAATGTCCATTACCGATTCTTTCATCTTTATTTCTTCTTCCACTTCTTCTTCATTAGTTGTTTCATTATGAAATAATAACATAAGTATCACTCATATACTGATATTTTATTATAAGTTTGAAACAACCCTATTTCACCATCTATCCATTCAATGGAAAACGAAATCACCGCGCGTGCATACGTACGAAATACCGTCTCCACGCCGTGGTGTAATCTATTTTGCACCACCACCTTACTTGGATGGGTATAATGGTGTAAATAATAACTATATATGATTATTGTAAAGTTATATTGATTCTGAAATAGTATACATACACTCCAATACAATTCCACGATCATGGGAATGATATCATCGCTCGTGCGTACGTACAGACTACCGTCTCCACGACACGATGAGATCCATTCTCCATGTTAACCATTCATGAATGATTATAAAGTATATATAATAAGTAATCATGAAATATATGACATAATAATGATACTGTATTTATTTGTATATATATGTATGTCATCTGCTTAATTTCATTCAATTCAATAAGGAAACGAAAACAGCGTTCATCTGTACGTACGGCCTACCATCTCCATGATCAGTGTATTTCATTTCATTTAATCGATCTATCATATATATATGTATATACTGAAATATATATTATATGTAAATAATGTTTTACATTCTGTAATTAAGTAAATCAGGATATAACTAATAACATCAAGAACAACAAGTCCAAACACAGACGATAAATAAAATGATTTAACCCAAAACGTTGCTTTATCATGGAACTTACAAAAAAACGGGTAATATAAAGTCATAAGTGAACAATATATGATAGAATAACAATGAATATTATTCGGTAATAAGTCAATGACATTATTTAAATCATTATACCGGAGGTTCGGAAATTTACGAAGCATATCAGACCTAAGGTAAGGGATAATTTTGCAAATCTCATTTTTATCCGAGATTTCTTATTCGTAAGTATTTACTGGGGTTATATTTATCATCCATGTACATGTTTTATAAAAAAAAATTCATGTATGTTTTATGTCCTTTTTACCCTTTTTTAAATTTTACCATGTGTTATTGAAGGAATATTTCTTTTGTTTACCATAAAAGGAACTTTTTTACTTTTCTGACAAAAGTACGTGGAGAATGTTATTTTTAACTTATACGGCATGAACGGATTTTTATGGATTCATAACGCCTCATTTTCAAGAATCTTCCTCTATAACATTGCATGATTCTTTTCATCAAAACCCTTTTATTTTAAAATTTCCTGACATTTTGAGAAATGAAAATGATTTTTAAGAAGAAAGGATATTTTCCTCAAGAATTCATTTCAAGTGTTTTTATCAATACTATTTTCCATCTAAAATGAAATTATTTAATATGTTTATGTTTCAAGTATAATTTCTCCATTATTTACATGGTTTGATTCTTCTTATGATGAAAAGATATCCATTTTTTATATGGATTATGTTATAATGGGATGATGTTTAAGAATCTCATTCTATTACATGGGTTATGCTATTATGAATGATTTATGTTTATATTGTGGCACATGAAAGAATGATATCAATATGAGATGGGTGGGACCTATATCTCCCTCCAATGCATTGGGTAAAGACTTATATCTCATGAGATACACATGGCTGGAATGAAAAGTTAAACCAGTTCAGTAATACAGGACTGGAACGAGGAGTGAACTCGATTCGGAAAGGGACATTGTCCATTAAGATGGTCTTGGAAGGAATGCCTTGGCTAATATGGAAATCATATCATGTGCTTAATGGTTTCCACAATTACATGTTTTATTCCCATGGTAATTTATCTTGATTAATGTTTTTTCTTGATCTATGCCTTACGTACTTCCATGTTTTATGTCATTGCTCAGCATTTTGATGTTTAGATTTTATGCTCATGTTTTTTTACATTCAAATGTATAAGGATTGTTTTATGTTCTCTATGCCTACCCTTACTGAGCATTTGAGATCACCCTTTATATGTTTTCTTTTCCCCAGGATTTAAAGAAAGGTTTTAGGTAAGAAAACAAAAAGGGGAATATCTTATTGGATATGTTGAAGATCTTTCACCAAAATTAGAAAATTATATTCCATGTTTCCAAAGACACTAAAATATTACAATCCTTGTGTGTCTGTTTTTGTTATGTATTATGTATTCCACTAAATTAATGTAATGTCCATGTACATCAAGCTTTGGGTCTCTACAGTTGGTATCATAGGAAAGGTTTTGTTAACCTTTGAAAACTAGGATGCAAAAACTTTAGTGAGATCCCAAGAGATATTTCTAAGGTATGTCTCGGGATGTCCCTAATGATAAGTATACGTATAGGTTATAGTCTTATATCTATGGTAACGATCTTAGAATTTATCCTAAGATGTTAGATATTGAAGGTACACCCCCTTTATTATGTTGTTTTACCTAGCATGATTTTTTCCTCTCACACTATTCTTTTTGGGTTTTAGACGATGGATGGAACCCGAATGAACCGTGTTGATCAATGTAATGTACAATGAAATGATTGTCCTCTTTAACAAACAAATGATATGGGAGATGGAGTGAAAACCCTTATTTATTTACATACACAAGCTATGAATCATTCTGGACATCCAAATGAGCAGAGGAGGGAACAATATTTTATTGAGCCCTTCATGAGGAAACGTCCACCTTCTTTCAGTGGGTCTTCTGATCCACTTGTTGTAGAACAATGGATCAGTACCACTGAAAAGATATTTTCAGTTCATCAATGTTCTAAACATGGTAAAGTCATCTTATCAATATATTTTTTGGAAGGTGAAGCTGATCAATGGTGGAATCTTATCAAGAATACTATGCCAAGAGATGAAATTGAGTCCTTGGAATGGGACGAGTTCAAGAACTTATTTTTCAATAAGTAATTCCCTCGTATTCATAGAAAAAAGATGGAGAAGGAGTTTCTTGAACTAAAGAAAAATGATGATTAATCTGTTTTTATATAAAAAGCGAATTTTACAAGGCTTGCATGGTATGCATCTGGCATTATCATCCAACATGAAAGTAAAGTTTAACGATTATTCAGTGTCTTAAAACCAAATCTTCGAAGGGCATTTGCTATAAGATACTTCAGTAGCTATGAAGAAATTGTGCATTGTGCTATCAAGGTATAAATGGAAGTTGGTGTTACATATCCATCTCATGGTTTTGACAAGAAACGAAAGATGGAGTTCAAGGAGAAATCACAGAATAATGGTGAAAAGAAGCTGAATGTTTCCTTATGCTAAAAGTGTGGAAAGAAGAATGGTGGAGATTGTCTTAAATGGACTAGAAAATGTTTTAAGGGTGGAAAAAAAGGTCATAGAGCAGCTGAGTGTCGAAGTAATGGAAAAATGTTTGATAATGGTGTGAATAAATAAAAGACGATAGAGAACACACCACCAACACTTCAATGCTTCATGTACAATGAAATGGGGCATTATGCTAATCAATGCCCTAATCCAAGGGTTAATGATGATCGACATGAGCAACCACTTAAGTAAAAGGACAAAGGGACGTCACATGCGATCACTATTGGCGATGTTGAATATGACAACGATGTGGTGGAATGATTAAGTGTGTATGTAATGAGATTCCAAAAAAATGTTGTATATAGTTTCATGGAATATTGGAATATTTATGTATTGGTCTATTGTGGTTTTAAATAATTTTATGGTACCGGTAACCATGGAATGTGACTGAGATATTTTTGGAAAGAAGATGATATGCACATAATGAAGGGATAAGGAGAAAATAAAATGTTTGAAAGTATTCATGGTCTCATGACTGATATAAGGTAATAGTTATATCATGGTTTGAGTATATATAATTTTGGGGTTTTGGTATGTGTAAAGAGTAAACTTTTGACAAAACTCATGTTTTCACTAAGATTCAATGGGTATTCATTTTTCAAGAGAATACATGATTACAGCCATCGAATGTTTGGAATGTGACCAACAGGAAATATCATATGATATATGGGGATCAATGATGGTATTAAGATGCTTGTTATATGAAATCTCTGGTAATCATTTTCACTATATTATGAGAGCGATTTGCAGTATTATGGATGAGCCTAAAGAATGGAATGGATTATATTGGACATAAGTTTGTATTGTTTAAGGATAAAAGTTTTTTCGATATTATTGATGGGATGTTATAGTAATGTAGTTTTAGAAAAAGGACAACCTGCAGGATGGCCGACAACCCATCGCGTCGGACAAGGCTTTGGGAATCGAACCCACAACTGAAATGCGACTGGACTTTATCGCCTACCACTAGCCTACAGTAAGTCCCTGGTTAGTAGAAAGTAGTTTTATTTTATTAATAAGTATGATATATGAAGTATAAGTTAATTTTTGGAACCATATACGATTGATCTAACCATAATATGGACTTATAAATTTTTCTAACCTTTTGTTTGAAACAGATGGAATGAACCATCATTCTATCACATGATCTTCTAACATGTAATGAATAACAAATTCAACTTCATTTCTTTAAGGGATGAAGTGGAAATTGTTCAATTCACGAACAACAGTGAAATTGTACCAAAATCATGTAAGTATTTCTTTTAATTCATCAACTTTAGGGAAATGATCTTTAAAACCAAAAATGTTGTCCTAGTTCCCTTATATCTGATTAATCAGATGGTACCTTAGATCATCACAAATCTATGGCTTTGTGATTGTTGGTTTTTTCATAGCAATGTTCTCTACCAATCTCTATCAGAACATGATGGTTAGGTTTCTCTTCTATATCCATATTTTCACCTATGTTCTCCGATGTGGAAACCCAGTGATTAGATGATTTGGGTAACCGTTATGTTTCATAATTTAGTTTTTAAAGATTGGTTTTGGTATTCCTTTTTACGATGTGGGTTTCTATTAAAGAAACTTTCGAGTTGTAAACAATTTATAACTCCGACGAATTTCGAAGGCGAAATTCATTTTAAGGGGGGTAGAATGTAACACCACAAGATTTTACGAAAAATATTTATTTTAATTTTATTGATGTCTTGTGTTTTACGCTACAAAAAAGGAGACTTGCACAACACAAAACGCTAACTTGGCTGCATTACACGCAATCAAAACCTTCCTTGATAGCATGTGTTGTACGCCATACCGAGTTTCACTAAACAATGATATTTTATTAAAATATAATTAAAACTAGCGGTTATGAATAGTAATAACCACTTTTTGAAATTTTGTAAATTTCATCATTCAAAATGGACTACATTTTTGGATTCGGGATATCGAAATTATCCTAGGGTTAAATTTTGGTATTTTTCTGAAAACATTCAATTTTTGATGAATAGTGAAAACACTTGGTTGCTATTTAAAAACCGACTTTTTATTTAAATAATTATTTATTTTATTTAAATTTATTTTAGGTAAAAATTGACACATAATACCTATATGAGTTCAATGTAATTAATTAGAGTGATTTTATAATAATTTTATATATATAAAAATTTTATTGAACTTTTGACCGTCTTTTACCCACCTCCTAGGAGAATTTGCAAATTTACATAAAACATAATTTTACCGATTTTGTGAATGGAATTTCAAAAATCCAAGAGACACGGTATATTTCATTATGTAAAATGTTGTTCAATGAGATGAAAATAATTTTTTGTGAATAGTAACTTTTACTTTTATTTACCACGGTTAAAAGTAAATAGGGTAATTAAGGGTAAAATGATATTATTATTTACCTAACACATTTCCTAATTCTATTGGATAAGTGTAATTAGACCAAAAAAACCTTAGTAATAAAATATGACCATTTAGGCCCACATGGATTGGATTATGAGATTTATTATTAATTTATTTAAAGAAGGGTTAAAATAGTTAAAATCAATGTTTAATAAGTAAAGCATTTTTAATGTTGGGTTATACATAAGATAGAATCGACTATAAATATTCATTAGAAATATAAATATATTTCCTACATAATGGTATTTTATTTTTAATTTTTAGACTTTAAATAATGTAATTTATTTATGACACAATGATGATGCAGTAATTATATTATTAATGAAATATTGACATAATTGATGTTATAAATACGCAAATAAATATAATTTGAGAATTTTTGTGAATTACAATAATTTTCTATTTTAATATGACATGTTAGTATTGATTTAATTAACTTTGTTAGAACTAATCATTCTGTTATGATTTTCACAAATATCAATTACCAAATAGTGTCAAAATTGACATAAAATAATTTTTAAAACAAATATTATATTATTAATTGTTATCTTTTTCCTAAAAATATAAGGTTCGGCAAAATTACTTAGATAAGGTTATATATATTAATAATAAACAACATGGGGTTCGTTTGTCTTGTTATAGTAAGTTTATTAACATTATAGTGTAAGAAAACAAGAAGACACGGTAAAAGGAAAATTATTTAACTTAATGTTAAATCTAAAAGATAAGGTTAAAATAGAAACCTAAACTTGTCTAAATTCTATTGGATGAGAGGCTTTAGACCCATCCCCACCTTAGCTTAGAAATAACTCAATTTGGAGATATTAAAAACCAAATATGACATTATAATAAAATATTAATTTTAGTTATTCCAAAGGTGCCCCTCTCCTCCCTTATAAAAGGGAAACTCCTCCCACTCTTCCTCACACAACATTGATCTTTAAAGATCGTCCAAACCCTGATAAATTATCTTCTCAACTTCCCTATAAACATCATAGAGGTCTTTTTCTTCTTTAAAGACCAATTTTGGTGCCCTAAGAGGTGGTCTCAAAGAGGCCCTTCAAAGAAGAGGTAATGTCCGTTACCGATTCTTTCAACATTATTTCTTCTTCCCCTTCTTCTTATACTTTAGTTGTTTCATTATGAAGTAATAACATAAGTATCACTCATATACTGATATGTTATTATATGTATGAAACAACCCTATTTCACCATCTATCCATCCAACGGAAAACGAAATCACCACGTGTGCGTACGTACGGAATACAGTCTCCACGCCGTGGTGTAATCTATTTTCCACCCCCACCTTACTTGGATGGGTATAATGGTGTAAATAATAACTATATATGATTACTGTAAATTGATATTGATTCTTAAATAGTATACATACACTCCAATACAATTCCACGATCATGGGAATGATATCATCGCTCGTGTGTACGTACGGATTACCTTCTCCATAACGCGATGAGATTCATTCTCCATGTTAACTATTCATGAATGATTATAAAGAATATATAATAAGTAATAATGAAATATATTACATAATAATGATACTGGATTTTCGTGTATATATATGTATGTCATCTACTTAATTTCATTCAATTCAATAAGGAAACAAAAACAGTTTTCATGCGTACGTACAGCCTACCGTCTCCATGAACGGTGTATTTCATTTCATTTAATTGATCTATCATATATATATGTATATACTGAAATATATATTATATGAAAATCATGTTTTAAATTCAGGAATTACGTAAATCACGATAT
Source organism: Viscum album (assembly GCA_963277665.1). Taxonomy (NCBI): domain Eukaryota; kingdom Viridiplantae; phylum Streptophyta; class Magnoliopsida; order Santalales; family Viscaceae; genus Viscum; species Viscum album. The sequence goes on along the minus strand of CAUJRU010000025.1, from coordinate 3,528,126 downwards.
AAGTAATAATATCAAGAAGAACAAGTCCAAACACGTACGATAAATAAAACGATTTAACCCAAAACGCTGCTTTAACATGGAACTTACAAAAGAACGGGTAATATAAAGTCATAAGTGAACAATATATGATATCATAACAATGAATATGATTCTTTAATAATTCAATGACATTATTTATATCATTATACAGGAGGTTTGGAAATGTACGAAGCATATAATACCTAAGGTAAGGGATAATTTTGGAAATCTCATTTTTATCCGAGATTGCTTATTCGTAAGTATTTACTGGGGTTATATTTATCATCCATGTCAAAGTTTTATAAAAAAATTTTAATGTATGTTTAAAGTCCTTTTTACCCTTTTTTTTGACTTTTACCACGTGTTATTGAAGGAATATTTCTTTTTTTTACCATACAAGGAACTTTTTGACATTTCTGACAAAAGTACGAGGAGAATGTTATTTATAACTTATACGACGTGAACAGATTTTTACAGTTTTATAACACCTCATTTTCATGAATCTTCCTATACAATAATGCATGATTATTTTCAACAAAACCCTTATCTTTTAAAATTGCTTGACATTTTGTGAAAAGAAAATTATTTTGAAGAAGAAATGATATTTTCCTCAACAATTCATTTCAAGTGTTTTTATCAAAACTATTTTCCATCTAAAATGACATTATTTAATATGTTTTTGTTTCAACTATAATGTCTCCATTATTTACATGGTTTGATTCTTCTTAGGATGAAAATATATCCATTTTTTTATATGGATTATGTTATGATGGAATGATGTTTAAGAATCTCATTCTAATACATGGGTTATGCTATGATGAATGATTGATATTTATATTGTGGAACACAAAAGAATGATTTCAATATGAGATGGGTGGAACCTATATATCCCTCCAATGCATTGGGTAAATTCTTACATCACATGAGATAGACATGGCTGGAACGACAAGTTAAACCGATTCAGTAATACTGGACTAGAACGAGGAGTGAACTCGATTCGGAAAGGGACTTTGTCCATTAAGATGGTCTTGGCAGCAATGACTGGGCTACTATGGAAATCATATCATGTGCTTAATGGTTTCCACATTTACATGTTTTATTCCCATGCTAATTTATCATGATTAATGTTTTTTCATGATCTATGCCTTACGTACTGCCATGGTTTATGTCATTGCTCAAGATTTTGATGTTTAGATTTTATGCCCATGTATTTTTTATATTCAAATGTCTAAGGATTGTTTTATGTTCTCTATGCTTACCATTAATGAACATTTGAGCTCACCCTTTATATGTTTTCTTTTCCCCATGATTTGAAGAAAGTATTTAGGTAAGAAAACAAAAATGGGAAGATCTTATGGGAGATGTTGAAGATCTTTCACCATGATTAGAAGATTATATTCCAAGTTTCCAAAGACACTAAACTATTACGACCCTTGTGTGTTTGTTTTTTGTTATGTATTAAGTATTCCTCTAATGTAATGTAATGTCCATGTACGTCATGCTTTGGGTCTCTACAGAGGTGATCTACACCCTCTGTGTGAAGCATCCCACAAGCGCACGACAGGTTATTTGAGCCCTCTCCGTGTCTTTTGGAGGAGTAGCCTACGGGAAAAACAATCGGTGTATTTACACCCTTTTATTTCTCCTGCAAAGACAAAACCACGAACCTCTTAGGTTTTGTGAAGACACTTTTATCTCACCCTAAGCATGAAGGAGGAGAACTCGTGCCCTCCTGTTTTTCACGAAGAAGAAGAACCGTGCACTCTTGTTTTTGAAAAAAGGAGAACCTGAGGCCTAGTGTTGTCACATAGAGGAACACATTCTTGAGGCAGAGGCCTTGATATCCATTTTGGAAGAAACCATCACACATATACTATTCACATACCCATTCGGGTTGTGTGTGATTTACTTGAAGGAGGGTGCTTGCAAGGTAGAGTACATGTGCATGAAAACATAAGAACAAAGTGTGTGTTCACATGTGAAGGAAGAGAAAAATTAATTGAGAAAATAAGAAAGATTGTGCAAGAGACATATGCATAGAATCATGTAGGTACATGCATGCATATTGAATAAAACTATCGGTGATCAAGACCGACAAGTTCTCCTGGTGTTTGTTGAATATACTTGAAGAATTGAACAACACATTTGAAGAAGAGAAGTGGAGCTGTGAAGAAGAAGATGTTGTGAAGTTGGGGGATTTAACCAACTTGTAATTGGGGGGTATAACCAATTACCGTCTAAACATATTCTGGCATAGTAAAGAATCCATGTTGGGGAGTGTAACCAACACGACAAGGAGTAGGTCTTTGTACCAAACCATGTAAATCTCTGTTTTCTATGATTTCATTATCACTGCACATCCAAAAGAGTAGATCTGGGCCTTAACCATCCATAGAGGTTGAATTGATCATTCAAATGGAAAAATTCTTAAAAAGAAAAATTTATCACTGATTCACCCCTCCCCTCTCAGTGATCACAACTGATCCAGACATTTCATGTGGTATCAGATCAAGGTTCCCTCTGTTAGGATATACTTATGAGAAAATGGACAATCTGAATTCTGTTAATAGTAGGGGTGTTCCAACATTCGATGGAAAGAATTTCCACAACGGGAAGAATCAGATGTTACCCTACCTTCTATCTCTCATCCTTAAAGTTAGAGATTGAGCCTTATTTTTATTCCCTCCTATTTCTAATGAAGCTTCTATGTCACTGGATGAGAAATGAAATATGGAATTTGTTGGTAAAGCTCAAAATTCCATTCTTATGTCACTCTCAGAGAAGGTATACACAAAAGTCATTGGACTCAAGAAATATATAGAAATATGGGACAAATTGGAAAGCAGTTTTTAAGGAAACATGAAAGTCATGGAAGCCAAATTACAAATTTGGAGAAGAAAGTTTGAAGATATCAAGATGGGAGAAGAAGAAAATATTGATGATTATTTCATAAGAGTCAATGAAATTGTCAGTAACATTTGGGGCATTGGAGAAAATTTGGAGGACTCAACTATCGTTAAAAAACTAATGAGAAAATTTCCTGACAGGTTTGACCCCAATGTTTCAGCATTAGAAGACAGAGATGATCTCTCTCTTGATAAACTACACAACATTCTCATTGCATATGAAATGAGGAAGATCCCAGTATTCAAGAAGAAGATCAAGGATGATATGGATTTTGAGGCAATGAGACAACTCAAGATAAGAGATGACGAAGTATTAGAATCAAGTGAATCTGACAATGAAGAAAAGGATGAAGACTTCAACAAAATTATTTATCTTTTATAAAAAATATTTGGAAAAGATAAATTCAAGGGAAAAGGGAAATTACCACCGAGGTGTTTCAATTGCAATAACATCAGAAACATTGCTATTAACTGTCCCAAGAAAGGATTTAGCGCTCCAGAAGTTGCAGAAGAAAAATCACAAAAGAAGAAATGGAGTAGAAACCCAAGAGAAGGAAGAAAATTTGGTGCAAGAAAGAAAAGGTTCATTCTAGGTGAAAGAAGAAGCTATGTGTGCAAAGAAGAAGAATCAAACTCCACATAATCCAGTCAATCAGAAGAAGAAACAAATTTTATGGCTCATGTGGAAAAAGGGTTTCATACTTGCATCAGTGAAGATGATGAAAGTGAATGAACAGAGCATGAACGCATGTTTAAAGTTGAATTAGAGGCTTGAATTGAACCAAACAAAAAGCTCAAGAATGAGAAGAAACTGTTACAAAAGGAAACCAAAAGGATGACTGAGGATTTGTGAGATTTTATGAAGAAAGAGACACTATACATTGATGAAATCAAGAGACACAAACTAAAGACAGCTGAGCTGGATAAGATAGAAAAATATCGTGAAGAGAAAATTTACCTCAATGAAGAAGAGAAATCTGTGACCCAATCCACGTGGATTGAAGCACAGAGTAGCTTGACATAGATGAGAGAAGACTTTAGCAAGGTTGTTGAGGTCAAGGCAGAATCATCTCATGCTGGTGCTCAGAGGCAAGTCTACTCACCACTAAGTAAATCTCAAAATACATCTATTATCATTAATAATGTAGGTCCAAATATGAAATTGAGACAAACAGGGAATACAAAAACTTGTGAAAAATCATCTTCAATGGATGAAGGGAAATCCCTAGGAAGGACTACTCAAATCATGGACAGAAAATTACAACATGACTCCTATCAGTGGAGAAGTTCAAGGTTTATATGCTACTGCTAGTGTTGTGGTGTGTTTGGACACAAGGCCTATACATGCTTGTATAACATGTCTCTTCCAAGTATGAGGCATGAGTCAAGGGGGAGATATCCTGAAACCCAGAGTATATTACAGAAAGCATAAAAACATCCAATTCAGAACAAATCTGACTCCCTGGGTGAAGCTTGTGGAATATGTGACCAACAAGGTCATAGAGCTGATAAATGTTTAATTATTATTCATGAACAAAGATTAAATGACATGAAAAGAAAAGGAATTCAGGAACCCAATGATGAAATCAGATGCTTTTCTGAAGTTTATTTAAAATCCAGTATTAAAACCAAGTCATGGATTCTTGATAGTGGATTCTCATCACACATGACTAGTGATACAAAAATTCTAAGCAACATAGAAATTCATGAGGAAGGAACCGTGGTGTTTGGATATGATTTTTCTCTGAAAATCACGGGAGTTGGAATGGCTATGTTTGAAAAATCAAATCTAAAATCCAATGATGTGTTGTTTGTTGACGGTTAAAAGCACAACCTGTGGAGTGTAAGACAATTAGTTGATGATGGACATGAGGTGTTGTTCCAGAAGGATTCATGCATCATCAAGAGCTCAAATGGTGGAGAAATCATCACTCAAGGAAGAAGAACCACTTGAAACCTATTTCAAATTGGTGAGTCCATCAATTCTTATTATCTTAGTTCTAAAGATGAAAAAAATCTCTGGCACAGAAGACCTGGCCATCTTGGTCAAAGGAGTATGAGTAAAATTATGAAGTACAATATTGTACAAGATATACCGAAATTAAAGAGAGAAAGAGATGAAATTTGTGACACATCTCAGAAGGGGAAATTGGCCCATAGTTCACACAAAGGAGTAGATATCATGTCTACTGGGTCTCTTGAACTCATTCATACAGACATATGTGGACCGATGAGACAGAAGCCTACAAGAGGAGATCACTATTTTATAACCTTCATTGATGATTTCACAAGGATGACCAACGTCATGTTCATTAAACACAAGTCAGAAGCGATCAAAATGTTAAAAAATTTCAAGAGGTAGGTAGAGAAAGAACTAGGAATCTATATCAAGAAAGTGAGATCATACAATGGAAAAGAATACACTTGTGATGCCTTTGAAAGCATTATGGTCAAACATAGAATCAAACATCAATAAAGTACACCATATACTCCAAAATAGAATGGAGTGGCTGAAAGGAAGAATCGAAGCATAGTCGAAATGGGGAGGACTATGTTAGCTGAGCACAATATCTCTATGTTTTTCTGGAGAGAAGCGGTATGCACAGCTATACACATACAAAATAGATGCCTCCTAAGACCAGAAACAAAAAGGACATCCTATGATATGTTGTTTAATAGAAAACCAACTATTAAAAACTTTAGAGTCTTTGTCAGTACTTTCATAATCAAGATTAAAAACATTAATCTGGGAAAGTTTGAGGAAAAAGTAGAAGAAGGAATCTTCATGGGTTACCTACCTGATGGAAAAGGCTACAGATGCTGGAAGAAGGGGTTGAACCAAATGATTGACTATAGTTATGTCAGAATAATTGAAAACAACACTAAACCGTACACTTTGGATAATGATGATTCAATGAATGACGCAACCTTGGAACAGAAGAATGAAGAATTAACTGAGCCAACACCATTTGCTGGTGAGATCAACTCTGAACACACCAGTGATGAAGAGGAAGGTAATGAAAATGGATGAAGGTTATATAACAAATTGAAGAAACATTCCGACACAGAAAATTTCCTTGGTGACCCACAGTACTCAGTAAAAACTAGAAGAAGATTGAGATTGGAAGATCAGACTGCACTGGTTTCTCAAGTTGAAGCTCACATAGTGGCTGAAGCAGTTTAACATGAGGAACAGATATAGGCTATTCACGAGGAACTCAATCAAATAGAAAAGAACTCCACTTGGGATCTTGTTCCACGTCCCAAAAATAAAAATGTAATTTGGAAAAAGTGGGTTTTCAAAAACAAACTCAATGAAAAAGAGGATGTTTCCAGAAATAAGGCCAGACTTGTATGCAAAGGGTATTCACAAATGGAAGGAATCGACTTTGATGAAACCTTTGCACCAGTTGCAAGAATGGAAACTATCAGAATGTTCTTAGCAGTTGCAGCACACAAGAAGTACAAGGTCTATCAGATGGATGTGAAATCTACATTCCTAAATGGAGATCTTGATGAAGAAGTGTATATAGAACAACCATAAGGATTCGTGCTAGACAAAGATGGAAGTATGGTAGGCATATTGAGAAAAGCATTGTATGGATTAAATCAGACCCCCAGAGCCTGGTACTCCAAGTTGGATGGTTGTCTCAAGAGCATGAAGTTTGTCAAAGGAACAGTTGACAGTAATCTCTATGTCAGAGAAATGGCCACTGGTACTCTCACAGTCATTATCTATGTGGATGATATTAATTTTTCTGGTGACAAGGAAGGACTATGTGAATAATTTGTTGAGCAGATGAAGAGATCCTTTGAAATGTCCATGCTCGGTCAATTGAAATTTTTTCTAGGATTTCAGGTGGAACAAAGGGAAAACTCCATATTTATTTCACAAGAAAAGTATGAATGGGACTCAGTGAAAAGGTTCGGAACTGAGAGTGCAAAAGAAGTCTCAAAACCCATTTATGTTGGAACCAAACTATGCAAGGATGAAGAAGGAAACAATGTTGATTAGCAAGTGTTCAAGAGAATTATTGGGAGTCTCCTTTATCTCACGGCTTCATGACCAGATATAACATATGCAGTGACTTTGTGTGACAGATTTTAATGTCACCCAAAATAATCTCACTTATCATCAGCTAAAATAATATTGGGATATATGAAAGGAACCCTCAACTATGGAATCTTATACAAACATAGTACAAAGATAAAGTTGATGGGATTCACAGAAGCTGATTGGGCTGGTGATTGTACTGATAGAAGATCCACATCTGGTGGAACCTTCTTTCTGGGAGAAGAATGTGTTAGTTGGTACAACAAGAAACAAAATTCTGTAACATTGAGCACAGCCGAAGCAGAGTATGTGGCAGCTACACATGCATGTACACAAATTATTTGGATGCCTGTGCAGCTAGCAGATTTGAGAATTAAATCTAAAAACCCATTGAGGATCTTATGTGATAATCAATGTGAAATTGTCTTGTCTAAGAATCCTATACAACACTCCAGATCCCATCACATTGATATAAAATATCATTTCATCAATGAAAGGGTCACCATTGGAGACATCAAGCTCGACTACATTTCTACTCAAGATCAGGTGGCAGACATTTTCACCAAAGTTATGCCTATATAGAGATTTTTGAGCTAAGGCTGAAACATCAGGTTCATCCTTATCCTCTCACTTGAGGAAGATAAAGGCCCCTCCTTATTCCCTAAATTTATATGATTTTATACTAACATGCAGGGAATTGAAGGAGATGAGTGCATCCCTTGAGGGGGAGCATTGGTTGCTAAGTCAAGCGGTTATGCATTTTGGGAATGACTTCCCATTCATCCCTTTACATTTGTTGGCCAATAAGGGGGAGAAATCATCATCACACACATTGATACATTTTTTAAAATGTTCTTAGAAGTATTGTCAACCAAATACAAAGGGGGAGATTGTTTTGTCCAAGTGATTGCATTTGTTGTCAATAACCCATCAATGAGTGCCAACTGATGAAGTGAGCTTGAAGAGTGATAAATCATGAGGAACAATGGTTGAAGAAGCTTCACAAACTCTGATGATTGTTGAAATAGACTTATGTTACAAGACTTGTATCAAAGTGATACAATGTTATAGCAGTGGAAGGAGTGCATGAAGTACTCAAATAAATGTTGAATGAAGGTGTGTTCCATGCATAATCTATGTTTGGATCAAAGAAGAACATTGAATATCAATTAATTTAGGACAAATTTGTGATGAAGATAGTTGAGAGATCATTGGGAAGTCCATTATTTAATAGAATATGAATAAGAGAAGTTGAAGAAGATATATGGAGTTCTTAAGAAGGTGGAGAGGAGAAGAAGTATGGTTTTGCATTTTATTACTTGGTTACTTTTCATTTATACAAAGTACCGACTATGTACATAAACTAAAATATGCCATCCAAGGAGGCTAGTCGAGGTCCTCACCTCAAGCACTTGCAAGTCCCGAGGGTCTACTGTGCTCAAGGGAAGTCCTCTAGGGAAGGCCTCCCCGAGGCATGAGTGCGGGCCGTGTGTAAGATCGCTGGTGCCACACGGTGATGAACCAGTGCAGCATGGGCACTAGGTGTGCACCCAGAGGAGCAGAGTGGGCGCTAGAGCGCGCCCGCAGAGAACCGGTGCTGGGTGGCACCAGAGGTGGGAGAAGAGATTATTGAACCGTTGTTGGCGTAGCTTGTTTGTTAAACTGTGAGAAAACCGCGACTCGTTTTGATGTGTGATGGTAATTTTGAGGCGCGGATCTAATCCTGGCCGCTCATCTGATCGCGTGCTAATCTAAACCGTCTGATTCATCTGCCATGCCACGTTTTAATCCTGGTCGTCCGCGTTCATTAAACGTGGATCCAACAGAGCTGGAGTCGTCTTCAATCTCCCTCCGACTGGGGGTCATCCTGCGACGCCTCCCACGCACTAGAGCCACCGAGCAAGGGATAAGGAGCTCCCGACTGCCTCTGATGAAGATGAGGCCATCATTGTGTTCATATCCCATTCATGAACACATACATGCATTAAATGTCGCATGAATGCAGCGAGATAAAGAATTCGATCAAGTCCGAAGCAAACATAGTTGTGAGGCAGTGTGTTCGTGCATGGATCGGTCTTAATGAAGGTTTCCATGTGAATGCACATGATTTTCACACCAATAACGAAGGATCCCATGGTTTAAAAAAAAGGGAAAAATCCGAGATACGCGGGATATCTTTAATGCGGGTTGAATGTTTTTAATGAAATGAATATCTCGGTTATTCAAAGGAATGTATCTCAGGCATTCAAAGATTCAGACCCCGCGGCTTCAATTGATCTCCTTTCCTATAAAAAGAGGAGCCTATCTATGAGAATTTTTGCTGCCATCATTGAGAGAGAGGGCCTGTTTCTCCAAAGAAAAGGAGAAACCGTGATCCCCATTGGTTCGCGATAGGCCGAGGATTCTGCGGAGCCCTACTGCGCGAAGGTTTCCTGCACATCCCATGTGCAAAGAAGAAGGAGTCTCACATCGGTCTTGTGCAAAGGAGAGGGGAGAACCCTTTGGTTCATGAAAGAGGCCAGACATCCCTTACGTGAAGAGAAGAAGCGCGAACCCCCTTGTTTCGCGAAAGAGGTGATCCACATCCACTTTGTGAAGCAACCCACTAGCGCACGACATGTTCTTTGAACCCTCTCCATGTCTTTGTGAGGAGTAGCCTATGGGAAAAACAATGGGTGTATTTACACCCCTGTATTTCTCCTGCAAAGACAGAACCACAAACCTCTTAGGTTTTGTGCGGAAGATTTTATCTCACCCGAAGCACGAAGGAGGAGAACATGTGCCCTCCTATTTTTCATGAAGAAGAAGAACTGTGCACTCTTTTTTTGCAAAAAGAAAGAGAACCTGAGGCCCTATGTTGTCACATATAGGAACACATGATTGAGGCTGAGGCCTTGATAACCATTTTAGAAGAAACCCTCACACATATACTATTCACATACCCATTCGGGTTGTGTGTGATTTACTTGAAGGAGGGTGCTTGCATGGTGGAGTACATGTGCATGAAAACATAAAAACAAAGTGTGTGTGCCCATGTGAAGGAAGAGAAAAATTAATTGAGAAAAGAAGAAGGATTTTTCATGAGAAATATGCATGCAATCATGTAGGTACAAGCATGCATATTGAATAAAAGTATTAGTGAGCAAGACCGACAAGTTCTCCTAGAGTTTGTTGAAGCTTCTTGAAGAATTTAACAACACAATTGAAGAAGAGAAGTGGAGATATGAAGAAGAAGATGTTGTGATGTTGGGGGGTTTAACCAACTTGTAATTGGGGGGTATAACTAATTACCATGTAAACCTCTTCTAGCATAGTGAAGAATCCGTGTTGGGGAGTGTAACCAACACGGCAAAGAGTAGGTCGTTGTACCGAACCTTTTAAATATATGTGTTCTGTTCTTTCATTATCACTGCACCACCAAAAGAGTAGATCTGGGCCATAACTAGCCACAGAGGTTGAATTGATCATTCAAAGTGAACAATTCATAAAAAGAAAAAGTTATCACTGATTCCCCCCTCCCCTCTCAGTGATCACAACTGATCTTGGCATTTCAAAGGGGGAAGGACCAGAACGAATGTAGTACCCTCGGTTTCTGGTATGTAACCATTGTTTTATTCTTTTTAATTACATGAAGTATATGAGAAATGGTTGTGGAAAGGTTGGATACTTTTACAGTGTCAAAGTGCAAACGGTGGGGACGCACAGATGTCACACTGTTTTCCCAAACCATGCGGAAGATGTGCTGGTGGTGTCACCTTGGATAGAGGAGACTTCACGGTGTGCGCACGGTTTGGGAAAACCATGCATGGAGGCCGTGTAGAGCACCCCTTCCATGCAGTGATTACCGCATAGTTAGCGCACGATTTGACTAACCGTGTAGACTAACCGTGCGCGAAGTCAACTTAGATCCAATTTTTAAGGATCTAATCCATTTTATCTTCATACCCACTCTTTTGTGCTCCTAGATGTCCCTAACTTAGTATTTCTCTCTGGTGATGGTGGTAGAACACTTACCAGGCATTTTGGAATCAATCCAGAGGGTTGACTTAGCGTTTAGAAGCTGGTTGATCAAGGTAAGTCTCGTTTCCTTTAGTTTTCTTAGATATATTTCTTCCTCTTGATGGATCCGTAGATCTATGCCACAAGTGGGTATATTTAAGGTAGTGAATGACCTTTAAGTCGGGTTTTGGTCTTGTTGGTGATAGGGGAAGGAATCTAAGGAGGTTTCGTGGTGTTTCGACCCAGTTGTTGGTCGGTTTCGCCTTTTTGGTTGAGGTTGGTGGCTTTACTCTCGATTCCTCTTTATTAGAACTTAACAGAATAGTTAAAATTGATTTAATTGCATGGTTTTGATTGAGAAATTGTGAGGAAAAGCATGTTATAAATCTTCTATATTGATGATTTATGGGTTTTGATAAAATTGTGGAAATTCAAAGAATGGTTTGTGAAAAGTGTTTTGGTTTCTTGATTTTAATAGGGTGATTTTAAAATATGGATTTTCTAGATTTGGAAAATGGTTTGCGGGAATAAGGTTTTCAGTAAAAGGGTTGTTTTATGGAAATGGTTTTGGCATGGATGGAATGGTGTGGTGTTTGGGCGTACTTGGTGTGTGCGTTCATATTGTATCTATGGGACGTGGCTGAAATATGACCTTGTGCTCAGTGCCAAAGGTATAATGGCGTATAGGGAATAATTACATTGTGATGACTTGGTAGATCGACGAGAGACCACTCATGAGTATAGAACTATCATAACAAAGAATGCATGGTGGATTTCACGGGTTGGGAAATGGTTGGGTGTGCCAAAAATTGATTTTGGGAAATGGAAATGTGAATTTGATTGGATACTTTTCTTGGTTTCTTTTCTTGAGAATGATGGTTTTTGTTGGAAAATGGTTTGTACATGGAACCTTTCATATTGTGAATAGTTTTGGATTTGTTTTATATAAATTGTTTTATATAAATGGGATAACATGTTTTATCCTGGAGGCATGGGTTATGAAGTCATTGAGGGAAAACCTACAGAGTTTCATTACTCACCCCCTGCTTTGGCATGTTGGTTCTTTTGCAGATGTCATATACCAGTATGTTGGAAACGGTAATGTGTCACATGTTTATTTCACTACATCGTGATACTTGGGCGGGTTTGTAATGTTGGATCTTGGAGCTGTGGAGCACAGAGTTGGGTTGTCATCTTGGAGCCTCTTAATTTTGTCTTTCCACTGTATACTATGATTAGGAATTGGTTCCTACTATGGTACTTTTGGTTGGGTTATTATAAAATAAATGATTGAGTTGTCTTAGCTTTTATCATGCATCATTTAGTTTAGTTTCATGAGGGCTGTTGGTTCTTTGGTATGTTCTAAAATGGTAAATCGTCCCCCACTTGTTTTGAAACCCTTCAGCATTTATTGCCATCCATTGGCGCCTTGGGGATGCCTCTTAAGGCCATGTAACCCTCACCAACTCCTCAAGCCAATGTGGTAGGGGCGGGGTGTTACAAATGGTATCAGTTTGTTCAGTCCTTCGTGTATATATGCAATCAGTTTGTTCCTTTCTTTGTGGAACAAGTAGTCATCAGTTTTTGTTTGTCTTGGCGTTGAATTATTACGTGTCTATTCCATGGGTGGTCATCTTAGGAAGGAGTAGGATTGTCAGAACATGGAATGTAGAACATAAAAAGACGTAGCTAACCTTTTTATGCTGAACCTCAAGTTACCAAGGAGTTGGGTACCTAAGTTTTTTGGAGACACATATAGGATAACAAATCTCATTATCATGGGTTTATACAATGAGATGATCATGACATGCATTAGGGGAATGACTTCCCACTAGGAATGCATATATCATTTTGAGAAATGGATTATGATTTGATGCAAAAGTTTGATTTCTGAAAATTGTAAACATGTTTTCAAAAGAATGATTTTGAAAAGAGAATGTTTGATGTATTTTGAAAATAGATTGATTTTCAAAGGAAAGAAAATATATCTTTTTAGAAATGGGTAAATGTAGAAAATCATGATTGTTGGAAATCAATTTTGTTATAGTGATTTCATAGGAATTGAAATGTGAATACTTCAGTTTCTAGGTAGTGAGACTAACGACGTGCGTTGTTTATATAGAAAATGGCAGCTTTTAGGAGTTTTCAAAACCAAACGGGAGAGGCCTTGGAGAATGTGGTCACACCTGAGCCACATGTGAACCATCAGCTAGTCCAAAGTATAGTTCAAGTGTTTTAGGATGTGGACACGGGGAATCAGAGGGATGAGATAAGGCATGTAGACCATTCCGTCCAGTTCCAGAAGAAGAATCCACCCATAGTTCATGGTGATTATGAACCAGAAAGGGGGGAGGTGTGGCCGAGTAGGACGAATCATATCTTCAATTGCATCGGCACCCCAACAGAACTAATAGTAAAGATGGTGACGTAAATGCTGGAGGATCTTGCACGCCCGTGGTGGGAGAAACTGGTGCAAGCTATAGTTGATCAAGGCCTGGGCAAGGAGGAATTTGAGGAATTGTTCAATAAACAATTCTATCCTCACATGTTCAAGATCCATAGGATGAAAAAATTCTTCATCTGGAAGCAGGATAATCTCAATGCCACAGATTATGCGGCTAAATTCATTAATTTAGTGTGATTTGCACTGTAAGTTACTGTAAGTTCATCACTGAAGGCACGCATCTTTGAATTAGGGTTGCGACAGGATATTCACTCAAAGATAGATGTGCTCTGTATTAGGGATTATACAGAGATGGTAAACATAGCAACAATAGCTGAAAGGGACATCTAATGAGTTATTGGAGGAGTAATTATGATGATACCCATAGGAACGGGTGGGAAATCTAATGCTGGGAACAAGCGAAAGAGGGACACCTACTTCCAAGGTGGGAGTCCGAATCAGAATCAGACGGTTTGATTGGTTAATCATCCTACATGACCCATGATGAAAGCCATATGTTTTCAGTGCGGTGCGATTGAACACATGAAACATGAATTTACAACACCACCTAGAGCCTTCAACGATTGCAACAAGATGGGGAATCATCAGCGATATTGTTGCAGTGCTCCATGGTCGGGTGTTCGTGACACTTCTCAGGTGTCGCAAACATCTTATACTTTGACATGGTGATGCCATCAAATTCCGTCTTTCTAGCAGAACAGAGATATCTATGGTGATTATAGGAATACCATGACTCCTCAGGCAGGGCAATCTCAACAAGGAAACAAGGATCAAAGTGCAGCAACAAAGCAATTTTATGGATCAGAATAGGTGATTGTGGGTGACCAGTCTGGACTGTCTATGGTGAGAGGAACGATTCTTTGGAATTTTACCCTCATGAGAGTGTTGTTAGATACTGGCACATCACATTATTTTCTTTCTTCTCGTACTACTGATTTTCTCAACATAAAACTTGAAATGATGTCTTCTATGAGAAAACATCAAACTTCTATATTTAAAAGAAAGTGTAGAGCCTTCATGTGCAGATCATGTTCTATAACTGTTGATGGAGCTGAGCGAAAATGTGATTTCTCTGTGCTGGAGATGTGTGTCTATGATATAATCCTGCGTATGGATTGGTTGAGAGAGTTCAGGGCTCACATCGACTGTTATAGCAGAACAGTTAGTTTCGTTACTGAGGATGGCATCAAGAATCTCTTTAGAGTAGAAAGAGTAGTGATGGCAGGTGCAACAGGCTTGTTGTCACTTGTAGGGTCAATGATTTCTTACCAGTTGGCTGCGTTAATCTTGGAATCGATGGACAATATGACGACTAAAATTTTTCCTGTAGTCATGGATCAATTTCCTGATGGTTTTCCTGAAAACATCTCAGAGTTACCACCTGTAAGAGAAGTGGATATAAAGATTGATCTCCTTCTGGGGACCAGTCCTATCTCACTTCCGTCTTATATGATGGCCCCAACGGAGTTAATGGAATTGAAAGTGAAGTTGGTAGAATTGGAAAAAAAAGTTTTATTTGGCCACGCGTGTCTTCGTAGGAAGCAACAGTTTTGTTTGTAAAGAAAGAAGATGGAACCTTAAGGCTATGTGTTGATTATCGTAATCTAAACCAAGTGATGATAAAGAATAGATATCCAATTCTATGCATTGATGACTTATTTGATCAATTGAGGTGAACTCAGTGGTTCTCTAATATTAACATGCGGTCAGGATATCACCAGTTGCGAGTTCGGAAGGAGGATATTCCGAAAATAGCCTTCATAAGCAAATATGGACACTATGATTTTGTAGTCAGGACTTTTGGTCTTACGAATTCACCAGCATTCATTATGGAATTGATGAATCGGATATTTCAGCGATATTTGGTTTCATTTGTTGTGGTGTTTGTGGAAGACATATTGGTGTATTCATGAACAAGGACTGATCATGAGCAACACTTGGAGATAGTTTTGGATATCATGAGAGACCATCACTTGTATAACAAATTATCAAATTGAGATTTTTGGATACAAGTGGTATTCATTCTAAGCCATGCTGCTTTTGTGAAAGGTGTTTCAGTGGATCCTGAAAAGATAGAAGCTGTTATTTCTTGGAAACCATCAAGAATGTCTTTGAGATACGCAGTTTTCTTGGACTACCTGGTTATTACCAACAATTTGTGCATGACTTCACATGAATAGATTCACCTATGACAGCATTGAAAAATAAGAAAAGTTCATTTCAATGTACTGAGTATTATCACAGATCTTTTGAAGAGTTGAAATTTCACATTACATCAGCACCCATCTTGATTTTCCAGAATCAAGACACGGGTACGTGGTGTATTGTGAAGCTTCATGATCTGGGTTGGGATGTGTTCTCATTAAAGGAGACCATATTGTTGCTTAGGGATCAAGACAGTTGATAATGCATGAAAATAACTACCCAACACATGATTTGGAGTTATATTCAGTTGTCCATGCCTTGACGACATGGCATCATTATCTCTAGGTGACAAATTTGTTGTGTTTACAGATCACAAAAGCTTGAAAGAAATTTTCTCACAGTGAGATTTAAATCTGATGGAGAGAAGATGGATGGAGTATCTTCAAATGTTCGAATTCCACATGAGGTATACACCAGGAAAGGGAAATTCGGTTGTCGTTGCATTAAGCAGAAAGTTGTATGCTCAGTTGGCGAAAGAAGCTTCAAATGAGTGGAAGTTGATGTCAGTCCTAGATGACATGCATGTGGAATGTGAAGACCGAGGTGATGTTGATATTTTCATTCTAATTTCACTTGATCCTGATTTTGAGGAGATAGTGAAGGAGTCACAGACATCCGATGTTGACTGTGTTGCAATGTGATCAAAAATCAATGGTGGGGAGACCATTGAGGGATGAAAGATGGATGAGGGTTCATTTTTGCAGTTTCGAGATTGGATGGTTTTACCTTTAACCACTTAAGAACAACACCTTCATGCTTACAACCATTCCATATGGAATGTTCATCTAGGAATATTGAAGATGTATAAGGCATTGAGGGCACAGTTTTGGTGGAGCGACATGAAACCGAAGGTAGCTGAATTTGTTTCAATGTGTTTAACTTGTCAACAAGTTAAAGTAGAACATCAATGACCAGTAGGTATGTTGCAGTCTCTACCAATTCCAGTGTGTAAATTGGAGCACGTAGCTATGGATTTTGTTACAGTTCTTCCAAAAATGGTCCAAAAACAAGAATCCATTTGTGTGATAGTGGATCTTCTAACCAAGTTGGCCCATTTCATCTCGATTCGTGAAACTCATATGATGGAAGATCATTCAAAAATATATATATGATAAGTGGTAAGGAGACATGGAATACCAGTTTCAATCGTGTCAAATAGAGATCCGAGGTTCAAATCTCATTTTTGGCGATCCTTACAGGAATCCCTGGGAACTCAGTTGAATATGAGTACGGCGTATCATCCTCAGATGTATGGACAATCCGAAAGGATGATATAGACATTGGAAGACATTTTTCAGGCTTGTGTAATGGATTTTGGTGGCTTGTGGGAGGATAATATACCCTTAGTGGTGTTCTCATACAATAACATCTATAAAGCCTCGATACGCATGGCTCCGTTTGAAGTATTGTATGGGAGTCCTTGTTGTTCTCACATTTGTTGGGTGGAAACAGGTGATACTTCACTAGTTGGCCCGAGCCTTGTCCAAGAAACAACAGATAAGTGTCAGCTGATAAAAAAAAGATGGAGACAGAACAGTGTCATTAGAAATCATACGCGGATAATCACCGAAGAACATTGTCATTTGCGGTGAGTGATCATGTTTTTGGAGAATCTCTCCAAAGCTTGGACATCATCGTTTTGGGATGCAGGGAAAATTATCTACACGATATATAGGCCCTTATGAGATACTATAATGGGTTGGTGATGTGGCATATTGGATGGCATTACCACCACAGTTTAGTGTAGTGCATAATTTTTTCCATGTATCTCAGTTGAAAAAGTATCAGCTTGATACTGACCATGTGATCAGATGGGATCACGTTGACCTAGAGCAGGATGCTTCATTGGTACATATTCCGATGAAAATTGTGGATAGGAAATAGATTGTATTGTGTGGAAAAATCATCGGTCTAGTGCGGATTTTATGGAAACATGGTCAGATTCAGGAAGAGACATGGGAATGAGATAAAGAAATGAACGATTAGTTTCCAAAACTATTTCAGGCAGGAGATGGTTTTCTACATTCCTAGGACGAAAAGGCCAATGGTGGGGAGAATGTATTGCCCCTGGTTTCTGGTAAGTAACCCTTGTTTTGTGCTTTTAATGTACATGAAGCATATGAGAAATTGTTGGGGAAGGTTTGAGACATTTAATGTGTCAGAGGGAAAAAGGTGGTGATGCATGGAATTCGCCTGGTTTACCCAAACAATGAGAAAGTCGTGCGGGTGGTGTCACATGGGACATAGGAGACTGCATGGTGTGTGCATGGTTTTGGAAAACCGTGCGAGGAGGTCGTGCGGAGTGCCCCTTCCATGCCGTGACTACCATACAGTTAGCTCACGATTTGACTAACCGTGCAGACTAATTGTGCACGAAGTCAAAATAGATCCTATTTTTATGCATCCAATCCATTATATCTTTAAACCCACTCATTTTTGCTCATAGATGGCCCTAACTAAGTATTTCTCTCGGGTGAAGGTGGGATAACACTTACCAGGCATTTTGGAAGCAATCTGGAGGGTTGCCTTGGCGTTTAGAGCCCGGTTGATCGAGGTAAGTCTTGTTTCCATTAGTTTTCTTAGATCTCCTTCTTCCGTCTTGATGGATCCTTAGATATACGCCCATGGTGGGTATATCTAAGGTATTGGATTCACATTATGTTGGATTTTGGTATTTTTTGTGATAGGGGAAGCAATCTAAGGAGGTTTCATGGTGTTTCGACCCAGTTCTTGGTCGGTTTTACCTTTTTTGTTGAGGTAGGTGGCTTCACTCTAGATTCCTCTTTCATAGAACACGAAGGCATAGTTAAAATTGATTTAATTTCTTGGTTTTGATAGTGAAATTGTGGTTCAAAGAATGATATAAATATTCTTTAGTGATGATTTATGGGTTTTGATGAAATTGTGGAAATTGAAAGAATGGTTTGTGAAAAGTGTTTTGGATTATTGATTTTAAAATGGTGATTTTAAAATATGGATTTGGTGGATTTGGAAAATGCATTTCGAGAAAATGGTTTTTAATAACAGGGATGTTTTATTGAAATGGTTTGGGCATGGTTGGAATGGAGAGGTTTTTGGGCGTACTTGGTGTGTGCGTTCATAGTGCATTTATGAGTCTTGGTTGAAATATGGCCTTGTGCTTGCTGCCAAAGATGTAATTGCACATGGGGAATAATTACCTTGTGAAGAATTTGTAGATCTATGGGAGACCGCTCATGAGTATGAAACTGTCATAACCAAGCATGCATGGTTGATTTCATGGGTTGTGAAATGGTTGGCTGTTCCAAAATGGGATTTTGGGATATGGAAATCTGAATTTGATTGGATACTTTTCTTGGTTTCTTTTCTTGAGAAAGATTGTTTCTGTTGGAAAATGGTCTGGAAAAGGAACTTGTTATACAGTTAACTTTTTTGGATTTGTTTTATATAAATTGTTTTATATAAATGTGCTAACATGTTTTATCCTAGAGGCATGGGTTGGAAAGTCATCAGGGAAAACCTACTGAGTTTCATTACTCACCCCCTACTTTGGAACGTTGGTGCTTTTAAATATGTAATATACCAAGATTTTGGAAAAGGTAATGTTAAACATGTTTATAGCACTACTTCATGAAACTTGGGCTGGTTCGTGATGTTCGAGCTTGGAGCTATGGGGCATGGAGTTGGGTTGTCGGCTTGTAGCATCTTAGTTTGTATTTCCATTGTTAATGATGATTTGGTGTTGGTTTCTGCTATGGTACTTTTGGTTGGTTTATGATAATATAAATGGTTGAGGTGTCTTAGCTTTTACCACGTATCATTTAGGTGTTTAGTTTGGTCATGGTTGTTGGTTCTGTGGTATGTTCTAAAAGAGAAAATCATCCCCCACTTGTTTTGAAACCCTTCGGAATTTATTTCCATCCTTTTCCACCTTGGGGACGTCTCTTAATGCCATGTAGCCCTCACCTCCACCTCAAGCCAATGTGGTAGGGGCAGGGTGTTACAACAAACTTTCATCCTCCAATGAAATCATTGAAAAAGAATCAAACACTTTTTTCTCCTAGCTACAAATATTGGTACACTAATAAATAATTGTTTTTAGGAAAGATAAACATGAATTTCAATCATTGAAGAGTCTCAATGTATCCAAATATGATTGGTTCCTATTAAGATTACCTACACAAAATGAATAACCTTCAATCCATATATTACTCCATCAAAAATTCATAAAAAATTAAGTATAGATATGATGGATCAAATCTAAAATTCTATGGAAATAATGTTATTAATAAAATGATTATAATATCCCTTGATAAAAAATGTACTCATTCTAATAATATCATCACATCCTCCAAGTCCTGGTGAACCATGTCCTCCACTATCCACATTATGTTTTATACACATTGGAAATGGAGTAATTCAACTAATTTTCATGGGTTTAATCGATTCATATGGAACACCATTGACACAAATTTGTGTGATATTAATAAGACCATACATAGTATTTTTCATGAATTCAACCTATTATTTGTAATGCATATGAATATCATTGATGATACCCATAAAAAGATCCTGTAATTGGGGGTTAACTAATATAGGCAAGAGGGAATTAATATCCACCCATAGGCGATGACATGTTGATTTCCCAAAAGATAAAAGGATTATATTAACATGTATACTTTGATCGGGATTAATAAAACACTAGTATAATAATGAAGGATTATATTATGCTAAAAGCTAAAATTGAAAATAAGTTCATTATGGCTCCAATGATTCATCGAAAATGGGAATTAAAATAAAACATGTTATATTTACCAACTATTTTTCATACATAATGAAGAAATAAAATCACATAGAACCTACCATATGGAGTCTATCATCTTATTGATGTTATTTGTGCCATAAATTCAAGATCTAAAACATCCATTATTGGTTAATAAAGGGAAATATAAAAAACATCACCACTTATTTTATATATTAAATATAACTTCATAGATTTAAATTAAAAATATTAGTATTGATAGTTCCTAATATAATAAATCTTCAAAATGTTGTGTCCCACTACTGGTGTGTATATTAAATAAATTTATTACATAATATCATGGGAAAATAATTGTTTTATATATTCAAAATTGGTTATACAATCCAATGTTTATTTATTATTTATATATAAAGTATACTATCAAGTATAAAAAATAAGAAAACCATTCAATGATGCATTCTATAATGTAGGATATAATTATTAAGAGGGAATCCATTCAGTTCCCATCATGATATCCTAAATATTTCCTTAATTACAGATCATACTAACAAATCAGTAAAATACTATTTTCTAGGTGTAACCTTTTAATGATCTTAATAATAGGAAATTTTGATCTTACATTCATGCATTTTATCATGTTGAAAGGGTAGCTAAACATTATAGGGTGATTACAACCCCTATAATTATTAATTCTATCTCCTCCATTATTAATATAAATTTGGGAAAAATAATTAAAATCCATATTTTACAACAATCCCTAAGAGATGAGCACAAATATTAGGGATTTATATGACAGGAAGATGAATAATACCATCTGTAATGTTTATATGGGGATTAGATCCAAATTTTTAACCATTCATTAAAGGGATTATTTCTATTTTATTACTATGGGATATTATGTAAGTAACTATAGAAACTGTAATTATTTCAAAGTAATAAAAAATATCGAGTTTATTTTTATAATAAGACTGGAGTTGTTTGGATGAGATCATACCCATCACATAAAATTCATTCAGCCATTTTACAATGGATGAAAAAATCATTCACCCAACTTTTGTGACTGAATATTTTCTTCCTAGTTGAAAATCATGGTATATGTTTTTTTAGAAAACATGGTAATATGATAGGGTTTTGAAAATTTGGGACAATGATTAACTCCACCACTTAATGTCCTTGAACCTTAATGGTATTCTACCATTTGGTATCAGATAAAGGATATCTATGTGTTCTTTCTTATAAAAATAAATAATAGATCAAAAAACCTAGTTTATAAAAAATGTTTACCATTATTAATGGAAACTTTTTCAATGCATGGAAGAAGGGAATGATTACCCATATTCTCTCTCTTTAATTGGATATTCGTAACTCAAATCAATATCACTTCTATACTCCAAATTAAACCTCATTTTTTTATTGACTAAGAATTGGAACATTGAAAATGATGAAAGGGATAATAATTATTTATTATATTCATTATATAAAAGAGATATCAATAGATTCAAGCTATAATGAAGTCAATGTTATTTGGGAGGAACATGAAAGAATTATTTATGAAAAAAAAGTGAACAAAGAGAATAAAAAAAATATATCATAATATCATGAATCTATTAGCACAATATGAGAATAAAATAGTAAAAAATTTATTAACTAGGAAAATTGGATTGTAATTTCTATTTGGGGGCTTGTAGAAACTCATTATAAATCTATAATGGTAATGAAATTGAAGAAAATATAATCTTAAAAATTTCATGAAATGATTTCGGATCAAGAAGATAGATATCATGATGTCTTAAATATTAATGAACATCATAGTACTCTTATTAACTATGATAGATGTGTAAATTAACATATAATAAAATAAAATTAGGAAAATGATATTTCTTTCTAGCCGTTAATTAGAATGAAAATGAATGAATATGAGGATTTCATATATAAAGGGGAAATCAATGGTGATAATTCGTAAAAACATTTACATATGTTGAAATTTGTTACAGGAGGAGCTTGTGGTAAGTATATAGGTAACAATATCATAAATGTTTTTAACTGTGGAAGGGTTTCCTATTTCTTTACCAACATTCCCATTAAAATGAAAGTATGAAATTATAATGAATTAATAACCAGAAAGACCAAAAATTGAGGTGATATTTCAAAATATCATTTAATGGGAATGAACAATATATCAAATGGATCCATTAGATTGAAATATCTATAAATTGATTAAGTTGTGCGTGGAGTTGAAAAATTGGGGATGATTTTGAGAAATATATTAGAGTTGACTCATAATGAGTGAATAAGAAAAATGATAGAGAGTGGCCTACTCATCAGAAGATAAGTGAAAATAATATAATAATTATTCTAGATAGGAAAAGGAAAATTACAATGAACATTCTATGTGAAAGTAAATCAAAATGATTGTGAATGAAATAGGAAGGAATAGATATGGAAACACATTGTTAAAAAATGTTTCAGATAAAAATAGTCATATATTGGTTGAAAAATAACTTTTAATCCATGAAATAGATATATTGAAGATTTTTATTAGAAAAAGGAAAAAATAACAATACACATGACTTCTTCTATTAGCCATAGAGATAAATAAAATGATAAAATAAGAAGAAATATTAATGAGGTTGAGAAGTAGTATGAGAAAATTTAAGAAATGTTTGTTATTAAAAAAGAGGAATATTGTAATCATCCTAAATAAATTATCTATTTTATTGATGAATAAATATATATAAAAGGATCATATATACGAGCATTAATACATAAGAAAAATATTTGTAATAAAAAATTTAATGAAAAATAAAAATCTATAATAATTAAAATATTTGAATAATATTTATAATTTGATCAAAATTTGTTTGAAAAAAGCATAGAAAATCAGTACTCATCTATAAAACAAAGAAAGAATCAAAATAAATATATGTAATATATTTTCATTTATGGAATAAAACTAAAATAAGACATAAATCCATACAAAACTATAATTACTACAAACATACATCATTATATGGGTACAAATTATTTTATGGTATATTTGACCAAAATTCGTACAACTATGGGTAAATTTGGAATCTACTATAATAGATAAGAGATCATGAATTAAGCAGGAGATGAAAACCATTGATGAAAACTAAAAAAAATCCTCCATAAATTGGATGAATTGTGTATGTAACAAATAATTTTATGTTAATGAAAGAGCTCCGAAGAATACATGTGGAAAAAATAAGAACTTTATATGTATGTATTTGTTTTAATCTAGCTCCGCTAAGTCATTTCCATACATTTAAAAGTTAAAAGGGTCATGTTCTAATTAGGAAACATGGTAATATAGTCTACGTTTCTTTTAATTATTGTAATATGAAAAATCCTTGGATCAAGAATAGTGGGTGTTATTCTCACATGGTAGGAGACCAGAAATTCCAATAGAGGATGGAGAAATTTGATGATGGAGCTACCATCTCTAGATGTAAAATATCTATAAAAATAAATTCATTAGGATATCATGTATTGGAAAGAATAAAATTATATATTTGAATTTTTTGGTTACCTATTAAATAAATAATATGTTTATAATTATAAGATAACCATGTGATTTGTAACGCCCTGACCCTAGTTACCCAGAGTCGGTGCATTATTACATTACATTGGCATGATCACAAGAAAGATCAAATCTCGAAAGACCGATTGGTTTAGTAGCCTTGGAAACACTAGATATATTCATAAAGTTTTACATTACATCACAAAGTGAAAAAAACTACTACAACAACATAGTCTCCATATTCTAAACTCATATCCCCACATATTATCCCTGCAAGTCATTCATAACTTACTTCTTCACATCCTGGGAAAAATAAAACATAGAAAAGGGGTGAGCTCAAATGCCCAGTAAGGATAACAATATATTTGAAACTTTCAAAAATAAGCATAAACATTTAAGGCAATGTAAATCTAAAACAAAATCATTTTAAACTTGAACTTCAACATAGTATGGAAAAAGTAAAATGAAATAATGCCATTTAATTATTCACATGGATATTCTACTAATCGAATAATCACATGCAATATCAATAACCACTTTTATAATGATGGAATGCATAATGATGAACTTTTATTTCTTTTTCAAGGCCTCGTCCCAAGACCTAGGGGCTAACTGTAACTGGAACCCAACCCGGAGTGCCTCTAATAACCGGACACCAACACGGAGTGCCTCTAATAACCGGACACCAACCCAGAGTTCCTCTAATAACCGGAGACCAAACCGGAGTTCCTCTAATAGCCGGAGACCAAACCGGAGGGATTACTTTTACCGGTCCCCAACCCGGATCATACTTGTCTAACACATTCATCTGAATGAAAGGTTGAAATATAACATAAACATTCAGATTCAAAATAACTTATGAAATGTCAATACTTTAAAACAACCATGAGTTACATAAGAATAACTTATCCACAGTAAAAAATATCACAAAACCTTCAATAAAATATGGATGTTTTGTATCATAATAAATCAACTTCAAATAAGCTTAAAAGCCATCAAAGGATGTTGACATAGATGAAATCAAAACTATTTTAGAGAAATATCTCTTTTTTTTAAATCATTTTAAAAGTAACATAATTATAAAATAATACATTCAATTTGAAAATATTCTTATAAGCTTGTAAGGTAATCTTTGACGATTTTATAACGACGGTAAATAGCCGCACCTACCGTATAAGTTAAAAAAAGCATTCTTACCTTAATTCTGTCGAAAAGGTTAAAAAGAACCTTGTTAGGAAAACGATGGAAAGATTCCTTTATAAACCTCTTATAAAAAGTCAAACAAGGGTATAAATGACTTTAAACCATATTCTAGTAAATAGTAAAAATGTTTAGAAATTCATTTTTAAGAAACATGGATGTGGTTGATAAAAATATCCCAGTAGATTATTACGTATAAACAACCTCGGATAATGAAGAGATTGTGAAATAACCCTTACCAATTTGGTAACATATGAAACATACAACTCATAAAAGAGGTATCATACAATGAATATCTAAATACACATAAATTAGAGTGTATTACACAAAGAATATAATTATGGGCAGTACATACACCACACAAAAGGTGATGGTGGCAGTATGGCATGAATCTCACGGGAATAAGGAGTGAGATGAAAACCCCTTACCTTGTACTTTTCCTTGGTTGGGGTAGGTTAACCTCCTGTATAATGGTGAAATAATTGTTATTAAATTATAAAAGAATCATATATATTAATATGATTTCATATATGATCTTTTAACATTGATTTGTTAATAATATCTTTGAATTATCGTCGTTTCGGGTGTTAACTTACTCGTTTTCTTTTATATGTTTTGTTACATAAGACGTGTTTGTTATGGATTGGTTGTATCTTATTCATATCCAGAATGATATAAAATCCTTAAACATCATTTTTAAATCATCAAATGATAATTATACTTTAATGGATACGATGGAGAATGAATCTCATCGCATTCGTGGAGACGGTAGTCCGTACGTACGCACGAGCGACAATATCATTCTTTTGATATTAAAATAATATATAAATGGATGGTATATCATATATACAGAATCATTAACATTTTATATTTATTATTTACATGATTTACACATCATTATTATACCCATCCAAATAATAATATATTGAATAACAATTACACCACGACATGGAGACGGTAAGCCGTACGTACGCACGTATGGTGACATGTTATTCAAAGGGTGGATAGAATACTGAATATGTTTGTACCATATTTATAATAACATCAAAGTATATATAATATACTGGAGTTATTATTTTAGAATGGTAATAACAAAGAAATAAGAAGTGGAAGAAGAAAGGAACTTGAAAAGGGGTGGTGAAAACATTACCTCTTCTTCGGGTTCTTCCTTTTGATTTGATCAAAAGGGCTCCGTAGGTTAGCTTTCTGATCAAACTAAGGTCTCTAGGTTGTAGTGAGGGAAGTTGGGATATTATTTGGGCAGAGTTTGGCCGAACCCAAAGGCTTTGATGGTGTGAAGAAATGAGAAGGAGGAGTGCGCTTTTATAAGAGGGGTGAGGGGCACCTTTGGAAAAGCTAGAAATAATAATTTATAATAAATCCATATTAGGTTTATAATGGCTCCAAAGTAGATTATTTAAATTTTAAGGTGGGGATAGGTCGAAAACCACTCAACCAATAGAATTTAGACAGGTTTGGTTCATTATATTAACCTTATCTTTAAGTATTAACTCTAAGTTAATTAGTTTCACTTTTACAATGTCTCTTCGTATTTTTATATTATATGGTTAATAAACATACCATATACACCCAAGAGACCCCCAAGTGGTCCCTTAATAATTAACTTATCATGATATAAGTCTCTTGGCTGAACCTTAGATTTTTTGGAATTTAATATCAATTAATAATATAATATTTGTGTTAAAAACTCTTTTATGTCAATTTTGACACTATTCAATAATTGATTTTTGTAAAACTCATAACAGAATGATTACTTCGAAAAACGTTAATTGAAAAAATCCTAACATGTCATATTAACCTATAAAATTAGTTTAATTCCTAAAAAGTCTCAAATTATATTTATTTGGGAATTTATAATATCAATTATTTTAATTTTTTACAATTATGGTAATTAATGCATCATCATTGTGTCATAAATAAATTAAATTATTTAAAGTATAAAAATTATAAATAAACTATCATTATTTAGGAAAGATTTGTATCTTTCTAATGAATATTTACAATCGAATTTATCTTATGTATAACCCTATATTAAAAATATTTTAGTAAATAAACTTTGATTTTAACTCTTTTAACTCTTCTTTGAATGAAATAATAATAAATGTCCTAATCTAATCCAAGTGGACCTAAATGATAATATTTTATTCCTAAGGCTGTTTGGGTCGAGATACACTTGTCCAATAGAATTAGGACATGTGTTAGGGTAATATTAACTTCATTTTTACCCTTAATTACCCTATTTACTTTTAACCGTGGTAAATAAAAGTAAAAAGTTACTATTCACCAAAAATTATTTTAATCTCATTGAACCACATTTTACTTTTTAATATTAATCGTGTCTCTCGGATTTTCAAAATTCCATTCACAGAAGCGGTAAAATTAAGTTTTATGAAAAATTCAGTTTTTTTAACTACCACTTAGTAGTTTCACTATTCATCAAAAATTGAAGTTTTTCAGAACAATGCCAAAATTTCACCCTAAGCTATAATTGATATTCCAAATTAAAAAATGATGTCTATTTTACAAAATTCCAAACATATAAGTTGAATTAATTAATTTAATAATTAATTACCGCTGTCCCAACAAATAGCGTGTTTTTAAGAAACAATATATATCAAAAGATTGACAATTGTTTAGGTCCATTTTCGAGGTGAAATTAATTATAATGAACACCATTGGATAAAATGGTAAAAATATATTCTAATTATACTTTAAAACCACTCAAATTCGTAATTTATAACCATTAATTATTTTTATTAAAAAAGTTGTTTTTAATTAAAATTTAGTAATTTTCACTATTCATCAAAATATGAAAGTTATCCGAAAAGTACCAAAATTTTACCTTAGGATAAATTCGATACTCTGAATCCAAAAATGAAGTCCATTTTGAAATATAAAATACATATAATTTCAAAAAGTAGGTATTACTATTCATAACGGCTAGTTTGATTGGTTGTGGTGTGTGTTAGAACTCGAAGTTGCGTACAACACACGCTACTGTATTATTCAAAGGAAAGCGTACCGTGGATGCTTGGGATGTTTCATTTTAAATTTTTTTGATGTCCCCATTTAGTCAAAAAGTTTAAAATATTGTATTTAAAAAGGGTTCACTATTAAAAGTTGGTAAAAGTGAAATACTGAAAATGAATTGTTTCATACATTATATCTAAGAAACTCATAATATGGATTCTAAAATTATAAGGATTATATAAAGTTTAAAATTTAGTCTATACTATTCATAACCTCTTTTGAACGACTTGTTTGGTAAGTCATGGTGTGCTTGAACTCGGTGTTGCGTGTAGTTCAAGTTATTGTATTATTTTGAAGAAATAACACACTATGAAATCTTGGGGTGTTACATTTTCCCCTCCTTCAATAAATTGCATCCTCGCTATTTGAAATTGTTCTTCAAAAATAAAAGGTTGAAAATAAAAAATATCTTTGTGGGTAAACCCACATCGGAAATTGGGTTACTAAAATTTAGTCTTAATATGAGGAAAAGAGAAATGAAAGGGTCACCACCAAATTATGATCTCGATTAGGAGAACATTAGTGGAAATTAGAGACATATAATTAGAGGAAAAACGTAAATATTTATAGGTAGTGATTGAGGTCATCAATCACAAACAAGTTTAAAATTGAGGTCCTTAAATTCATCAATCTATGATGATTTAAAATACCATCAATTCAACAAAACATAAGGTATTAGGATAACACATTTTTGACGTTTCAAAATATCTTAGTTGAAATCCCACATCGAAAAATGAATTAATGAGGCCTCTATTTAAAATAAAGAGTGGAAAGTATGAAGATTACCGAAAATAACACATACTAGGGTTCCATGTAGGAAAATATGGATATGGAAGAGAAATATAACCATCAATTACCTGATGGAGAGTGGTAGAGAGCATGGCTATGAAAAGGCCAACAATCCCAAAGCCATAAATTAGTGATGATTTAAGGTACCATCTAGGACACCATTTTTGTTCTAAGTTCCATTTCTTAATGTTGAGAAATTTATTTATGTGATTGGATAAGATCATAAGGAGATATACTTACTTTATAATTAGAGTTTTATCCATTAATAAATTTCTACCACAAACTCATCTTTCACTTGTAAAAAAAATTCTATTTATACTATTCATACAGGGTTCCAAAATAAACGAATTTATAATTCATCTACCAGATCATTTTTTTAAAAACTACATTATTTAATCCAGGACATCTCGTGGGCCAGTGGTAGGTGAACACCCTTGTCGCCCTTCGGTTGCGGGTTCAAGTCTCGCGGCCTTGCCGGTCGCGACGGGTTGCCGCCCAACCTCTGGGTTGCCCTTTTATGGCAATCAAAAATTAATCTAAAACTAGAATTTATCCAAAATACTTCTATCCAAACTCACAGTCCAATATTTATAAGGAAGGTAAACTTAATGTAGATCCTTTTTACCCCGTAATAGCATATGAATACCTTCATCATGTATTCTTTTAAAACACTAAAACATCCTGAATTACCATAATACTTATTGATTACATTCATGCTCCCTTATTCCATATAGAATGCTGGATATACATCATCAATAAAAAAATGTTTTAAACCCCAATAATAATGGAATATACAAATCATTAATCAGCTTCAAGGTAGTCAAGAATATCCAATATAATTTATCCAAATCAATCATGTATTATTCTAAAATCACTACATCGGTATCAGCACCATATTATGGTTTATCTTTCTCTCAACCATATATTTTCCAAATATTTAACCTGCTATTGAGTAACTTTTCTTTGTTCCACACAATCTCAAGTCCTTAATGAAATAGTACTGCAGTACAATCCTTATATACTTCATAATTATTATAACAAGTACATTGTTGATACAACACTCAAATGACATAAGCAACATAAGAACTCTAATCATTCCTCTTCATATGTGGTAGTATCATAACTTGATTATTATCCAATAACATCATTTGCGGCATAGCATGATGACTAGGACATAGGTTCGCGTAGTGTCCAAACTCCTTGAAAATGAAGCATTGTACATTTGAAACCATTTTCTTACCCTTTCAGTCACGTCCTTTGTGCCCTTTTCCTCCACACTTATAACAAACTCCCATTCCTTTCAGAAAAGTTCCAGGGTGTTTCTTCCCACAGTTATCACATATGGGAAAATTCTTCTTTTCCCTCTTCCCTTTATCCATCTTTTTCTCTTCCATCCTTTTCTTCTCTTTATTCCCTTCAAAGCCATATGACTCAGTAAAATCTTTACTTATCTTATCAACACATGATATTATTTATTCATATGATGATAATACATGGGAGACTATTTCTCTTATAAATTCTGGCATAAGACCATGAAAGATATGATCCTTCTTTCTCTTTGGATTATGTGCATTGCTGGATTTATCATTCCTTCTACTAGGCGCCATTTCTAAACAATGGCATACACTAGATTAGTTTATGAATAACAATACCTAATCCCAAACTTGTAAAACACATAACATAAATTAAATAGTTTATAGATATAATCCATAATCATAAAAATGTCTCCTTTGAGGATGTATATACTCATAAACCCTTGATAATGGTTTGTAATGAAAATGAGAATTATCCTAAGCATATCCTCTGGGAGTGTCGAAACCAAGAGTGCAGCAAGGCCCGTTGTCGTGCACCAGTTCCCGTTCGAGTCTAGCTCAATGCGGTGTTTTCGGGTTTTACCCCTAGGTACATCTATGCCAGAGCCACCTCTACCTGCTCGTATCCAGACAGAGATGTATTGCTCAGAAAACTCACAAAATCTCTACAATACCAAAATTCTAGGAAGTTCTTCTACACTAATCCTCAAAGTTCATCTTAGGTCTACGTGCTCTAATCAGAGTTTATCTAAATCTAGCTTCCAAGGTTTGTACTAAACTTTCTCTAATACCAACTGTAACGCCCTGGCCCTAGTTTCCCAGAGTCGGTGCATTATTACATTACATTGGCATGATCACAAGAAAGATCAAATCTCGAAAGACCGATTGGTTTAGTAGCCTTGGAAACACTAGATATATTCATAAAATTTTACATTACATCACAAAGTGAAAAAAACTACAACAACAACATAGTCTCCATATTCTACACTCATATCCCCACATATTATCCCTGCATGTCATTCATAACTTACTTCTTCACATCCTAGGAAAAATAAAACATAGAAAAGGGGTGAGCTCAAATGCCCAGTAAGGATAACAATATATTGGAAACTTTCAAAAATAAGCATAAACATTTAAGTCAATGTAAAACTAAAACAAAATCCTTTTAAACTTGAACTTCAACATAGTATGGAAAAAGTAAAATGAAATAATGCCATTTACTTATTCACATGGATATTCTACTAATATAATAATAACATGAAATATCAATAACCACTTTCATAATGATGGAATGCATAATGATGAACTTTAATTTCTTTTTCAAGGCCTCGTCCCAAGACCTAGGGGCTAACTGTAACCGGAACCCAACCCAGAGTGCCTCTAATAACCGGACACCAACCCGGAGTGCCTCTAATAACCGGACACCAACCCGGAGTTCCACTAATATCCGGAGACCAAACCGGAGTTCCTCTAATAACCGGAGACCAAACCGGATGGCTTACTTTTACCGGTCCCCAACCCGGAACATATTTGTCTAACACATTCATCTGAATGAAAGGTTGAAATATAACATAAACATTCGGATTCAAAATAACTTATGAAATGTCAATACTTTAAACAAAAACCCATGAGTGAAATAAGAATAACTTATCCACAGTAAAAAATATCACAAAACCTTAAATAAAATATGGATGTTTTGTATCATAATAAGTCAACTTCAAATAAGCTTAAAAGCCATCAAAGGATGTTGACATAGATGAAATCAAAACTATTTTAGAGAAATATCTATTTTTTTAATCATTTTAAAAGTAACATAATTATAAAATAATAAATTGAATTTGAAAATATTCATATAAGCTTGTAAGGGAAGCTTAGACGATATTATAATGGCGGTAAATAGCCTCACCCTCCGTATAAGTTAAAAAAACATTCTTACCTTAATTCTGTCGAAAAGGTTAAAAAGAACCTTTTCTGGAAAACGATAGAAAGATTCCTTTATAAACCTCTTATAAAAATTCAAAAAAGGGTATAAATGACTTTAACCCATATTCTAGTAAATAGTAAAAATGTTTTGAAATTCATTTTTAAGAAACATGGATGTGGATGATAAAAAGATCCCAGTAGATTATTACGTATAAACAACCTCGGATAATGAAGAGATTGTGAAATAACCCTTACCAATTTGGTAACTTATGAAACATACAACCCATAAAAGAGGTATCATATAATGAATATGTAAATACACATAAATTAGAGTGTATTACACAAATAATATAATTATGGGCAGTACATACACCACACAAAAGGTGATGGTGGCAATATGGCATGAATCTCACGGGAATAAGGAGTGAGATGAAAACCCCTTACCGTGTACATTTCCTTGGTTGGGGTAGGTTAACCTCTTGTATAATGGTGAAATAATTGTTATTAAATTATAAAAGAATCATATATATTAATATGATATCATATATGATCTTTTAACATTTATTTGTTAATAATATCTTTGAATTATCGTCGTTTCGGGTGTTAACTTAGTCGTTTTCTTTTATATGTTTTGTTACATAAGACGTGTTTGTTATGGATAAGTTGTATCTTATTCATATCCAGAATGATATCAAATCCTTAAACATCATTTTTAAATCATCAAATTATAATTATACTTTAGTGGATACGATGGAGAATGAATCTCATCGCGTTCGTGGAGACGGTAGTCCGTACGTACGCACGAGCGACAATATCATTCTTTTGATATTAAAATAATATATAAATGGATGGTATATCATATATAAAAAATCATTAAAATTTTATATTTATTATTTAAATGAGTTACACATCATTATTATACCCATCCAAATAATAATATATTGAATAACAATTAGACCACGACGTGGAGACGGTAAGCCGTACGTACGCATGTATGGTGACATGTTATTCAAAGGGTGGATAGAATACTAAATATGGTTGTACCATATTTATAATAACATCACAGTATATATAATATACTGGATTTATTATTTTATAATGGTAATAACAAAGAAATAAGAAGTGGAAGAAGAAAGGAACTTGAAAAGGGGTGGTGAAAACATTACCTCTTCTTCGGGTTCTTCCTTTTGATTTGATCAAAAGGGCTCCATAGGTCGGCTTTCTGATCAAACTAAGGCCTCTAGGTTTGAGTGAGGGAAGTTGGGAGAGTATTTGGGCAGAGTTTGGCCGAACCAAAAGGCTTTAAAGGTGTGAAGAAATGAGAAGGAGGAGTGCCCTTTTATAAGAGGGGTGAGGGGAACCTTTGGAAAAGCTAGAAATATTAATTTATAATAAATCCATATTCGGTTTCTAATGGCTCCAAAGTTTATTATTTAACTGTTAAGGTGGGGATAGGTCGAAAATAACTCAACCAATAAAATTTAGACAGGTTTGGGTCATTATATTAACCTTATCTTTAAGTATTAACTCTAAGTTAATTAGTTTCACTTTTACAATGTCTCTTTGTATTTTTATGTTATATGGTTAATAAACATACAATATACATCCAAGAGACCCCC
Organism: Viscum album; assembly: GCA_963277665.1. Taxonomy (NCBI): domain Eukaryota; kingdom Viridiplantae; phylum Streptophyta; class Magnoliopsida; order Santalales; family Viscaceae; genus Viscum; species Viscum album. Next base: position 3,494,303 of record CAUJRU010000025.1, on the reverse strand, counting down.
AAGTGGTCCATTAATGATGAACCTATCATGATATAACTCTCTTTTCAGAACCTTAGATTTTTAGGAATTTAATATCAATTAATAATATAATATCTGTTTTAAAAACTCTTTTATGTCAATTTTGACACTATTCAATAATTGATTTTTGTAAAAATCATAACAGAATGATTACTTCGAAAAAAGTTAATTTAATCAATCCTAACATGTCATACGAACCTATAAAATTAGTTTAATTCCTAAAAAGTCTCAAATTATATTTATTTGGGAATTTATAATATCGATTATTTTAATTTTTCACAATTATGGTAATTAATGCCTCTTCATTGTGTCATAAATAAATTAAATTATTTAAAGTCTAAAAATTATAAATAAACTATAATTATGTATTAAATCTTTTTATCTTTCTAATGAATATTTACAATCGAATTTATCTTATGTATAACCCTATATTAAAAATGTTTTAGTAAATAAACTTTGATTTTAACTATTTTAACTCTTCTTTGAATTAAATAATAATAAATGTCCTAATCTAATCCAAGTGGACCTAAATGATAATATTTTATTTATAAGGCTGTTTTGGTCGAGATAAATTTGTCCAATAGAATTAGGACATGCATTTGGGTAATATTAATATCATTTTTACCCTTAATTACCCTATTTACTTTTAACCGTGATAAATAAAAGTAAAAAGTTACTATTCACGAAAAATTATTTTCATCTCATTGAACCACATTTTACTTCTTGATATTAATCGTGTCTCTCAGATTTTAGAAATTCCATTCATAGAAGCGGTAAAAATATGTTTTATGAAAAATTCAGTTTTTTTAACTACCACTTAGTAGTTTCACTATTCATCAAAAATCAAAGTTTTTCAGAACAATGCCAAAATTTCACCCTAAGCTATAATTGATATTCCAAATTCAAAAATGATATCTATTTTACAAAATTCCAAACATATAAGTTGAATTAATTAATTTAATAATCAATTCCCGCTGTCACAACAAATAGCGTGTTTTTAAGAAACAATATATATCAAAAGATTGACAATTGTTTAGGTCCATTTTCGAAGTGAAATTAATTATAATGAACACCATTGGATAAAATGGTAAAAATATATTCTAATTATACTTTAAAACCACTCAAATTAATAATTTATCACCATTAATTATTTTTATTAAAAAATTTGTTTTTAATTAAAATTTGGTAATTTTCACTATTCATCAAAATATGAAAGTTATCCGAAAAGTACCAAAATTTTACCTTAGGATAAATTCGATACTCCGAATCCAAAAATGAAGTCCATTTTGAAATATAAAATACATATAATTTCAAAAAGTAGGTATTACTATTCATAACGGCTAGTTTGATTGGTTGTGGTGTGTGTTAGAACTCGAAGTTGCGTACAACACATGCTACTGTATTATTCAAAGGAAAGCATACCGTGGAAGCTTGGGATGTTTCATTTTAATTTTTTTTGATGTCCCCATTTAGTCAAAAAGTTTAAAATATTGTATTTAAAAAGGGTTCACTATTAAAAGTTGGTAAAAGTGCAATACTGAAAATGAATTGTTTCTTACATTATGTCTAAGAAACTCATAATATGGATTCTAAAATTATAAGGATTATATAAAGTTTAAAAATTAGTTAATACTATTCATAACCTCTTTTGAACGACTTGTTTGGTATGTCATGGTGTGCTTGAACTCGGTGTTGCGTGTAGTGCAAGTTATTGTATTATTTTGAAGAAATAACACACTATGAAATCTTGGGGTGTTACATGATTCATTAAATGAAGTTATTTTTAAGAAAAATAAAATAACTTTTAAGTGTATTAAAGGTACAGTTTATATTAATATGAGATGCAAGAACCCTATGAAATTAATTTCAATTTAATAGGTATGTTATGATTGTTATCTATGACATCATTAATAATGAAACATATAGAACAACAAAAACAATCATATTGGACAATAGAATTTGAATAAAATCATAAAGGAAGAAGCTGTGAGAATATATTTTATCATAAAATAAGACACAATAAAAGTGTACAAGATCTCGAATAAAGGAAAAATGTGAACAGAAGATATAAATGATTTATGGTTCAATAAACTAAACCATTTTTTATCCATTCGGATGTGTGTGTCACTATAATAATATTGTCAACATATAGAGAAAGGAACATTATTAATTTGATATATAACACCTAAATGATAAGTTGAATCATTTTAATTTCCCAAAAATCATAATATTTATAGTGATTCTTGTTTTTTAGAAGTTTTATGTAGAATCATAATTTAATACCCTTTGAGTGCATACTATTAAAATTTGGTGGTGAGAACCCAAATAAAAATTTAATATACTACCATGTTAATAATTTAACTATGATCAAATTTAGTGGTAATTAAATTCCATTAAAAATGGACTAGATTGTAACGTCCCTGTTTTAGGAGCCACCCAGAGGTGCCCAGAGTCTGTTTGGTCACATGGCCTCAATCATATTTCCCCAAATGCCGGAGGCTACCGACTAGTAGTGAGGGCCTTGGGTATGATAGTGGGGAAACTACACCGCCATTGGAAGAGTAACACAGTAGAAGTAAAAAAAGTTAGCAATAGCCGAAGTAGTAATAATACCATAAAAAAGTAAACTGCATGAGACTAAAAGAAATAAAATGTAGCACATATATATATGAATGATGCATGATACATATGTCTAGGAAACAAACCAAAAAAGTCAAAATGCTTGAATACAGTACTAAACCAAAGTATAGTGAAAAACCACAAGCAACTCCTCAGCGTCGTAGGCCTCATCTTGGTCCCATGCACTCCAGCTCCTCAGCATTCAAGTACCTGATGTAGAAGGGCACATTATTTTATCTATAACTACAACAATATAATCAGTTTGGCCCCAAAAGCATGACCCAAACAGGGTGTGAGACTAATCTCAGTAGGAAACCACCTTAATGTTTGTCCATAACAGTCAGTGAATATATATGGCAGACAAGAAGCAAAATAAAGCAGAAGAAAAATGAATTACTCAGCATCAAACAATCATAGAGTTTCAATTGCATTCAATTTCAAATATCTTGTAAGCATATAATCAAAAACAGGTCACCCTCTAGGAAGTACTCACAACATAACCCCTCTGGTTCAACCAAAACAACACAAGAAAACCTCTGGGAAGTTATCGCAATCTAACCCCTCTGGTTCAGCTTTATCAATGACTCTCTGAGGAGGCACTCACTCTCAATTCCCCATGTGGTCTCATATAAGTAAATAATAAGAACTCTGTTGAAGTACTCAACATCCAATTCCTTGTGTGGCCTGTATCGAGGAAACTATAGACATACTGATGGAGCACAAAGTCCATCCACTCTATGGTCTTGCAACGTAATAGTAAAACAGCCACTCTGGGGTAACCCTCAGCGTCTATTTCGCCTATGGTATACTACACCAGGTTCCCAAAGGTATGTGTATGTCAATCATGCTCAAACGATACATAGAATCAAATTTAAACATCAAGAACTACTTGGATAAACAAAATATAACATATCATAGCATATTAGATAAAATCACTCCATCCTACAATACTAGGCATGGAAAACAAAATAGCATAACAGGAATGATAGGACAAATGGTCAAAACACACAAACATGGGAAAAATTCATAGCATGGAAATGTAAACACTATTCACAAATCATTAACCTCTATCCAAACAAACAAGGCACAACAGGCAATAATAGGGTTAAAGACCATAAACATGCAATACCCCGAACAAGGTATTGGACACTTTTTCACATATAACTCAAAGACTAACTACGGAAAGGAACAAACCACCAACCTTAGAATTGTAGGATTGATATAAATGAACCTCAAGCCTTGAATCACCATATAACAATGTAAATATACAAAAATTCTAAAAACGTTCAACTGAATATATCTCGATAAAGCGGAGAAATCAAGAGATGATGTTTAAGAAGAAGGAAGAAATCACTGATGTGATTCCAATGCAACCTATAGAGTTCGAATCGAAGAACGGACAGCGAGTTAGGGGCTTGACTAAGATCCGACAGTCTCATTCTCCCCTGGACAAGATAGATCGAGAAGAATATGGTTTTTTTCTACAAATGAAACCCCAATCTATTTTATGAAATAAAAATAAAGTGTAGGGTGTGTACATTAAGAAGTACACAATTTTTACATTCCTTAACCAGCCCCTGGTTTAAGTGGTCTCCAGGACACCACACAAGGCCATGTTCTCCGCCGTTACACAGCCAGCACAAAGCTACCTGTGGCAACTCAGTAAACAATATGTATTTATATGTACAAAACGTGTACTCCTGAAATATCTAGAAACACTTCTTTTCTATAGAATGTACCAGAATAGAAAAATATACCTTAAAAGAGGATCTAGGTTCTTAGAAACTTCCCCCTTAAATAAATTCATCCCAAATTTCCTAGTAAGGCGGCTTAGAAGAAGAATCCTCGAAGAGCTTCGACCACTGTGATCTTACATCGACCTCCGTCTCCTAGGTCTCACCCTATACTCGCCCATGCTTCCATAACACTCATACCAGAGGAACAGACCAGCCACGGAGAAACTTCTCACATTGATCAACAATCTGAATACGATGCTCCATGAAAGAGGTGTCCACCTCTAACTCAACATCCTATGGTTGGAAAACATGAGACATGTCTGAGAAGTAACATCAAAGTTGAGAAACATGGAATATATCATGAATATCTTGGTATAAGGGTGATCTACAACCTCAAACTCTAGAGGTAATCTCCATTGATCACCATAAGACTTCTATCGAGACAGTGCAATATCCATCCTCTTTCGAATCAACTCTATCTAATTCGCGGTCTCCTTGATAAGGCGAGGTCCCAACATAACTGCCTCTCCTTCCTCTAGACATTATAAGGGTTATCGGCATGGCCTACCATACAAAGCCTCATATGGTTCCATATGAATAGTGGCTTGAAAACTATTACTATAAGAAAACTCCACAAGAGCTACGTGGTTCTCTCAAGAACCTCCAAAATCCATGACACATGCTCAAAGCATGACCTCAAAGACCTGAATAGTATGCTCAGACTGACCATCTTTCTGGGGATGGTAAGCTGTAACAAGAAGTACCTATGTACTCAAAGTCTTCTGAAGTCCCTACCACACCCAAGAAGTAAAACATGCATCCCTATCTGAACAAATGGTGTTTTGAACCCCATGTAGACATATGATCTCTCATATGTACAATCTTCCTAGCTTATCATCACTGAAGGTCTATTTGATTGGAAAGAAGGGAGAAACCATCATGATTCTATCAATGAAAACCCATACAACATCATTCCCATGAGGCGAAATCAGCAAACCTATCACAAAAACCATCACGGCATCATTCAATTTCCCCTCGGGTATGGGTAAATGCTGCAATATCCCTTCCGGTCACCGATACTCTGCCTTCACCTACTGAATGGTGCAACACCTCATGACGAAACAAGAAACATCTCTCTTTATACCTGAACACCAATACAGACGGTATAGATCACGATACATCTTAGTGACACCAGGAAGAACTGTCCAAACTGAGGAATGAAAGTCCAACATCAACTCATCATGTATCTCTACTGACACCCATACACGCCCATGAAAACATAAGATCACATCCTCACCTATGGTCCATCCAGGAATAAGTTCCTCTCCCAACACGCTCTCTCGCAGGACTTTGCCTTCATTATCTAATATCTACCTCATTCGCACTCAATCAAGAAGAGTAAATGTAACAGCTATAGAAGATAGAAATGTCTACCATTGTCTGTCATGAACCTCCAAATGCATCTCAGAGAACAGAGCCATAAGTTTCCACTCACTGCTGGCCTTCTGAATGGACTATGTTTGAGTCCTCTTGCTAAGTGCATCAGCCACTCTGTTTCCATTCTCAGGGGTATAAGAAAGCTCAAAGGCAAAAGACTAATGGTTCAAATCCCACCTTCACTGTCTCAAATAAAGGTCACGCTGAGTGAAGATATACATCTGACTTTTGTGGTTGGTGAAAACCATAAAATGATCTCGCAAAAGATAATTTCTCCAATAATGTAATGCATGAACAACTGCAGCCATCTCAAGATCATGATTTGGGTAATTCTTTTTATGTGTCCTCAACTATAGAGATACATATGCAACGAATCCTTCCTCGTGCTTAAGCATAGCTCCAAACCCAATACCTGAACCATCACAGTAAATAGTGTAGCTCTATCCCAGCTCTGGAAAAACTAGTATCAGTGTTGAAGTGAACCTCCCTTTCAGCTCCTGAAAGGATGACTAACAAGAATCTGACCACATGTACTTCACACCCTTCTTAGTCAGGCCTGTCAATGGTGCTACAAAGCATGATAAGTATTGTATGAAACATTTTTAGTATCCATCCAGCCTAAGAAATATCCATACCTCAAATTCATTCTTCGGCTTCTCCAAGGAAACTACAACTCTCACTTTCTCTGGGTCCACTGATACTCTTGTCTCTGAGATAACATGACACAAGAAGTGAATCTGGTCCATCCAAAAGTAGCATTTTGAGAGATTAGCATATAACTAATGCTCCCTCAGTATACTCAAAATGATATCTAGTTGTGTGGCATGGTCATATCGAGTGTGAGAGTACATAAATATATCATCCAAAAATACTACCACGAAATAATCCTTGTATGTATTGAACACTCTATTCATCAGTGCCATGAAAACTGAAACCGCATTCGTGAGAATGAACGGCATAACAACATACTCGTATAGACCACACCTACTCTTCAAGGCTATAAGAGGTATATAAGATGGTATAATGCACAACTGATGGTAACCAGATCTCAATTCAATCTTCGAGAACACCTGGTATCCTCGAAGTTGATCAAATAGATCGTAAATCCTTTGCAAGGGATTTCAGTTCTTGATTGTCAACTCATTTAAGTTATGATAATCCACAAAATGTCTGAGGGTATCATCCGCATTCTTCGAAAATAGGATAGGAAAACACGAAGGAGAAGAGTTGGGTTGAATGAAACTCTTTTCCTGAATCTCCTCCAACTACTTTTGAGTTCTTGTATCTCTGGTGTAGACATTCTATAAGGAGGAATGGACAATGGTGCCACTCCTGTCACTCCCTCAATAGAAAAATCCACCTCTCACTCCAGAGGAAAACCTAAAAAGTCCTCTAGAAAGACATCCCTAAAATGATCTACCACTGGAGGAAAGTCCATCTATGAAATCCCCTTTCATCAAGATATTGACTAAAAAATGGGATGTAACTCCTCCCAACCCATGATTCTCGGATCCCGTTCTGCTCGCCTGGACATCCCATTATCCCTTGTGAAGAAACGATCCACCCCCTGGGGACGAGAAACTCAGCATACAGTGATAGAAATATTCAACATCCTAGAAGGGAACTAACCAGTCCATTCTAAGAATTACGTCATACCTTTTCATCTCTAAGATGTAGAGATCCATTATGAAGTGACACCCACCGACCTCAAGAGGGAACTCCTTTTACTAATGTACTCTAGTTTTCCTTATCCCCATAAGAGTGTCTAGTGTAAATATATTAGCTGAAGAAATGATACAAAGCTCGAAGCTCTCCACAGTAGCCAAAAATATAAATCTATGAGAGTCCCCTTTATTGAGAATAGCAGAAGATAAAACTAAGGGAACTAGGCTCGTACCTCGAACTGTAGAGGGTACGAGATCCTAATCCTGCTGGGTCTGCTCCACTGAAATATTTTAACCTACACTGCAGTCATATGAGCCTGCTTGACCACCTTGAGCTGATCAGCCTTCTTTCACTGAATTCTTGAAGACTGACTACCATGGCTTTGACCTCCACCTCGGCCTGAATGGCCGGAAGGACTCCAGTTCCCTAACAATTGAGAAATTGGTGGTATTGCTCTCGAATGAGGAGTCATATAAAAACCAATGTCACCAGCAGCTAGTGAGAATATCTGATAGAAGTGCTAAAGATTACCCATCTTTCTCCAAGATCAGCAATCCACTGGGTATCTTGGGTAATGTGTCCTTGTATTCCCCCTCTTCCCGCACTGGTAGCACACAACATGGAGACTATAATATGTCTCACTTCTCCATGGATCCCTATGCGTAGACTCCCTGTGGTGCTTCCTCCTATCAGTAGGAGGGATACCAACCCTGTATATAGAGCCTCCCTGTCTCACAACTCCAAAATCCCTTAGATTTCACTTCGTGATTAGTGAGTCATTGACTATTGAAGTGATATAAGTCAACCTAAATATGTTCACCTGAGATCATATGTCATGCCTAAGACCATCCTAAAACTTCCTTACAAAGAATAACCCATCAACTCATGGTATGGTCATGAAGTTCTGGATCTTTGTGATGCAAGAAGAATACTCCTTAATTGAAAGAGTACCCTCCTCCAGACTCATGAACTCTCGGGGCTCGATCTACCCTCAATGTCACCAGATAGAAGTAGTCATTGAAGGCATGCTTGAACGCATCCCATTCCATGACCTGCTAGCATCCCACATGTGAGATCACATCCCACCATCTCTTGGTCGTATCCCGAACCGTATACGTATGAATATTTACCCTCCTTTATGGAGAAATCTATAGATGCTTGAAGATAGACAACATGGATTCAAACCATGACTCTGCAACTTGAGTTCATCCATCCCCTGTGATGGTGGGAGGATGATGCTGCTGGAAAACCCGCATTAAATATTCCATAGATAGGGTAGGATGGGGTTCTCCTAGAAAGGTATTAATAAACCTCATAAATCCCTCTTGGAACTATGTTTCATCACCTGTTTCCGGAATGATGGCTGGTCCAGGATAGGCCCTACCAGTGGATCTGCTGATAGTCCATGATCAGCCATGTCCGGTGTCTGATCACTTCCCTATAGCTGGCGTACAACCGGAGGACGCCTTGGTGGAATGAATCTGCACGGTCAAGCACACACCATAGATCAGGATTATCAAGGACTTAAAAATAGAAGAGTAAGAAGGTACTATGAGAAAGAAAGCATTCATGTTTTTTCAAAACATGGATACAAGACGTGTATATCCCCTACAAAACATGTTTCCTTAAGCCATCGCATTGGCGTGTACTTCTGCCAAAAATGGTCATGTAACACCCCAAACATTCGGCGTGTTGTCCTAAAAAATGGCATGTACTTGAATCCTCATCCCCTACCCAAGTCCCCTTACATGGATAAGCCACACAGTTCTCCAAGAACAGGACTACATGGCGTGTTAGTGCCAAACACTATGTGTACTAGAAAAACTTCACCGACCCATTTTGTTAGTTACATGGCAGGTTACACGGCTGACTCTACAAGGCATGTTTTTGACAGACAAGATGTGTACTAGTAAGACTTCACCAACTCGTGTTCTTCATTACACGGTCGGATACATGGAATACACTACACAATGTGTTCAATATTAACACAGCATGTATGGATTATGTTTTAATCCATCCGCGTTGTCAGTCATAGAGGTGGACACATGGCGTGTACTTATAAGTACGTGGCGTGTACTCCTGAAATTTCTAGAAACTCCTTTATTCCTAAAAAACAGCAAGAAATGAATAAAATAGTTGAAAAGAGTATATAGGTTCTTATATAGATGAATGATAGAATATTAATCTAGTTAACAAGGCCAAAACAATGTTTACAGATCATGAAACAATAAATTATTATTATTATAGGCCATTACATATACTAGAATCATATATAATAGGTGTCTTGTGGAGTGAAATTATTAAATAAGCCCTTTCATGATGTGTTTTAAGATAAATCAGAATATTAATAATCATAATGTGTTTAGAAGTCAATATATGATTAAAAATATGATATTGGTGGGTAAAAGTTTGTTGAAAGGGTTGTATATGGAATTTTCCATTTTTATTCACCGTGTGGGAGTTTTATGAAATTTTATAAAAATAATTATGATATTTCATTTGAATGTGGCGATATCTCTGGTGATGAAAATGATGAATGAATCAAAAGAAAATTTTTTATAGATGGTATTTATGTATTTTAATCTAGTGATATGTTTATATATTATATATGTACATTAGGATATGGGGAACATTATGATATATACAATGAGGATAGTGATACACGTAATTCAATAGAAATCCATTATATAGAGAAAATATAATGTTTGAATACTACAGGTTATAGTGTATGGAAATAGATTATGTAGACACCTGAAAAATAAGTAAAGTCACTGATCGAGGTGGGGAAAAAAGAAAAAAGATATAGCAATATGAAGTATTTGTTTATTTCAAACATTTGTAGCAAAATATAATATGGAGGATATTGGAATAAATGGTGTGTTTTCATTCAACAAATTAATCATTAGACTAGTTTAAAAATAATGGAATATTGTATCATTTTCCCCAACACACTAAAGGGATTGTAATTCGTGTAAAAAGGGATATTTTGAATTAAAATATACAATAATGGTGAATTTGGATGAGTCATATCCAATCTATACCAATTTATTTTAGAGGAAATGTATTCTAGACAAATATTATTGAAGTTTATGTTGGTGCAATCCAGAGGAATGTCCACCCCAATTCACGTGGAAACAAAATTGAATAAGGATGATAGAGGACATGCTCTAAATGAGATTTAGTTTGATATATTTATTAGATGTATTATGTTTTTATAGCCTATTGATCTGATATTGTATATTTTATCATTGATTATTCTGGGATCCAATGGTATCCTAAACAATCACATAAGTTGGAAGGAAATATTTTGTTTTGATAAATTTAAAATACATTAAGATATTATATTATCCTCAAGAAGAATGGTGAGTTGAATATAAGAGGATTTATTAATACTGACTATTTAGGATTGAAAGATGATATGATGATCACATCTGGTGGAAAATTTATTTTTGGATAGAGCTCAATTCCATGTATTTAAAAGAATTAGAAAATAGTTAAACTGGTATCAATTAAAGTGGAGTATTTGGAAACATTGAATTCACTATTATAGATTATGTGGATAAGGTTACAAGTAAAAGATTTGAGTTTTGAATATAATTAACCTCCTATTATATTCTATGAAAATGAAATTCTTGTAAATCAACGCAAATACTATATGCAAAATTTTATGTCAAAAACACATTGAAATAATCAGTAAATTCTTAGAATAGTTTTTACTATAGATTATAAATAAATTTCAGTTTTACCCTATATATAATAGTTGTATGATATTCATAATAACCCCCTAAAATATGAACAATTATGGAATCTAAGATTACTAGAGGGGTTGAAACAAAATCACATTCATTGTGTTATGGTGGTTTTATATACCGTTCACTATTCATTATTACTTAAAAACATTAGAATATATTTTCTATATTGGTAGAAACATTCTCTTCAAGATTTTTACCTATATTTAATTGTCAATATTATTATGTAGGAATAATCTTGAAGATATTCAATAGCTTATTTTCTGTTGTATGCATGGAGATTTAAACATTTTGGGATGATTTTTTAGGAAAACATTTATATATTATCCCATCAATAATTTTTTCGACACTAATCTCACTCCTATATATATTGAAATATTATTTCATGTCTCTTTATTTTGAGAATGTTGGATTTTTACCAAATATTATATAATATATGTTTTTATTGTTAATAAGGGGGAGAATGGAGTAGAAATTAAAAAAACCAAGGGGATATTTTGTTAATCCATTAGTGATGATGTTGAAAATTTATGAAATAATTAATTAAATGTGATGATCAATATTAAGACATTGGTTTTTTTAATTTATAAGATATAATATGTTGTTGGGGAATGTGTAATTCGACATTTGATATCTGTATTTATAAGGTAACTCTTAGATAAAGAAGAGTGATCTTCTAAAAAGCGAGATCCTTTGGTTAAATCGTACATATTTTCTTACCTCTTTGAGAATGCCTTGAGTTTTGATAAAAATATTTTAACATATTTGTCTTCTAATGTTGGTAATATTTTTTTTAATATGAAAATTTTTAATTGTAACGTCCCGGTTCCGGGTGCCACTCAACGGTTGCCCCGAACCCAGTTTGCCACGTGACTTCAAGTGCATTTCCCCAAACGCCAGAGGATGCCGACTAACTACGAGGGCCCATGTCTGATAGTGGGGAAACTGTGCACATATTTGTCAAAGAGTAGCGTAGTGGAAAGAATAAATCATACAATAATAGCGGAAGCAAATAACCATACATAACTGAAATGAACAATTGTAATAACATAACCAACCAGTATAAAAGAAACGATGCAACATGCTTCAATTCTTTGAAAATAGCCAGATCATGTTACACTGTAATACATTACAATAGAATACAGAGTACAGAAAAACAAGCAAAACAGCTAGCAGCGGCATCGCAAGCCTAGGCTCGGTCCCATGCCCTCCTACTCCCCAGCAACAGTCAAGTACCTGTATAGGGACTCTTTCCCCTATCCACATTTGCAGAAACGTAATCTGTTTGGGCCAAAAAGCTTGACCAAAACAGGGTGTGAGAAATATATCTCAGTAGGCACCCACCAAAGGCTCATGCCCAACTGCGTTCCAACATGAAACGATAGTGTACAGTATTAAAAGCAATAAACTATGTAGTCTTAAAAAGTAACAAACTTAACCAGTTATATTTCCATTTAATTATTTATTTAACCATTTAATTTATTAACATTCTGTGCTCAACATCACCAAGCCCTTAGGCCAACCAAAACCTTGACCTCAGGCTAAAATAGTAAAACCATGCCCTCAGGCTTTCCCTCAGGCTATATAGAATCCATCCCACAGGAATTTCCCTCAGGCGTAATGTAAATTTCCCTCAGGCGTATGAAGTGTCGCCCTCAGGCACAGATGTCAAGCCATTAGGCACAAAAGGTTTCCATCAGGAGAAATAGTATATTTCTCTCAGGCTAATACAATCATCCCCTCATGCTATAGTAAAAAACCGCCCTCATGCATAAGTAACCGGGCCATGCCCAGTATAAAATCATGCAATTCACATACAATTATTCTAAAGGAAAAAGTAATGCATAATTTAAACATGGCATACCCTCGGGTATCCGGGCCAAATGGCTAAACAGAGGAACGCACCCCCAGGGTGGTCCTGGATCCAAGTAGCGATCCCAAACTAAATTTTCACAATTTAATTAATTACCTATGCAATTCTAGGTATTAAATATAGCCAGGACCTTAGCCACACGCCACCCCAAATATGGGTTCGTAGCTCAAAAACACGCAAAAACGCACGATAGTTGGAAAATAAACCCCAAGCCGCCTAGCTTATACACTAACGAGTGATATACCCAAATGTTGATTCCAGAAACATCTAATAACGACGTAGATCTGAGGTAACAACACTTTTTTTCAACCTCAAATAATGCCCCTTAGGGAAATAATTGGTATGAGATACTCTAGGAAAAGAGAGGGCCTACCCGCACGGTTCCAATGAGATCATCCGAGGCAGAAAATGATTCTAGACAAACACTCGGTGGATCATCAAAGGTTTGGCCTCCTCATTTGGCTCAAAAAATGGGTCAAGTCCCTCCTCTACTAAATGAGGAGGCTACTGCCTGTTTTAAGCTGAAAAAACAATGTACATGGCGTGTACTTCTGAGTACACAGCATGTACTTCCTTCATTTAACTATTCCTTTGGCGGCACTGCCACATTGTTCATCCGTCAACATGAGTACACTTCATATACTATCGAATATATGGCATGTACTATCACCCAGCTGGCGGCCACTCCACTGCCTTACTGTTTAGGCCTATCGACTGACTACACGGCGGGTAAAGGAGCACTACACGGCGTGTAGTCGGTTCCTACACCCCTCGTCACCGACATGGCTACACGCCCTGTGTACTCATCCCAAAATGGAAAAAAGTGAACAGATTGTAGAAAAAGTACACGGTGTGTAGTTCCAAAATATGGGATTTTTCTCCATTTTCCATATTTTCTCAAAAATACTTAAGGGAAAGAGAAAAGAAGAAGCCAGTACCTCAAAAATAAGAACCGGGTTCTTACAAAATTCCCCCCTTATAGCTATTCGTCCCCGAATTTACCTTCCAAGGGTGGAGAAGATATATCTCCGAACAGCTCTGGCCACTGAGCACGTAGGTCGGCCTCTCGCTCCCAGGTCTCGTCTTACACTCTACCATGCTGCCATAGCACCCGTACGAGAGGAACTGATCGGCCTCAGAGAACCTTTGTGCTCATTTCAATGATAAGAATGAGGTGCTCCTCAAATGATGCGTCTTCCTCCAGCTCAACCTCCTCAGGATAAAAGACATGAGATGGGTCTGAATGATAGTGACACAACTGAGACACGTGGAAGAAATCATGAATGGCTCGGTACCACTGCGGTAACTGCAACCGATAGGAAACCAGCCCGACACTCTCCAATATCTTGAATGGCCCCACATACCTCGGTGAAAGCTTACCATGTCTCCTGATCCTCTTGTGTCCCAGCCTCGGTTAAACACGCAAGAAAACCTGATCCCCAACCATGACCTCCAAAGGTCGTCTGTAGCGATCTGCATATGACTTCTGACGAGATTGCACGGTAGCTATCCGCTTCCGAATCAACTGGACCTGCTCAAAATACTCCTGCACGAGATGTGGTCCCAGTAAAGTTGCCTCACCTGCCCCTAACCAGCACAAAGGTGAACGACATGGCCAACCATATAAAGCCTCGTATGGTGCCATCTCTTTAGTCGCCTAAAATCTATTGTTATAGGAAAACTCAACTAAGGGTATATGTTTCTACCAAGAGCCCCCAAAGTCTAGGACGCATGCTCGAACCATGTCCTCTTGCACCTGTATCGTACACTCTGACTGGCCATCTGTTTGAGGGTGGTATGATGTGCTCAGAAGTACCTGTGTAACTAGTTCTTTCTGAATACTCTTCCATAAATGAGACATAAAGCGGGATTCCCTATCTGAAACGATAGAACCAGGGACCCCATGAAGACGTATGATCTCTCGGATATACAGCCTTTCGAGCTCATTAACTCTAAAGGTCTCCTTGATCGGAAAAAAGTGAGCTACCTTCGTGATTCTATCCAAAACAACCCACACTGCATCATTTCCACAAGGTGACCTCAGCAATCCAGTCATGAAATCCATCGCGACAAAATCCCATTTCCACCCTGGAATGGGTAACTGCTGTAACAGGCCAGCTGGCCTCTGGTGTTTCACCTTTACTTACTGATAGGTGCAACACCTCATAACAAAACCAGCTATATCTCTCTTCATACCCGACCACCAGTACTGACATCTCAAGTCATGGTACATCTTGGTAACCCCGGGATGAACTACCCAAGCTGAAGCATGAAACTCTCGCATCACCTCCTCGTGTATATCCCCTGGAACCCACACTCATCCATGGAAACGCAAAACCTCCTCATTGCCTATCGTCCAACCAGGAGGAGGGTCCTCAGGTGCCACCAACTCCCATAGAACTAGGCCTCTAAATCAGATAGTTGTCTCATCCTCACTCTGTCCAAGAGGGTAGAAGTCACTGCTAAAGAGGAAAGATATGTCTTCCCCTGACTGTTGTGCACCTCCAGATGCATCTTAGAGAACAAGGACATGAGATCCCACTCACCACTGGCCTCCTGCACTGCCTGTATCTGACACATCCTTCTCAGTGCGTCAGCTACTGCATTACATTTACCAGGTGTATAGGGAAGCTCAAAATCGAAGGACTGTAGGTATTCGACCCACCTCCTCTGCCTCAGATTCAGGTCACGCTGTGTAAAGATATACTTGAGGCTTTTGTGGTCGGTGAAAACCACAGAATTCTCTCCCAGTATATAATGCCTCCAACAATGCAATGCATGAAAAACTGCAGCCAACTCGAGATCATGCATCAGGTTATTCCGCTCATGTGGCCTCAACTGCTGAGACTCGTATGCAACAACTTGATCGCCCTGCATCAACATTGATCTTAGCCCAATCCCTGATGCGTCACAGTAAACTGTATAGCTCTTCCCCTGCTCTGTGAGTATCAAGATCGATGTCGATGTCAACCTTCCTTTCAGGTCCTGAAAAGCTGACTCGCAAGCTTATGACCAAATGAACTTCACACCCTTATTAGTCAGACTCGTCAACAGTGCTGAAAAGCGGGAGAATTCTTGTATGAAGTTTCTGTTGTAACCATCCAGCCCTAAGAAACTCCGTATCTGAAACACGTTCTTAGGCTGCTCCCAGGAAACTACAGCCCTCACCTTCTCTGGGTCTACTGAAACTCCTGCCTCTGAGATAATATGACCCAGGAAGTGAATCTGGTCCATCTAAATGCAGAACTTCCAGATCATAGAATATAGTCGATTCTCTCTCAGTGTACTCAATACAATCTCAGGATGGGTGGAATGGTCGTGTAGAGTGTGAGAGTACACCAAGATGTCATCCACGAATACTACCACAAATGAATCAAGATACAGATGGAACACATGATTCATCAGAGCCATGAAAACTTCTGGTGAATTCGTGAGTCTGAACGGCATAACCATGTACTCATATAGACCATATCTGCTCCGAAAAGCTTTAAGCGGTATATCTGATGGTCTCACACACAGCTGATGATATCCCGATCTCAAGTCAATCTTCGATAACACTCATGCTCCATGAAGCTGAGCAAACAGATCATCTATCCTCAACAAGGGATATCAGTTCTTAACAATCAACTGGTTTGACTTCTGATAATCCACACAGAGTCTAAGGGTACCGTCCGCCTTCTTCGCAAAAAGGACCGAAGAACCCCAAGGAGAAGTACAGGGTTAGATAAAATCCTTAGCCCGTAACTCATCTAACTGCCTCTTATGCTCCTGCAACTCTGGTGTAGCCATCCTATAAGGAGGAATGGATCCCAGATCTACCCCTGACACAAGATCGATAAGGAAATCCACCTCATGCTCCGGAGGTAGACCCGAAAAGTCATCCGGAAAGACATCCCTGAAATGATCAACAACTGGCGGGAAATCTGTCTGACAAGTCCCCTGATCATCCAGGTATAATCTCGCAATCTGGGCTGTGACTCCACCTCGCCCATGATGCTCTGGTCCAGCTCGACTCTCCTGAACATCCCATTAACCCTTGTATAGAAACTCTTCTCCCTCTGGTGACATGAAACACACCCAGTGTTGATTGCAGTCTACAAAGGCTCAGAAAGTAACCAACCAGTCCATTCCGAGAATGACATCATAACTCATCATCTCTAAGACATAGAGGTCCCAAAGAAAAAGACACCCACCAACCTCAAGGGGGAACTCCTTGCACTGACGCACACCAGTCGTTATAGTCACCAATAGAGTGTCTAGCGTCATAACATTGGAAGAAGATGAAGCACTGAGCCCAAGTCTCTCCCCAATAGGCACAAATATGAAACTACCCGTATCGAAAAGTACTGAAGATAAAACAGAAGCTACTAGAATATTACCTCTTACTGTAGAAGGTCCGAGATCCAACTCCTACTGGGTCTACTACACTGCATAAGCCTGCCCAGTGATGCGGCCCTATGACACAGCCTGACTACCCTGAGCTGTCCCACCCTGCTGCCTCTGAGATCCTGGTGTCTGGAAACCATGGTCGCAACCACCATCTCTGCATGCACTCCCTAACGTATTCCAGTTCCCCGACTGGTAAGAAGCCACTGGTCCTGCTCCCGCTCATGGAGTCTGCACAGAACCCCTCTCACTAGTCGCTGGTGGAAACGCCATACAAAAGCGCTGCAGATGACCCATCTTTCCGCAAGCTCAGCACTCCACTGGGTCTCGTGGCCACTACGGTCTCTTGTGCCCCTCTCTGCCACACTGGTAGCACCTGATCGGGAACCCTTAAGATGCTTCCTGGCAGGTACTGCCACCCTGAGAGAAGTCCATCTGTCTCTTCCTCTTGCCGGAAGAAATAGTACCAGTCACTGGTGTTGAACCGCCCTGGCCCACACCACTAGCTTCCCACAGGATCCTATCTGTAATCTGCGCCTGGTTCACAATTGCGTGTACTAAAGTCAACCTGAAGACATTCACCAGCGATCAGAATTCATAACGAAGACCGTCCTCAAATCGTCTAGCTCTCAAAGTCTCATCACCCACCAGCACGAGTGCAAAACCCTGAAGCTCGGTGAAATGAGCAGAATAGTCCATCACCAAAATAGCGCCCTGCTACAGATTCATGAACTGTCAGGCTCTGTCTTCCCTCAGCATCTCTAGAAAGAAGAAGACAAAGAAGACTGCCTAAAATTCATCCCACGCCATATCTCTGTAATGCTCTGACTGGGTGGTAACATCCCACCATCTCTTTGCGGAATCACGCAGCATATATGTCGCGAGCTTCACCATCCGCCCTGAAGGTGTCTCAAGATGCTCAAAAATAGTCTGAATCAATCGTAGCCAAGACTCCGCAATCTATGGTCCTCCATCCCCTTAAAACATAGGCAGATGCTACTGCTGGAAGATACATGTCAGCTCGGCCATTGATGTAGCAGCCTGTAGTTCTCCCTGAATGGTCTGCATGAACCGCATAAATCCCTCACGGAACTGCGCCTCCGTTCCTGTGTCCGGTATAGCTGCTGGCACCACATCTAGCTCTACTGTAGGATCCACTAGTAGCCTATGGCCTACCATCTTCGGAGTATATTCATCTCCGCTCTCCTGGCGAACAACTCACGGTCGTCTATGAGGCATGACAATACAAGGTCAAAAGCATGCCTTAGATTCACGATTTATCAAGACTGAAAGAGAAGGAACCACCAAGGGAATAAGAGGAAGAAAGAATTTCAAGATTTGAAAAACAATACTACACGGCGTGTACACTGACTACAAGGCATGTACATGACTTCCCTTCCCCTGCCCGGGTCCTTCGACACGGCTAAGCCACACGGCACCCGTTGAACAAAACTACACGACATTTATATTATCTACACGACGTGTCTGGTGTTATCTTCCAATTTCCCATGTCATTTGTGACACGACTGAATACTCGGATTGACACTACATGGTGTGTAACACCTGCACAAGATGTGTACTCCACCCAATTTCCCATCCATACGGCTAAGTCGACATGGTCTGTCCTCGGACAAAACTACATGGCGTGTCCCACAGGTACACGGCGTGTTGATGTAGAGGTGACACTGACCAATGTTGTTAGTTACATCGTCGAGTCCCCAGGTCACAATACATGGTGTGTTCATCATTGACACGGTGTGTTCTGTACAGGATTTCACCGACCCGTGTTGTTGGTTACAAGACTGGACTACGGGTCAATACTACATAACGTGTATATCAGGTACACGTCGTGTGTTACCCAAGCATTCCCTACCCCGTGTCACTTCGCACACGGTTTGTGACACATGAAGATACTACACAACGTTTACTTAGGGTACACGGTGTGTATTTAAAAAGTTTATTTTTCTTCTTGAATAGAAGAATATACACGTCATGTATAAAGTACTACACGGCGTGTATACAGGGTTTCCAGATAGTATGCCTCAGAAACTTCCCCCAGAACCCCGAAATACTAAAAAACAACAACTAAGTGTCAAATTCCAAACCGTGAGGTCCCATACTCCCCACGAATCAACGATTGACATCTTATCTATGTTATAACCAAATAAACAGTCAATGATCCACCAAATTCCAGTCAATAGGGGCCCATACTCCCCAAAAACCAATGGTTGTCATCCATTATTTCAATAAAGCTTATACAACAATACCCTATCGTATAGCAGGTATTTATCAAGAAGCTATCATAACAACATGCTTTTCTAGCACAACAACTATCAAAACAAAAAGTAATTTCTAATGCACCTACATGGCATGGAAACTAAGCATGGAATGTGATTTCTAGCATGTTCATATATGATACATGAGACATCATACCCTCATCTCATCAGGTTGCAACTAAAAATAACCCATAGATAAAATATAACAGCACAATCTCAAGTGCATCACCCAACGGTGAAAACATATCAACTGTAAAATTTGAAAAATCAAAAGAATTGCAAAAATACGAGGTAGACTGGATTTTCCCTATACACGGGTTAGCTACGCCCTGGAATAGATTATTACCAACTATCATTCGTCCCATCCCAGACTAAACCTCCAAATAGTACATCAAAGATAAGAACTCCTCTGATACCACTTTCTAACGTCCCGGTTCCGGGTGCCACTCAACGGGTGCCCCAAACCCGGTTCGCCACATGACCTCAAGCACATTTCCCCAAATGCCAGAGGCTTCCGACTAGTAGTAAGGGCCCAAGTCTGATTGTGGGGAAACTATGCCATCATTTGTCAATGTGTAGCGCATCGGAAAGAATAAATCATTAAACAATAGCGGAAGAAAATAACCATACATAACTGAAATGAACAACTGTAGTAACATAACCAACCAGTATAAAAGAAACGATGCAACATGCTTCAATTATATGGAAACAGCCAGAACATGTTACACTGCAATACATTACAACAGAATACAGAGTACACCAAAATAAGCAAAACAACCGGTATCAGCATCGTGATCCTAGGCTCGGTCCCATGCCCTCCTACTCCTCAGCAATAGTCATGTACCTGTATAGGGACACATTCCGCTATCCACACCTATAGAAACATAATCTGTTTGGGCCTAAAACTATGACCCAAACAGGGTGTGAGAAATATATCTCATTAGGCACCCACCAAAGGCACGTGCCCAACTGCGTGCCAATATGCAACGATAGTGTACAATAGTAAAAGCCATAAACTAAGTAGTACTCAAATGCAACTAACTTAACCAGTTATATTTCCATTTAATTATTCATTTAACCTTTTAATTTAGTAACATTTTGTGCTCAATAGTACCAAGCCCTCAGGCCAACCAAAACCTTTCCCTCAGGATAAAATAGTAAAACAACACCCTCAGGATTTCCCTCAGGCTATACAGAATCAAACCCACAGGTAGTTCCCTCAGGCGTAACAGAAATTTCCCTCAGTCGTACGAAGTGTCGCCCTCTGGCATAGAAGTCAATCCCTCAGGCATGAAAGGTTGACCTCAGGAGAAATAGTATGTTTCCCTCAGGCTAATACAATCACACCCTCAGGCTACAGTAAAACACCACCCTCAAGAATAAGTAACCGGGCCATCCCCAACATATAATCATGAAATTCACATACAATTCCTCTCAAGGAAAAAGTAATGCATAATTTAAACATGGCATAACTTCGGGTATCCTGGCCAAACGGCAAAATAGAGGAACACACCCCTAGGGTGGTCCTGGATCCAAGCAGCGATCCCAAACATCATTTTCACAATTTTATTAATTACCTATGCAATTCTAGGTATTCAATATAGCCATGGCCTCGACTACACGACACCCCAAATATGGGTTCGTAGCTCAAAAACACGTAAAAACCCACGACAGTTGGAAAATAAACACCAAGCCACCTACCTTATACGCCAATGAGCGATATACCCGAACGTTGATCACAGAAACACCCAATAACGGCTTAGATATGAGGTAAGAAAACATTCATTCAACCTCAAGTAACTCCTGTTAGGGAAAGAATTGGTATGTGATACTCTAGGAGAAAAGATGGCTTACCAGCGCGGTTCCAACGAGATCGTCCTAGGCGGAAACGGATTCCAGACGAACACTCAGCGGATCGTCAAAGGTTTGGCCTCCTACTTTGGCTCCAAAACGGGTCATGTGCCTCCTCTACCAAATGTGGAGGCTACTACATGTTTTAAGCTGAAAAAACAAAGTACAGGGCGTGTACTTCTAAGTACACCATGTGTACTTCCTTCATTTAACTGTTCCTCTGGCAGCACCGCCACACTATTCATCCGTTGACATGAGTACACGACATGTACTCCCGAGTACACGGTGTGTATTGTCACCCAGCTGGCGGCTACTCCACCGCCTTACTGTTTAGGCCTTCCGACTGACTAAACGGCGTGTAAAGGAACACTACACATCGTGTAGTCGGTTCCTACACCCCTCATCGCCGACATGGCTACACGCCCTGTGTACTCATCCCAACACGGCAAAAGGTACACGGCGTGTGGAAAAATTAAACGGCGTGTAGTTCCAAAATTTGGGATTTTTCCCCATTTTCCATATTTTCTAAAAAACACTTAAGGAAAATAGAAAAGAAGAAGCCCGCACTTCAAAAATAAGAGCCAGGTTCTTATATTAATGTATTAGGAATTATTTTGGGATTATTTTATCATTTCAAATGAATTATGTTCCCATATAAACATATTTTAATGGCATGCGAATCCATAAATAAGGTTGTGTTTAAACATTATCATTAATGATGTATAAAAATCATTAAAGATATATAAACGTAATTTGGATTATGCAAAAATGTAAAATGTGTATCCATTATATCTGTTAAAATCCATAAATATTTATATTATTGAATAAATTCAATATATAGGGAAATATTTTTAGGAATTAAATTCAATTGAAATATGAGGAATATCAAGAATAAATATTCTAAATAAAAATTCTAAATAAAAATTCTAAATAAATTTGATAACAAAATTAGATGGTTCAGATGAAAATTTCTTTATGGAATTAATATCAAAATAAAAAATGACTAAGATACAAGATTTGTTCTATAATGTACCAACCTAGACGGGTGTTTAATACATAGATATTTCTAAAAATAAATGTTGATCTATTTTTTTCTAGTTTATAACAATACGTATAAATGTATATTTTTTTGAATGGTTTAATATTTGAGTACTGAAGGGAAAATTTGGAGAAGTTTTTTCCAAAAATAGTAAGGAATCCATATTATAAATAAGATATATGAAAATGGAATAACTAAAAGGAGTCAGTGACATGATTTGGAAGTGTTTTATAGGGTGGATCATGCAATCAAAAAAGAAGGAAGATTTCCAAAATTCAAAGTGGAAGCAACATTAATTGATATATTATATGAATATAGAATGTAAAAAATTTAAAGGATAATTCCGATCAATATTTCTCTAGAATCATTGAGCATTGATAACAACCATGGGGGAATATTGTAAAGTGAATATTAATTTTATTATCCATATATTCTTTTTAGAGGGATAAATTATTAATGAAGATCATTTTAAATGTATATTTATCCAATTGTAATGGTACAAGATTGTAACTGATTGAATCTAGTTATTATAACGAGTTCATGGTCCTTCCATTACTCAATTTTCATTAGATGGTATGTATGGAGAGATATATATGGGATTATAACCATGACACACTAGGGGAGTAGTCATCCTATAAATAACATGATCCTCATTGAAAATCCTACTGCATTTGATTATTTGGGTACAAGTAGAAAACATTGGACACATGTGTTGAAGGAGAACGACAGTTTAATAGGGATTCTGAAGATAGTGATATTGTTTCACCCCTCTCAGTTCCGTTTACCCTATATAGTATAATATTAATCTTTTTTGAAATGATACTGAAAGAGATAATCAAGGACTACGAATACTTAATATATTCTAAATGAGGAATGGAAGATAAGGTGGATTGCACTATGAGAATGATAGATAATTCTACCGTATTAATAACGAGGATAAGAAGATATATAAACAACATAATTTGGAAAGTATATACATCATATATTTAAATGAATTGTAGATATTGTATCTTTCCGAAATTAATGCTCAATTATACATCCATGTGAAGTCCAGCAATGTAATGTGGGGATATGAAACTATATAAATTATTATTGAATATTATGGAGTTCAACCTTCACAATTATAGGATTATAATATTTCAAATAAGAATATTTATCTAGTAAATATTATATTTGAGGATTAATGTGATTTATGATGCACATATATAATCATTCTCTATACATCATAGAATAAAAATGATATATAGTGAAAAAATAAGAATTAATTAGGATAGAGAATATAGAATAAATATCTCATTTCATGTATTGAGAAATATAACTTGATGAAATTTAGAAATATATGGGGATTATGAAACAATTATCCATAATCATTTGTAAATTGGATAACATCCCCATGGATTTCCATATTAGTATTTCAAAGACTAGAAAAGGATTTAATTATGTTTCTATTATGGTTGATTGATTTATGAAGGTACATATCTTCATTGATATTAAATATGATTATTCAATAGATAAAATATCCATGTTATCCAAAAATTATCTGTTAATAATTCATAATGTACAACTTTCAATTAAATATAATTGAGGTATAAATATTACAATAATATTTTGTATAAGTCTTCAACAAGAATCATAGATATAAATCTGTTGTTATACATATCAGTATCCTAAATCAGAAGATTAATCTGAAAGGACCATTAATAATCTATAAAATATGTTGATATCACACTTAATATAAGTTATTAGAACTTGGGATCGAAATATTTTACATGACGTGTTATCAGATAACAACATCTTCATGTATTGAATTCAAATGGAACCAAATGAGTATCTTTTTACTAAGAGATAAAATCCCAACATTATATGATGAATTTTGATAGGGAATTTCATTTGGTCATGATCATGTTCAATAAAAGACGTGGATGGCTAAAACAAACAGGAAATAAATCAATTCCAAGAAAAGTGGAAAAAAAGATTTATGATAATAATCATAACTAATATCTCATGTTTGTTGTTGTTTAAAAATTCTCCGATCAAATAACTCATTAATTGAGAGTTATAAAAAATTTATAAGGGAAAACTATGACCTAGGTATATTGGTCGCTCATAGATTATTGATCGTATTGGGATTGTATGTTTTTATTTAATAGATCTATAAGTACTCTCATAGCTGAATAATGTGTACTGGATACATCTTCTGAGTAATTACAAATGATATTGATCACATTTAATAATCAATAAATTTGTGAAGTTCTAAAATGATCCATCTTGTGAGGAATAACCAATTGTGATCATGGATTAAATAGATAAAGATCTATGACATTTGATAACCCACCTCGCTAGTGATCAGTGTAGGAATTAAATGTTTATGGATGCTACATAGGAACCTGAAGATTTAATGTGAACAAAATGAATTCCACTTGTTCTCATCAATGTAATGAAATTTCAAGGGATAAATACCATTAAGTGGTTTATTATATAACACCACAATTACTAAATTCTAAATTTAACTTCAAAAAAATGTTAACATATCTTACACACAACATGAGACTAAAATTTATCATTATTTGTTTATTTAAGAAAAAAAAATTATACACAAAATTAAATACATTAATAGATCGATTAGTTATTAGTAATTATAAAAAACTAAAACTCAATCGAGTCACAAGTAAATAATAACAAAAAAATTTTGAAATATTATGTATCCTGATCATCTATTAGGATTATACCAGTTTCAATAACATTTAAAAGTGTTTTACATGTTAGGAATATGATAAGAATCTATAAAACACCATGAAATGATAGAATGAGATGAGGAATTTTGACAAATCATGAATGATTATATATAGAAATTCAATATGAATACTATATGTTTAGTGACCCTCACTTTTCAAACATTAACATTATATAACATTATAGGAATACTTAAAAATTATAAAAACAAACACCTAAAGACTGTATTTGGTATAGTGCCTTTGAAAACAAGGAAGCATAAAACTAGTACATAAGTGAGGAACATTATCTCCCACTAGGTTATTTGTGACTAGAACCCTTCTAAGACACATCAAACATAATACATATCTTCATAACCTGGGTAAGGAAACATAAAAATGGGTGAGCTAAAATGCTCAGTAAGGATAAAAAAAGGGAGACCATTAAGCATAGATATGAACATAAGGGTATGAGGACATGATCATGAAAATAAAAGATCATACCCTACATATCAATGATCATATATATGAATCATGCCATTATGATTGGGAGTTCATAAGACATGAATCAAGAGTAAGTAAATATATCAACATAAACTTGAATACATGGACATTACACTACTTTTTCAGAATACCTAATACATGACATAAACAGATGTCCAAAGACCATATTAGTTTAGTGTTTTTGAAACGTGGAACATATTTTTCTATCATGGGGAAATATCATCAACATCTAAAATAAATTTCTTCCCATTTTTTTCCTTCATAAAACCTTTCTTTATATCTTGGAGAAAGGAAAACATAAAAAGGCTGATCTTAATTTATTAGTAATGGTAAAAATTGAGAAAATAATACAAACCCTAAACATATGAATGTAAAATAAGGAAAAAATGTTTAAATATAAAAAATCATGAGTCATGAAATAAACCTTGGAAGTACATAAGTCATAGATCACAAAGGAACATTAACCATGATAAAATAACATTGGTATAAAAATTGGAATTTTGGAAAAAAAAAATAAGAACATAATATCATTTCCATAGTATCTATGGAATTGCTGCCAAGAACATAATAGTGGATAAAATCTATTACTGAACTGAGTTTACAAGCCCTTCTAGCCATGTATTATGAACGAGATATACTTATTGTTCTAGCCTTGTATTACTGAACTAGATATACCTGACTTTCCATTAATTTCTATCTCTTGAGAAATAAATATTTACCAAATTCATTGGAGGGAGATATATCTCCCACCCATGTCATTATTATATCATTCTTACATGTTCCAAAAAAACAAAAAAAACATTCACCATAGCATAACCCATGAAATCAAATTCTTAAACAACATTCCATCATAATTGATATAAAAATTGGATTTCTGAAATAACATTACATCATAAACACTATAAAATCATATTAATAATTAGGTTTTAAATATAACCCTCTTTAATGAGTTTCATATTAGATGGAAGATAATATTTAAAAAACACTTGAAATTAATTCCTGAAGAAAATATTATTTCTTCTTCAAAAAAGTTTTCTTTTCTCAAAATCTCTTGAAATTTAAAGATAAAATAATTTAATAAAAAAATCGAAATATTGTAAAGGAATCATCATGGAAATATGGTAATTTGAAATCCTAAATTTTTTTTCATGCTCTACATGTTTAAAAACATTCTCCACATACTTTTTTTTGGAGATGTTAAAAAGTAACTCGTATGGTAAATGAAAGAAAGATTCCTCCCAAACCATGCAGTAGAAGTCATAAATGGAAAATAATGACATTAAACTTACATAGTAGAATAGTAAATGTTTTATAAAACATTTTTATAAAACATTAACATGGATGATAAATAAACACCGAGTAAATACTTATGTATAAAAGATATTAGAAATTAATGAGATTGAAAAATTTTCCCTTACCTTTGGTCTGATATGATTTATATTTATTAAAAACTCTTTTATAGTGGGTTTAGACAGATTATTAACTCTTAACATAACTTTAATAATATTTATGATATCACATATGATTTTTTATGACTTTATATTACACGTTTATTTATCATTTCCATGTTAATGCAATGATTTGGGTAAAAATTGTTTTATTTATCGAAACTGATTTGACATGTTATTCTTGATATTATATAATAAATCATGATTTAAATACATCAATAATGTGAAAAATTATTTATATATGATATATATTCAGTATATAGTTATATATAATAGAATGATAAATGAAATGGAATATAATGTTCCTGGAGATGGTAGGTCGTACGTACACATGAACATTGTTTTAGTATCCTTATTGAATTAAATGGAATTAAGTAAATGAAATATGTATATACACACACATAAATATAGTAACATTATTCTTTTATATATTTCATTATTATTTATTGTATATACATTATAATAATTCCTGGATGGTTAACGTGGAGAATAAATTTCATCGCGTCGTGGGGATGGTCTATCGTACATATGCACGAGCGATGACATCATTCAATGAATGGTTACAAGGTATGGAATTGGATTACATATTAATTATAAAAAATAATTATCATGTTATATTAATTTTTTAAATGAATTATACACATATTTATACCTATCCAAATTAATTATGGTTGAAAAAAAATTACACAATAGCCTGGAGACGGTAAGCCGTGCATACGTACACATGGTTAAATTGTTATTTTTAGAATGGATAAAAGGAGGTATAAGGTTATTCCATAATTATAATAACATATAATCATGTATAAGATACTGTATTTTTTACTTTATTTGGGAAACAACATAATAAGAGGATATAGAGTAAGAAAAGAATTTTGAAAGAGGTGATAAAACAATTACCTCATTTCCAGGTATCCCTTTTTTGTATGAACAAAATGACTTAATAATATGTATTTCTTGCAAAAGGGTATCCTTTAGGATTAATTTATAGAATTTGGGAGGAGATTTTGGCAGCGTTCGGCTGATCCAATGGGCTTTGAAGGTGTGATTAAAAGAGACCAAGATGCACATTTTTTTAAGAGGGGAGGGGCGCCATTGGAAAGTCTTGGAATGTTAATTTATTATAAATTTATTTAAACTTTATAATGCTCTGTAAATCATTTATTTTGATGATAATATTAGTATGGGTGTAAATAATTTTAACCAATAAAACTATGACATGTTTTTTTAGTTTAAATGTTATTATTTTGATTTATCATTATTTAATCTATTTAATTTTATTTGTGGTAATAAGACTATAAATACTACATCTTTATAAATATTTATTTATGTGTAGTAAATTTTCCATAAATGGATACTTTATGAAATTTTTGAGCATTTAATATTCACTTTGTAATTTTCAATTATTTTTATGATTTTTTAATAATTTAATAATATGTTTTTTATAAAATATCAATAGAGTCAATTTTGACACTATTCATTTATTTGAAATTTAAAAAAAATCCACACATAATATAAATTTAAAAAAATATATTTAATACACTAATAACATGTTTCAGTCACCTAAAAAATTCATGGAGAACATTAATTAGTTCATATGATATTTATTTTAAAATTGATAAGTCATTTATTTTATATTTCAATCAATAAAATAATTTCTACATCACTATTGTGTCATTATTAATGGTAATTATTTAATCTCTAAAAATTATAAATAAATTCACTTGAAGTGGATAATTTTATTAGATTTCTGGAGAATATTTATGTTTGAAATTGTATCATGTTTATAACTATATTAAAATAATTTTACTTATAAGATATATGAGAGCGACATGTTGTCACCTTCTTTTGTTTTAATTATAATTACATCACTTTCAAGGAAAAAGCCAGTGAAATGAATAAATTCAGACTCTTAGGTGATATTTTCCATTTTAATCTTTCAAATGTGATATTTTCTAGTGTTAGGTTAATTTTATTATCTTTACCATTTTGTTGGTTACGCTATTTTTCCCGATTTTCCTCCAACCGTGGTAAATAAAAAATTTTGTACTTACTATTCATAACATTAAAAATAATAATGGTGAATCATTAAAATAATATGGATCAAATAATTCTTAATATGGAATCCATTTTGAAAAATTCAAAACATATAAGTTTCAGTAAATAATTTAAAATTAAACACTGTTGACAGAACCAAAAAGCAGGTTTTTAAGAAGTAAAAACTATCAAAACATTGAATTGTGTTTATGTCAAATTTGAATGTGAAAATACATTCAATGACTAAAATTTGATTAAATTATAATAAAATAATCCAATTAATTTTTAAAACCAATGAAAATTATAATCTAACTAAAAAAATAAATTAGATGAAAATGTAATATGAATTAAAATGGAATATTTTTCACTATTCATCAAAATATTAATTTAATTAGAAAAATAAAAAATATTCACCCAATGTAAATTTTTATGTCCTTCTTACAATGATGATATTTATTTTTTCGACTACAATTTATCAAAGTGACTAAAACTAGATGTAAAATTGTCACACCATCGAAAGGCGGCAAAACTGCATTTTTTGAAAAATACTTATTTTATCTGAAAAATTGAATTTGTTATTATATAATGTCATATAACATACATAAGATAAATTTTAATGTTATATAAAATTAAAAATTTGGATAGTACTATTCATAATGTATAGTTTATATCCCATTAAATAACAATATTTTAAAAATATATCGTTGTTTAATGAAACTTTGTATGGCGTACAACACAAGATATCGAGGATGGTCAATCCTACATGTAATGAAATCCGAGTCAGTGTTTTTTTCAGTCCAATATTCCTTTGGTGTTATTTATAACATAATAAAAAAAATATTTCTTTATTCATTGAAAAAATTTATACTTAGTGTTTCGGGAAATCAATTTTATTAAAAGAACTTGAAATTTTGTGTAACATAAGCCAAGTATAGTGTTATGTATACTGAAAGATAATACAATGTTGTGTATAGTAAAATATAATCTTGGTTTATCATAAAACAAAATACATAAAAAAATTACAATGAATCTATCTCATAAAATCTCAGGGTGTTACATTAAACACTGTAAAAAATGAATTCCATCCATGAAATGTTTCGATGTTATAAAAGTTTTACTACTTGAAAGTTAATTTCATAAAAAAACACATCGTACACAAAGGAATATGAAATCATAATTTTATAAAATAAAATGTAGAAAAATAGTGGTAACCCAATGTAACTCAGCACTGGGTTTCCACATAAGAGGACTTAGATGGGAAATTTAAACATGGATATAGAAGAAAATATAACCATCAAATTTTGATGGATAGTGATAGAGAACTGTGTTTGGAGAATGTTAAAAACCCGAAATTAATAAATCTATGATGATGTACATGACCATATGATTCATCGAATAAGAATGTACTAAGATAACATTTTTTGATCTCAAGATATTTTCCCAAAAGTTGAATAATATTTCATGATAATAAATACTTACTTGATTTTGGTATAATATCACCATTGTTCGTGCGTTGAACAATTTCCAAATATCTCTTATTCAATGAAATAATGTTGAATTTTTCATTCCAAAAGTTTTAGTAAATCATGCAATCCATAAATTGAATGATAGGCCATCTTATGATTCTTTAGAAAAAACAAGTTATCACAAGTTATCAAACATGCATAAGTCCATATAAGGAGAGATAATACATTATTCTAACAGAAATCATCATATGTTTAACTTAATCCTTCTAAAAATTTTATAACATTACATTCCTTATAAAAGATGAAAATACAAAAATATAGAAATGGTTTCAAAAAATTGGCTTAAAATATACCCCCCATACATCATAAGATATATCTGGTTGGTCACCATCTGAAAATTTGAACATGTTCATCATGTATTCTCTTGAGTCATGGTAACAACCTAAATTATCAGATATCCTAATTGAAAGAATTCATGTTTCCTTATTCTAATACTTATTGCATAGATTCCTTAAGTCCAAAAAGATGTATACTTCATCTATGATAGCATTAAACTTTTTTCAAAAATCGATAATTATATCTCAAGAAACTAGCATCATATAATTTATTTATTAAAATCCAACATATCATTATCCAAACATAATTATCTTGACATAAGGGACATATTATGGTTTATGTTTCCCTAAATAATATATTATCCAAGAATACCACCTTACCCTTAAATCACTTTTTATCTCCATAGAACTATTAAACATATCCTTTCTAATCCATAATGAAATACTTTTACATAAAACAGTTATATATTTCATGATTCATATAACATAATCGTTAAATTCCGAAACATATACAACTCAATCATCCATCTTTTTTCTTAAAACATTACTCAGGATCCATCAAC
The DNA here is from genome assembly GCA_963277665.1 of Viscum album. Classification (NCBI taxonomy): domain Eukaryota; kingdom Viridiplantae; phylum Streptophyta; class Magnoliopsida; order Santalales; family Viscaceae; genus Viscum; species Viscum album. The sequence goes on along the minus strand of CAUJRU010000025.1, from coordinate 3,462,593 downwards.
TTCATCATTCCGAAAATATGAATCATGTCTTAAGGTTTCTAAACCTCAAGATTCTATGGTTTAATGTAAAAATTACTGGAAGAACATCACATACCTTTCACATGTCATTTACAATCTCTTTATCCTTAGCAGTATGACTAATTCTCGTACCATCATCATGATTCTCTTCATGATATTTACAATTAGGAAATCGATCTTGATAATTTCCATAATTTCCAAATATAAAACATTATATGGTTAACAATGTTCTATTTAATACTAGTTATTGATTAAGACCAGAATGAAAAGTGTGAGAAATACATATCGGATATTAGAAAGACATATATAAGGATAATTACTTATAATATTTCAATTTTTGATATATTATGTTTAACCCTAGGGTAGTCATTGTTATCAAAAAACCCCAAGGATTTTTACCTATACTTTTAATATCCTTAAGATATCCCTAAACATATAATTAGAAATATCTCTGGGGATCTCACTAAAGATTTCCCATCCTAGTTTCCAAAGGTCCACTTAACCTAGCTCGGATACCAACTCTAATGACCCAAGATTTACATACATGGACATTACATTAATTTTTTTGAATTGTTAATAAATAATACAAACATATTCCCAAAGTCCTTACTATTTTAGTGTTTTTGGAAACTTGGAACATTATCTTCTAACTTGGTGAATGATCTTCAATATATCCCATAAGGATCTCCTCCATTTGTTTTCATACCTAAAACCATTCTTTATATCCTAGGGAAAAGAAAATATAAGATGTGTGAGCTTAACTGCTCAATAAGGGTAAACATTGATAACATCAAAAAAACCCATAATCATAAGATTGTAAAGACATGAACATAATTATTAAATATCAAAATCATGAGTGTTGAAATAAATCAAGGCAGTAAGTAATGAATATATTATAAAGGAACATTAACCATGATAAAATAGCATTGGTATAAAACATTGAATTGTGGAAAATAAATAATTTCATAATATGATTAACATATTATCCTAGGAATTGCTTCCAAGACCATAATAGTGGACAAAGTCCATTACTGAACCAGGTACACATGTCATTCCGGCCATGTATTATTGAACCATATTTACTTGTCATTCCATCCTTGTATTTCTAAACCATATTTACATTCCTTTCCAGTCATTTTTATCTCACGGGATATAAATATTTACCAAATAAATTGGTGGAATATATTGGTACCACCCATATCATAATGAAATTATTATTACATGTGACACAAAAACATTAAAAAAATTCACCATAGCACAATCCATGAAATCAAATGGGTTTCTTAAGCATCATTCCATTATAATTAATATGAATCAGATGGATTTCCAAAATAACATTCCATAATAAAAACAATAAATTAATAGTAATAAAATGGATGGAAATATGACACTATTAAATGAGTTTTATTTTAGATTGAAAATAATTTTGAAAAAACAGTTGAAATTAATTATTGAAGAAAATATCCTTTCTTATTAAAAAATAATTTATTATCATAATGTGAGAAATTTTAAAATTAAGGAATTTATTTGAAAATATAAGTGAATTATTTTAATGTAGGAATCATTGGAATATGGTTTTATTATTGTTTAAAAATACATTTATAGTGTATAAGTTAAAAAAACATTCTTCTCGTAATTTTGTTTGAGAAGACAAAAAGTAACATGTATGGTAAACGAAAGAAGGATTCCATCCAAACCAGGAAATAAAAGTAAAAAATTAGTAAGAATTACTTTAAACATACATATAATAAAATTAAAAAATTTATGAAAACATTTTGAGAAAACATGGACATGGATGACAAGTATACCCCCAATTAGTACATACATATAAAATTCTTGGAAAATAATGAGATTGTGAAATTTGGCCTTACCTTAAGTCTGATATGCATTGTATGCAACCAGAACACCATTATAGTGGGTTTAACCATAATATCAACTTTTAAAAGAACCATAATAATATTTATGATATCATATATGATTCATTTATGAATTTATATTTCCCGTTCATTTATCAATTCCTTGTAAATCATTTTTTCCGGTAATAATCATTTTATTTATTGTACTTGTTTTGACATTTTATTCATGTTATTATTATATAGATCATGATTTAAATACTTATAGAATGTGAAACATGATTACTATATCTTCTATATTCATTATATATATAATATATAGATAAATGAAATGGAATACACCGTTTAGGGGAATGGTAGGTTGTGCGTACAAATGAACGTTGTTTTTGTTTTCATATGGAATTGAATGGAAGAAAGTAAATGAAATATATAAATTGATACATAAATAATATATAATTTTATTATTATATATTTCATTATTATTTATTGTATATATTTTATAATAATTTTTGGATGGTTAACTAGGATAATGAATGTCATCGCATCCTGGAGAGAATAGGTCATACGTACACAAGAGAAACGATATCATTCACTTAATGGTTAAATGCAATGGAATTGGATGGTATAATAATTAAAAAAAATTGTAAACTTATATTAATTATTTAAATCCATTAATCACATATTTATAACCATTCAAGTTGAGTATTGTTGAATAAAAAATTTCACCGCTGCATGGAGATGGTAAGATGTACGTACACACACATGGAGATATTTTTATTTTTAGGATGGATAAAAGATGGTATAAGGTTTTACCATTATCATAATAACATATACTAATGTATAAGATACTAAAATTACTACTTTATAAAAAACACTACATAAGAACAGGATGTATAAGTTGAATAGAATTTTGAAAGAGGTGATAAAACAATTTCCTCTTTTTTATGTATATCCTTTTGGTATGCACAAAAGGACTCCATAAGATGGATTTCATCCCAAATGGTGGCTTTTAGGTTGAAGTGAGGTAATTTAGTTTGATATTTGTGTAGGGTTTTTCTGAGGCAAAGGGCTTTGTAGGTGTGATTAAAAGATTAGAGATGCCATTTTATAAGAGAGGGGAAGGGTACCTTTGGAAAGTCATGAAATATTAATTTATTATAAATTAATTTTCTGTTTATAATGCACCAAAATAATTTTTTAAATAAAATATGTATGTGTCACAATAATCTCAACCAATAAAATCTATACATGTTTTCATTTTATCTTAAACCTTATCATTTTGATGTATCCTTATTTACTCTCTTTAATTTTATTTGTGGTAATAATATTCTAAATATTAAATGGTTATGAATATTTACTTATGTGTTTTAAATTTTCCATAATTGGATACATTAGGATATTTTAGACTATAAAATTTTCACTTTATAAATTTTGAAAATTTTTAAATATTTTAACAGTATGGTATTTTTATAAAATATCAATAGTGTCAATTTTTACACTCTAAAATTATATGAGATTAAATAAAAACACCAAAGAATATAAATTCATAAAAAAAGATTTAATACAGTACTAACATGTCATAGGAACCTAGAAAATTCTTACAGAACATTAATTAATTAATTTGTTATTTATTATAATATCTTTAAAACAATTTATTTGATATTTCTATCAATAAAATAATTTCAACTTCACAATTACGTCATCATAAAAGGTAATTATTTAATCACTAAAAATTATACATTAAATCCTATTATGTATATTTGTTCATTATATTTCTAGATACTATTTATTTTTTAGGTTTTATCATGTTTATCACTATATTAAAATTATTATACATATAAGATATATAAGAGTGAAATGTTGTCACCTTCGTTTATTTAAATTATAATTACCTTACATTCATGTAAAAAGTTAATTAAATGAATCAATTCTTACCCTTAGGTGATATTGTCCGAATAAAATTCATCTAATATGATATTGGTAGGTGTTAGGGTAATTTTATTATCTTTATCATTTTGTTTCTTACCCAAATTTTCCCAATTTAACTTAAATCGTGGTAAATAAAAGTTATCATAGACATTATTCATAATATCAAAAAAAATAAAAGTAACCTATTAACATAATTCAGACCCAATTATATGAAATATGGAATCAATTTTTCATTATTCCAAACACAAAAGTTTCATTAATTAATTAAAAATTCTTTCCCATTGTCAAAACCAGAAAGCTAGTTTTTTAAGAAGTAAAAACTTTCAAAAGATTAAAATGTGTTTATGTCCTATATAAATATCAAATTACATAGAATGACCAACACCGGATTTAATTATAAATACAAATTCTAATTAATGATTAAAAATAATGAAAAATATAATATAACTATAAAAATAATTTAGATGAAGAGGTAGTTTTAAATTAAAATGCAGTATTTTTTACTATTCATTAAAATATGAATTTCATCAGAAAATTAAAAATATTCTACCAAAGTAAATTTTAAGGTGCCTACTTCAAATAATTTTATTATTTTTTCAAATAGAATATATTTAAGTATTAAAAACTAGATTTCAAATTTGTGCACCATCAAAAGTATCCAAAACAGCAATGTTTGTAGAATACATCTTTTATTTGAAAAATTGAACTTATTATTATATAATGTACTAGAAAATACATAAGATAAATTTTAATGTTATAAAAATTTTCAAATATGGTTAATAATATTAATAAAATCTTGTTTATATCCCATTAAATAATAATATATTATTAATATATCGTTGTTACTGAAACACATTATTTTGTAAAAAGCAAGCTATCAAGGTAGGTTTCTCATCCCTATAATGCAAGACAAGTTAGGGTTGTGTTTAGTTCAAAATTCCATTGGTTTTATTTAAAAAATAATTCAATAATATTTCTTTTATACATCAAAAAACCAATACTTAGTGTTGTGTGAAATGAATTTTATCAAAAGAACATTAAATTTTGTGAAACACAAGACAAGTATAGTGTTGAGTATACTGAAATATAATTCTATGTTGCATACAGCAAAATGTAATCTTTTTGTAGTGCACTACACAAGAAATCAAATAAATTATAAATAATCTATCTCATAAAATCTAAGCGGGTTACATTACACCCCCCTTAAATTGAATTTTCCATCAAAATTCGTCAATGTTATAAAAGGTTTACTACTTGAATGTTTCTTTGATAGAAAACCACATCGTAAAAAGAATAATAAAACTTCATTTTTAAAAAGAAAAGTTAGAAACATAATATTTACCATATTTAACTCATCACTATGCTTACACATATGATAACATATATGGGAAATGTAATCATGGATGTAGAAGAAAAATCTAACAATCAAGTTTTGATTGATAGTGATAGTAAACCATATTTAGAGAATGCCAGCATCCAGAATGCCATAAATCTGTGATGATTTATAGGCCCATCTGATTCATTTAATAAGAAGGTACTAAGATAACCTTTTTGATTTCAAGATCCTTTCCCTAAATTTGAAGTATTTGTCATGTGAATAAATACTTACTTGATTTTGGCACAATCTCACCATTGGTCAGGCCTTTATCAATTTCCACTTCATCTCTTATTTAAAGAAATGATGTTGAATTTTTCATTCCTAATGTGTTAGCATATCATGTGATCCATAAATTGAATGTTATGATATTCCATCTATCTTAATCCAAAAAATGTTATCACAAGTTATAAAACACGCGTAAGTACATATATGGTTAGATAATACTTTAATCTATTAAACTCCTTCCGATGATTGACATAATCCTTCCAAAAATTCCAAAACATTACTATACATGAGAATTATGAACATCTAAAACAATAAAATAGGTTTCCAAAACTCAGGATAACGTTTATCCCCCATATATGAAAATATATATCTGGTTGGTCACATTTGAAAAATGGGAACATCTTCATCATGTATTCTCTTGAGTCATGGTAACAACCTAAATTATCAGATAAACTTATTAAAAACATGAATGTTTCATTATTCCAAAACATATTGGATATATTACTTAAGTCCAAGAATGTTTTATACCTCATCCATGATATCATAACCCTCTTTTCAACAACTATATAATTGTATCTCAAGAAATAATCATAATCCAATTTAGTTTTTCAAATTCAACGTATGTTTATCCATACACAATTATCTAGACATAAGGGACATATTAAGGGTTATCTTTCCATTAATCATGTGATCTAAAAGTATATAACCTTACCCTTTAATCACTTTTGTCTCCTTAGGAAATTTAAACATATCCTTTTCAATCTTTAATGAAATACATTTACCTAAAACACTTATATATTTCATGATTCATATAACATAATATTTTAATTCTAAAACATATACAACTAAATCATCCAAATTTATTCTTAAAACATTACTCTGGATCCATAATCATTGTCTTTCCAAAAATATGAATCATGTATTTAGGTTTCTGAATCTCAAGATTATTAGTTTATATGTAAGCAACACTGGAAGAACATCACTTAACATTCACATGTCCTTTACAATCTCTTAATCCTCCGTAGTATGACCAATACTAATACAATCATCATGATTGCCTTTATGATATTTACACTTAGGATATTGATCTTTGTAATCCCCATAATTTCCATATCTGAAATATTTAATTGTTAACCATGATCTATGTAGTTCTGGTTGATGACTATGACCAGAAATCAAAGTGTTAGAAATAAATATCAGAAAATAGAAACACATATATAAGGACAATTACTTAAAATATTTTAATCTTGTATATCTTCGGTTTAACCCTAGATTAGTCATGATTATCATAAAACCCCTAGGAGCGTGATGTATACTTGACTTATCATTAGGAAATCCTTAGACATATCTTTAGAAATTTCTCTTGGGATCTAACTAAAGTTTTCACATCCTATATTCCAAAGGGTTACTAAACATGGATCTGATTCCAACTCTAACAACCCAAGCTTAAGGTACATGGACATTACAATACATTTGTGGAATACGTAATACATTACACAAAAGGACACCCAAACACCATATGGGTTTTGTGTATTTTGAAACATGGAACATAATATTCTAACATGGTGAAAGATATTCCACATCTCCCATAATTCTCTTTCCCTTTTGTTTTCCAACCTAAAACCTTTCATTATATCATTGGGAAAATAAAACAAAAAAAGACTGTGCATAAATTCTCAAAAAGGATAATCATTGAATACATAAAATAAACAATATATATGGGAATGTAAAAAAAATGAACATAATTTTTAAACATCAAAATCACAAGTCATGAAATATAGCATGGCAGCACGTAAGGCATAAATTACAATGGACCATTAACCATGATAAAATAACTTTGGTATAATACATGTAATTGCGGAATACAAATAATCACATAATATAATTTACATATTAGCCACGACATTGCTTCCCAGACTATCAATGTGGAAAAATTCCTTTATTGAACCGGGTTTACATGTTGTTCCAGCCATGTATTACTGAACATGATTTACTTGTCGTTCTAGACTTGTATTACCAAACTGTATTTACTTACCATTATAATCATTTCAATGAAATTAGATATAAATAATTACCCAATACATTGAAGGGAAAAAAAGATCCCACCCATCTAATAATTAAATCATTCTTACATGTTCCACAAAACATAAAAACTTTCACCGTAGCATAACCCATGAAATCAAATGGTTTTATTAAAAATCATTCCATCACAATTGATATTAAACAAATGGATTTTCTAAATAACATTCCATCATAAACATAGTAAAATCATATAAATTATAGGGTTTGAAATATAACCATATTTAAAGAGTGTCATCTTAGATGGAAAATAAATTTGAGAAAACCCTTGAAATTAATTCTTAAGGAAAATATCCTTTCTTCTTCAAAAACATTTTGTTATCTCAAAATGCCAAGAATTTTTAAAATAAAATAATTTAATTGATAATAAATTTGAAATATTTTGTATTATTCTTCATGGAAATAAGGCGTTATGAATGAATTAAAGTCAGTTCATTCCTTATATGTTTAAAACAAATCTCCTCATTCCTTTGTCAGAGAAGTCAAAAAGTAACTCATATGGTTAATTGATGAAAGTTTCCTTCCAAACCATGTAATAAAAGTAAAAAATGGTTAAAAATGAATTTAAAATATATATAATAAATGTAAATTAAAACATGGACATGGATGATAAATATACCCCTATAAATACTTACGTATTAAAAATCTCAGAAAATAATGAGATTGAGAAATTAACCCTTAACTAAGGTCTGATATGCTTTATATGTATCTGAAATTCCTATATAGTGGTTCTAAACACATTATTAACTTATACCAGAACAATAATAATATTTATGAAATCATATATGATTCATTTGTGACATTATATTACTCACGCATTTATCAACTCCATGATAAATAAATGTTTTAGGTAATAATCGTTTTATATATCATACATGTTTTGTCTTGTTGTTATTGATATTATTAATTAGATAATTTTTTACTTACTTCCATAATGTGAAAAATTATATATATATCATATAAATTCAGTATTTAAAAACATATAATTAATAGATAAATTAAATGGAATACACCGTTCATGGAGACGGTGGGTCGTACATAGGCATGGACGTTGTTTCTGTTTCCTTAAGGAATTGGATAAAAGAATGTAAATGACATATATATTTATATATAAATATATAAAATTAATATAATTTTAGTTTCATATATTTAATGCTTATTTATTATCTATAATTTATATTCATTCTTTAATGGTTAGCGTGGAGAATTAATCTCATCGCATCGTGGAGACGATATGCCATACATACACACGAGGGACAATATCATTCAATTAATTGTTAAATGGTATTGAATTGATGGTATATTAATTATAAACAATAATAACGTTAAATTCCTTATATAAATACATTATACTCATCTTGATACCCATCTAAGTTAAGTATTGTTGAATAAAATATTACACCAAAACATGGAGACAGTATACCGTACATACACACACATGGAGACATTGTTATTTCTAGGATGTATAAAATGTGGTATAAGGTTGATAATAATTATAATAACCTATAAGAATGTATAAAATTACAGATTTATTAATTTAGTATAGAAAAATCATAATAAGAGGAAGTTGAAGAAGAAAGTTTTTTTGAAAGAGGTGATAAAACAATTACCTCTTTTTCAGAAATCTCCTTTTTCTATTCACAAAATGACTCTATAAGATGGTTTTCGTCCAAAATGTAGGCCTTTTGGATGAATTTATGTAAGTTGATAGGATATCCAGGAAGGTTTTGGCTGAGCCCAAGGGATTTGGAGTTGTGTTTAAACGAGAAGGAGAGGTTCCCTTTTATTAGAGAGGGGAGAGGCACCTTGGAAGGTCTTGATATATTAATTTCTTATAAATTCATCATTGTTTTATAAGGATCCCAAACTCATTTATTTAAAATATAATATTAGTATGTGTCTAAATTCTATCAAAAAATAAAATTTATATATTTTTTTATTTTATTTCAAGCTATATCATATTGATTTATCCTCATTTAATCTATTAAATTTTATTTATGGGAATAATATTGTAAATATTAAAGGGAAATAAATATTAACATATGTGTAGTAAATTTTATATAATTGGACAATTCCTTATATTTCAGACAATATAATATTCAATTTCAAATTTTTAAATATTTTGGTAATTTTTAAATAATTTAATAATATGTTATTTTAATAAAATAACAATAGTGTCAATTTTGAAACTATTAATTTATATGACCATAAATAAAATATAAATATAATATAAATTCAAAAACAAATATTTAATACACTCCTAAAATTACATAATGACATATAAAATTCTTCTATAACACTAATTAGTTCATACGATATTTATTTTAATATTTTTAAAACAATTTATTTTATATTTCTATCAATAAAATAATTTCTAATCACTATTGTGTCATCATTAATGATAATTATTTAATTTATAAACATTCTAAATAAATTTAAATGGTGTATATAATTTAATTATCTTTGTTGAGAATATTTAATTTCAATGTTTCATCATTTTTATCACTATATAAAAATTATTATACTTATAAGTTATAAAAGAGAGTCATGTTATCATCTTCTTTTGTTTTAATTATAATTACATCACTTTCATTGAATATATCAATATAATTAATCAATTCTGAACCTTAGGTGATATTGGTCATGTTTAATTGATCTAATATGATATTTCTAGGTGTTGGGGTAAATTTACTATTTTTATCATTTTTTTGTTAACCTAAATTACCCGATTTTCCTTTAACCGTGGTAAATAAAAGTTAATGTAGTTACTATTCATAACATCCCAATGAATAAAAGTGACACATTATCATAATTTGGATCAAATAATTCTAAATATGGAATCCTTTTTTAAAAATTCATAACATAGAAGTTGTAGTAATTAATTTAAAATTAATTTCCATTGTCAAAACCATAAATTAGGTTTTTGAGAAGTAAAAAACTATCAAAAGATTGGCAGGGGTGTATGTCCAATTTAAATGTGAAATTACATAAAATTACCAAAATTGGATTAAATGATAAAAACTAATCCTATTTCTTTTTAAAACCAATTAAAAATATAATCTAACTATATAAATAATTTGATCAAAAGGCGGTTTTGAATTAAAATAGTGTATTTTTCACTATTTAATAAAATATGAATTTTATCAGAAAAATAAAACAATTCCACCAATGTATGTTTTGATGTCCTGGTTCCAAATAAAATGTTTATTTTTTCAAATATAATATATACGAGTGTTAAAAACTAGATTTTAAATTTGTTCTCCATCAAAAAGTGGGAAAACTACATTTTTTTTAAAAAAAACTTATTTTAACTGAAAAATTAAATTTTTTCTTCTATATTGTTTTATAAAATACAAAATATTAATGTTAATGACATATAAAATTGAGAATTTGGTTAATAGTATTCATAACTGCTAATTTAAATTCCATTAAATAATAATATTTTAATAATATATCGTTGTTTAATAAAACATGGGATTGCGTACACTTCATGCTATCGAGGAAGATCGCATTTGCGGGTAATTCTAGATAGGTAAATGTCGTGTTTAGTTAAATATTATTTTGGTATTTTTTATAAGGTAATACAAACAAATTTCTTTTATACATTTAAAAAAATATATACTCAATGTTTTGGGAAATGAATTCTATCAAAAGAACATGAAATTGTGTATAAAACAATCTAAGTATTGTGTTGCGTATACGAAAAGCTAATACAGTATTGTGTATAGCGTAAACAAATATTGGGGTATTGTACAACAAAATACATCAAATAAATTAAAAATAAACTATCTCATAAAATCTTAGGGTTGTTACAATAAAGGACATAATTTATGAAATCATAACATATGAGTATGTCATGGAATTGAAGGAACACAAATGCATATACAGATTTCAATTTGTAGCCAAGGCATCAATTCTAAGACCATGTTAGGAAAGAATGTCAATTACTGAACTAGGTGAACCCTAGTTATATCCCTGTATTACTGGTGCAAGTAAACCTCCATTCCAGCCTTGTATTAATGATCCGAGTAATCCCTTGTTCCTGACCTGTATAAATTGTAACACCCCAATATTCTATGGTACACTTCTCTTTGAATAATATAGTAGTGTGTTGTATGCATCTTCGAGTTCTAACACACACCACAACCAATCAAACTAACCGTTATAAATATTAATACCCACTTTTTGAAATTTTATAAATTTTATCTTTCAAAATGGACTTCATATTTGGATTCGGAATATCGAAATTAGCTTAGGGTGAATTTTTGGTATTTTTCTGAAAACATTCAATATTTGAAGAATAGTGAAAAAACACTAAGTTATCGTTTAAAAACGAATTTTTATTTAAATAATTATTTATTCTATTTAGATTCAATTATGGTAAAAATAGATTCATAATACCTATATAAGTTCAATATAATTCATTGGAGTTAGTTTAGAATAATTTTGGATATATAAAAATTTTATTGAACTTTTCACTGTCTTTTACCCACCTCCTAAAAGAATTTAGAAATTCACATAAAACATTATATAACCGATTCTATGAGGGGAATATCGAAAATCTGAGAGGCACGGATAATATCAAAGAGTGAAATATGGTTCAATAAGATAAACATAATATTTGGTGAATAGTGACTTTTTACTTTTATTTACCACTATTAAAAGTAAATAGCGTAATTAAGGGTAAAAATGATATTAATATTACCCTAACACATGTCCTAATTCTATTGGACAAGTGTATATCGACCAGAAACAACCATAGGAATAAAATATTATCATTTCGGTCCACTAGGATTAGATTAGGACATTTATTATTATTTAATTCAAAGAAGAGTTAAAAGAGTTAAAATCAAAGTTTAATTACTAAAACATTTTTAATATAGGGTTATACAATAGATAAATTTGATTATAAATATTTATTAGGAAGATAAAATGATTTCCAAAATATTTTTATGTTATTTATAATTTTTAGACATTAAATAATTTAATTTATTTATGACACAATGGTGGTACATTCATTACCAAATTAATGAAATAATAAAATAATTGATATTCTAAATATAAAAATAAATTTAATTTGCGAGTTTTTATGAATTACAGTAATTTTATTGGTTAATATGACATACTGGTATTGGTTATATAATTTCTTTTCCAAGTAATAATGCTATTATGAAATTATCAAAAACCAAATACCAAATTGTGTCAAAATTGTCAAAAAAGAGTTTTTTAATCAAATATTATATTATTAATTGATATTATGTTCTTAAAAATCTAAGGTTATTCCAAAGGACTTATATAAGGATATATGTATCATTAATGGAAAACATGGTGGTCTCGTATAGATATATAGTATGTTTATTAACTATATAATATAAAAATACAAAGAGACTTGGTAAATGTCAAACTATTTAACTAAGTGTTAAATATAAATGATATGGTTAATATTGTGACCCAAACCTATCTAAAATATATTGATTTAAAGGCTTTATACCAATCCCCACCATAACCTTTAAATAATCCACTTTTAAGCCATTAGAAACAGAATATGAATTTATTATAAAATAATATTTCTAGCTTTTCTAAAGGTGCCCCTCACACCTCTTATAAAGGGGAACTCTCTGTTCTCTCTAATTCACACCATCAAAGCCTTTTGGATCAGCCATTACCTACCCAAATATTCTCTCAAATTCCCTCACTTCAACCTGGAGGCCTTAGTTTGATCTGAAGGACAACTTATGAATCCCTTTTGATCAAATCAAAAGGAAGAACCTGAAGAAGAGGTAATGTTTTCACCACCCTCTTTCAAGTTCCTTTCTTCTTCAACTTCTTCTTTATTTTTTATTTCCATTATAAAATAATATATCTAATATATTATATATACTGTGATTTTATTATAAATAGGGTATAACCATATTTAGTATTCTATCCATCACTTAAATGACATGTCACCATACGTGCGTACGTACGGCTTACCGTCTCCATGTCGTTGTGTAATTGTTATTCAATATATTATTATTTGGATGGGTATAATAATGATGTGTAATTCATTTGAATTATAAATATAACATTATAATGATTTGGTAGATATGATATACCATCCAATTATATATTATTTTAATATCAAAATAATGATATTGTCGCTCGTGCGTATATACGGACTACCATTTCCAAAAACACGATGAGATTCATTCCCCATCGTATCCATTCAAGAATAATTTTCATTTGATGGTTAAAAATCATGTTTAAATACTTAATATAATTCTAGATATGAATAAGATACAACCTATCTATTACAAACATGGATTATGTAACAAATCATATAAATGAAAACGAATCAGTTAACACCCGAAACAACGATAATACAATGATATTACTGACAATGCAATGTTAATAGATCATATATGATATCATATTAATTTATATGATTCTTGTATTATTTAATAACAATTATTTCACCATTATACAGGAGGTTAACCTACCCTCATCCAAGGAAAAGTACAATGTGAGGGTTTATTTCACAATATCATCATTATCCGAGGTTGTTTATACGTAATTATCTACTGGGACCTCTTTATCATCCACATACATGTTTCTTAGAAATGTATTTCAAAACATTCTTACTATTTTATACAATATGGGTTAATGTCATTTTTACCCTTGTTTGACTTTTTATAAAATGTTTATAATGGAATCCTTCCGTCGTTTTCCTAACAAGGTCCTTTTTAACCATTTTGACATAATTAATGTAAGAATGTCTCTTTTAACTTATACGACGGGTGCAGATATTTTCTGCCATTATAAAATCGTTGAAGCTTCCCTTAAAAGCTTATAAGAATATTTTAAAGGTAAATGTTTTCTTTTATAATTATATGACTTTTAAATTATTTCCAAAAAAAGATATATTTCTCTCAAATAGTTTTGATCTCATCTATGTCAACATCCTTTGATGGATTTTAATCTTTTTTGATGTTTATTTATTATAAAAAAACGTCTATATTGTATTGAAGGTTTTGTGAAATGTTTGACTGTGGATGTGTTAGTTTTAAACCATTAATGGTTTATAGATAAAGCATTGACATTTCTTATTCTAGTTTTAATACGAATGTTTATGTTATGTTTAAACCTGTTCATATGAGAAATGAATTGGACTTAATAAGTGACGAGTGGAGTCCACTATAGCTCCTCGATGCATCGGTAGGTATCATGAGACAAACTAGTGTCTTGGCACAAGGCCTTGACAAAATATTATTTGTAGTCTTGGAACAAGGCCTTTACTATGTGATTATGATAGTCTAAAATTATGCATTCCATCAGTATGAAAGTGGTTATTGATATTGCATGTGATTATTCGACTAGTATAATATCTATGTGAATAAGTAAATGGAATTATTTCAATTTATTTTGGCCATATTATGCTGATGTTTAAGTTTAAAAGGCTTTTGTTTTAGTTATACATTTCCTTAAATGTTTATGTTTATTTATGAAAGTTTCCACTATATTGTTATCCTTAATGAGCATATGAGCTCACCCCATTCAAAGTTTTATTTTTCCCGGGATGTGAAGAAGTATTTTATGAATGACCTACAGGGATAGTATGAGGGGAAATGAATACAAGATATTGTAGTAGTTTTTTTTACATTATGATGTAATGTAAGACTTATGAATATATCTAATGTTTTCGAGGCTACTAAACAAATCGGTCTTTCAAGACTTGATCATTTGTGACCATTACAATATTATGTAATAATGCACCGACTCTGGGAAACTGGGGACGGGGCGTTACGGTTGGTATCATAGGAAGTTTAATAAAAACCTTGGAAGCTATATTTAGATAAACTCTGATTAGATCACATAGCCTTAAGATATACTTTGAGGATTAGTATAGAAGAACTTCCTAGAATTTTGGTATTGTAGAGATTTGGTGTGTTTTCCGAGCAATACATCCCGGTAGGGATATTAGCAGGTATAGGTGGCTCTAGCACAAATGTACCTAGGTGTAAAACCTGAAAACACCACATTGAGCTAGACTCAAACGGGAAATAGTGCATGACAATGGGTCTTGCTGCACTCTTGGTTACGACACGCTCAGGGGGTATTCTTAGGCTAATTCTCATTTTCGTTACAAACCATTATGAAGTTTTTATGAGTATATACTTCCTAAAATAAAACATTTTTTTATTATGGATTATATCCATAAATAGTTCAATTTATGTTAAGTATTTTACAAGTATGTAATTATGTATTTTGATTCATAAACTGATCTAGTTTATGCCATTGTTTAGAAATGGCACCTAGTGGAAGAAATGGAAACCGTATCAACGCACACACACAATGTAGGGATTTCCCTCCAGATCAATATAATTATAGTTGAGTTGGTGATGCAACTGGTGCTGATCAGCTTATCACTATATTGGGACAACTAACTCAGGTTATGAATAATAACCTTACCCGTATAGAAAACACTAATTCGCATCATGGAGGATCAATGTTAGATCGCTTCATGAGGCAAAGTCCACCAACATTAAATGGGAGTACAAATACATTGGTAGATGAGCAATAGATAAGTTCCCTAGAGAAAATATTTCAGGCCTATTGGGTAGTGAAAGGGAAAAAGTTGTCATAGCAGTTTACCGCCTCACTTGAGATGCTGATCAATGGTGGTCATTGATTGAAACCACGAAGGAAGATTATGAAGTATCAAATATGGAATGGGGGGATTTCAAAGTGCTTTTCATAGAAAAATACATTCCTCGTGACCATCAAACCGATATAGAAAGGAAATTTCTGAGTCTGAGAAAAAAGGATGATGAGAATGTCACAAAGTATGAGGCTAACTTTACATGTTTAGCAAGGCATGTAGAAGATTATATATGTAACACAAGGAGTAATATTGATTGGTTCATTGATGGTTTAAAACCATTTCTCTGTCAAGCATTAGTCTCACAATCCCTCTCGGCGTACGAAGATATTGTCTCATGTTCCCTCAAGATAGAAAAAAATTCTCTTAGTCTTAATAATTTAAAGAAAATAAATAGAAGAAGAGATATGTTGATCACTCCGAAAATGGAAATAACGATAAGAAAGGATAATTTGAATATCTATCCTATAGTAAATGTGGGATGAAACAGCATGGTACTTACTTGAAGGGATCGAGAGTCTGTTACAAGTGTGGTGAAAATGGCTACAAAGCTCGTGATTTCAAGGGGAAGAAAATAACCTATTGATGTTCAATGCTACAACTACAGGGAGATGGGACATTATGAAAATTAATTCCCTATGAGTTAGGGTAGCATACCTCAAAAAAGGCCAAGGGATCAAGGACAAGCTTATGCTAGCACTACTGCTGAGGTAGAATCTCTAAAAGACGTGGTTGAAGGTAATTAAATAGTTTCCTCAAGTTTAGAAAATTCATTATTTGATTCAAGATCATTGTATTGATTCATATCTTCCCGATTTTCTATGAATATTAGATAATTCCAATTTTATTTAACAAGGGAGTCATTAGTTAAAACTCCTAAGGGAAGTATCATTGCTACAATGTTCTGTGAATCAATTCCCATTAGAGCACATAAATGTTCTTTATTTGTTGATCTCATCGTCATACCTATGATTTATTTTGATATAATCCTCGGTATGGATTGACTTTTGGACTATGATGTGATGATTTATTATAAGAAGAAGGAGGTTACGATTTTTGATGATGATGATAAGGAACACCTTATCTTTAGAGCATAATCATCACCACCTAATTCTTATCTAGATCCACCCCCAATAGATCAACTAAATTCAATTATTTGGGAGGAAGAGAATGAAATAACTATGCGTGAGGAAAAAATGATCAAATAAAGGATGTACCTATTGTGAATGAATATGTTGATGTGTTTCCAGAAGATTTACCTGGACATCCACCAGAACGAGAAATTGAGTTTTCCATTGATTTAATTCATGGATTAAGGCCCATATCGAAGACCCCTTATAGAATGGACACTGTGGAATTAGTGGAACTAAATAAACAACTAGAGGAATTGAGTAATAAGGGATTTATTTTTCCTAGTGTTTCTCTAAGAGGATCCCCTGTTCTTTTTGTTACGAAGAAACATGGATCTATGACGTTATGTATCAACTACATGGAAATCAATGCTATAGAAATAAAGAAAAAATATCCCCTACCATGCGTTGATGATGTATTTGACCAACTGCATGGAGCTCAATACTTTTATTGGATTGGCATTTGATCTGGATTCCATCAGTTGTGTGTGAAGAAGGGAGACATTCTGAAGACAGCATTTCGAACTAGGTATATGCATTATGAGTTTAGAGTAATGCCTTTTGGACTGACTATTGCACCGTATGTTTTCATGGATCTAACGAATAAAGTTTTCAAGGAATATCATGTTGACTTTTTAGTGGTATTTATTGATGATATCATGGTATACTCAAAATCTACAAAGATCAGGAAAATCACTTGCGCATTATATTTAAGACTCTTAGAAGACATGAATTATAAGGGAAGTTTAGCATGTGTGAATTCTGGCTTCAGAAGATTTCTTTTCTTGGCCATATTGTCTCTAAGGATGTAATTTCCTTTGATCCTTCTAAGACAAGAGGAATCCATGAATGTCCAGCACCGACGAGTATAACTGAGGTACGCAGTTTTATTGGTTTAGTAGGTTATTATCGATGTTTCGTCCAGAATTTTTCCCGGTTGGCTAACCCATTAACCAATCTCACTCGTAAAGGGGTTAAATTTGTTTGGAAGAAATACTGTGAAGAATGTTTCAATGAACTGAAGAAAAGATTAGTCAAAGATCCTGTATTGACTCTACCATCGGGGAATGATGGGTTTGTTATTTATAGTGATGCATCAAATAAAGGACTTGGTTGTGTCCTTATACAGAATGATAGGGATATTGACTATGCATCTCGATATCTGAAAATTCATGAGTAAAACTATCCTACTCATTATCTTGAGTTAGCTACTGTAATCGTTTCTTTGAAGATATGGAGAAATTATCTCTATCTTGAAAAATGTGAGATTTATACTGATCACAAGAGATTGAAGTATATTTTCTCACAGAAAGAACTCAACATGAGGCAAATCAGATGGCTTGAACTACTCAAGGATTACGATTGCACGATAAAATACCACCCGGGGAAGACAAATAAGGTGGCAGATGCTTTGAGAAGAAAAGATCATGGAGTTTTGAAAAAAATGATAGTTGAAAGAGATCCAATTTTCATGGATCTAGTAAAGATGGATATGGGAATAACCATGAAAGGTGAAACATCAATTCTTTTTCAAATGGTTTCCAAACCACCTTTACTATAAAAGATAAAAAGTTCTCAAACCGATGATGAAGAGTTTAAAAAGAAAATTAAAGCTGTGAATGATGGGAGATTGAGTGACATTGTGTATGACGATGGAATTTTGAAATTTGGGCGGAGACTTTGTGTTGCTGAGATACTTGATCTAAAAATGGAATTGTTGGAAGATTATCATAGTTCCAATTTCTCTATACACCATGGGAGAACCAAAATGTATGTAGATTTGAAGGAAAAATTTTTGTGGGACAACATGAAGAGGGTTATTTTTGATTTTGTGTCAAGATGTATGGTTTGTCAACAAGTGAAAGCTAGAAGGCAACAAACTGGTGGAGTATTGCATCATCTTCCCATACCAGAGTGGAAATGGGATAATATCATGATGGACTTTGTCAGGGGACTACCAAAGACTCCAGAAAGAAAGATGCAATATGGGTCATTGTCGATCATCATACCATGTCAGCACATTTTCATGATATAAGGGAAGATCTACAACTTCAACGTCTAGCAAGACTATATATTAAAGATGTTTTGAGACTTCATGGAGTACCGCTATCGTTTGTTTCTGATCGTGATCCCTATTTTACTTCAAGATCTTCGAATAGTCTCGAGAAGGCCTTGGATACTGAACTTTGTTTGCGCACTTCCTACCACCCTCAAATCGATGGACAATCAGAATGGACTATTCATACCTTAGAATACATGTTGAGATCATGCTCACTTGACTTTCAGGGTTTGTGGGATCACTATTTACCTTTAGTAGAATTTTCCTATAAAAATAGCTTCCATTCAAGTATTCTGATGGCACCATATGAAGCATTATATGGAAAGAGATGTCGCACACAAACCTGTTGGGATGACATTGGAGAAAGAAAACTTATAGGCCATGAACTGGTGGTGGAAACGATGGAAAAGGTGATGGTAATCCAAAACCACATCAAATCAGCTCAATGTAGGCAGAAGAGCTATGTTGATAACCAAAGGAAGGATTTAGAATTTCAGGTAGGGGATCATGTTTTGTTGAAGGTATCTCCATGGAAAAGAGTAATACATTTCGGTAAGAAAGGTAAATTGTGTACCAGGTACATCAGACCTTTCGAAATTCTAGAACGAATTGGGGCTGTAGCTTACCATTTGGAAATGCCGCCAAGCATCTCCAAAGTTCACGATGTGTTCCACATATCACTATTGAGAAAATACATGCCTGACCCAACACATATACTCCCCTATGAGGAATTAGAACTGGAACCCGATCTGTCTTATTGCGAAGAGCTTGTCAGGATTCTTGATATGAGAGAACAAGTGTTGAGAAACCGAACAATTCATTTGGTAAATGTTCTATGGAGAAACCACAAGATTGAAGAGGCAACATGGGAACCCGAGGAACATATGATGAAGAACCACCCGAGTCTTTTTATGTAGTATTATTCTAGAAATTTCAAGGATGAAATTATTTGATGGAGGGGAGAATGTAACACCCCAAGCTTCCACGGTACGCTTCTCTTTAAATAATACAATAGCATGTGTTGTACGTAACTTCGAGTTCTAACACACACCACAACCAATCAAACTAGCTCTTATGAATACTAATACACACCTTTTGAAATTTTATAAATTTTATTTTTCAAAATGAACTTCATTTTTGGATTCGTAATATCGAAATTAACTTATGGTGAATTTTTGGTATTTTTCTGAAAACATTCAATTTTTGATGAATAGTGAAACGAAACTGAGTTATAGTTTAAAAAAAATTATTGAAAAAATTATTTATTTATTTTTAAATTCAATTAAGGTCGATATAGATACATAATACCTATATATATTCAATATAATTCGTTGGAGTTCGTTTAGAATAATTTTAGATATATAAAAATTTTATTGAACTTTTCACCGTCTTTTACCCACCTCCTAGGAGAATTTACAAATTCACATTAAACAAAGTTTTGCTACTTCTCTGAGTGGAATTTCGATAATCCGAGAGACATAGTTAATATCAAGCAGTAAAATGTGGTTCAATAAGATAAAAATAATTTTTGGTGAATAGTAACTTTTTACTTTTATTTGCCAGGGTTTAAAGTAAATAGGGTAATTAAGGGTAAAAATGATATTAATATTACCCTAACACATGTCATAATTCTATTGGATAATTATATCTCGACCAAAAACAACATTAGGAATAAAATATTATCATTTAGGTCCACTTGGATTAGATTAGGAAATTTATTAG
This sequence comes from Viscum album, assembly GCA_963277665.1. Lineage (NCBI taxonomy): Eukaryota > Viridiplantae > Streptophyta > Magnoliopsida > Santalales > Viscaceae > Viscum > Viscum album. Next base: position 3,441,562 of record CAUJRU010000025.1, on the reverse strand, counting down.
TATTTAATTCATATAATAGTTAAAAGAGTTAAAATTAATGTTTAATTACTAAAACCATTAGGATATAGGGTTATACATACGATAAATTCAATTATAAATTTTCATTAGAAAGATAAAAATATTTCCTACATAATTATATTTTATTTATAATTTTTAGACATTATATAATTTAATTTATTTCTGACACAATGGTGATGCAGTAATGACCTAATTAATGAAATAATAAAATAATTGATATTATAAATATCAAAATAAATCTAATTTTAGGCTTTTTATGATATCCACTAATTTTCTAGATTAATATGTCATATTAGTACTAGTTATATAAATTTTGTTCGAAGTAATAATGCTTTTATAAAATTATCAAATACAAAATACCCAATAGTGACAAAATTGACATAAAAGAGTTTTTAAAACAAATATTATATTATTAATAGATATTCTATTCCTAAATATCTAATGTTCGTCAAAATGAAATATATAATGATAGATGTATCATTAATTGACCACATGGTGGTCCCATGGAGGTATATAGTAAGTTTATTAACTATATAATATAAAAATAGAAAGAGACATGGTAAATGTAAACATATTTAACAAAGAGTTAAATATAAATGATAAGGTTAATATAGTGACCCAAACCTGTCAAAAATATATTGTTTGAAATTTTATCGACCCATAACCACCTTAACCTTTAAATAAACCACTTTGGAGACATTTGAAACTATATATGAATTTATTATAAAATAATATTTCTAGCTTTTCCAAAGGTGCCCCTCACCCCTCTTATAAAAGAGAAATCCCCCTTCTCTCTAATTCACAACTTCAAATCCATTTGGATCAGCAAAAACCGGACCATATATTCTCTCAACTTCCCTCACTTCAACCTAAGGGCCTTATTTGGATCAAAAATCCAACCTAAGGAGCCCTTTTGATCAAATCAAAAGAAAGAACCCGAAGAAGTGGAAATGTTTTCACCACCCTCTTTAAAGTTCATTTCTTCTTCAACTTCTTCTTTCATTGATATTTCCATTATAAAATAATAACTCCGGTATCTTCTATATAATGTGATGTTATTAGAAATATGATACAACCATATTCAGTATTCTATCCATCCCTTGGATGACATGTTACCATACGTGCATACGTACGGCTAACCGTCTCCACGTCGTGGTGTAATTGATATTCAATATATTATTATTTGGATGGGTATAATAATGATGTGTAATTCTTATAAATAATAAGTATAACATGATAATAATTATGTATATATTATATAACATCCAATTATATTTTATTTTAATATCAAAAGAATGATATTGTCGCTCATGCTTACGTACGGACTACCGTCTCCAAAAATGCGACGAGATTCATTCCCCATCGTATCCATTCAAGAATAATTTTCATTTGATGGTTAAAAATAATGTTTAATGACTTAATATAATTCTGGATCTGAATAAGATACAACCTATCCATAAGAAACATGGATTATGTTACACATCATATAAAGGAAAACGAATCAGTTGACACCCGAAACAACAATAACTCAAAGATATTACTAACAAATCAATGTTAAAAGAACATATATGATACCATATTAATTTATATGATTATTTTATTATTTAATAACAATTTTTTCACCATTATACAGGAGTTTAACCTACCCTCAACAAAGGAAACGTACAATTCAATGGTTTATTTCACAATCTTTTCATTATCCGAGGTTGTTTATATGTAATTATCTACTAGGACCTCTTTATCATCCACATCCATGTTTCTTAAAAATGTATCTCAAAACATTCTTACTATTTTACAGAATATGGGTTAAAGTCCTTTATACCCTTTCTTGACTTTTTATAAGAAGTTTATAAGGGAATCATTTCTTCATTTTCCAAACAAGGTCCTTTTTAACCATTTCGACAAAATTAAGGTAAGAATGTCTTTTTTAACTTATACGACGGGTGCAGCTATTTTACGCCATTATAAAAATGTCAAAGCATCCCTTACAAGATTATAATAATATTTTCAATGTAAATGTTTTCGTTTATAATTATGTGACTTTTTAATGATTTCAAAAAAAGTGATATTTCTCTCAAATAGTTTTGATTTCTTATATGTCAACATCCTTTGATGGAGTTTGAGCTGATTTGAAGTTGATTTATTATTAAAAAAAATCCATATTGTATTGAAGGTTTTGTGATATGTTTGACTGTGGATGTGTTAGTTTTAAACCATTCATGGTTTATGGAGAAATTATTGACATTTCCTATGCTAGTTTAAATACGAATGTTTATGTTATGTTTAAACATGTTCATATAAGGAATGCATTGGACTTAATACGTGATGGGTGGAGCCCTCTATAGCTCCTCAATGCATCGGTAGGTCTCATGAGACAAACTAGTGTCTTGGCACAAGGCCTTGAAAATGTGATTATGATAATCTGGCATTATGCATTCCATAATTTTGAAAGTGGTTATTGATATTTCATGTGATTATTCGACTAGTAGAATATCCATGTGAATAAGTAAATGTCATTATTTCAATTTATTTTTTCAATATTATACTGAAGTAGAAGTTTAAAAGGCTTTTTTTTAGTTATACATTGCCTTAAATGTTTATGTTTATTTATGAATGTTTCCGCTATATTTTTATCCTTATTGGGCATATGAGATCACCCCTTTAAATGTTTTATTTTTCCTAGGATGTGGAGAATTATTTTATGAATGACCTACAGGGATAGTATGAGGGGATATGAAGACAAGATGTTGATGTAGTTTTATTTCACTTTATGATGTAATGTATGACTTATGAATATATCTAGTGTTTTCAATCCTACTAAACTAATCGGTCTTTAGAGACTTGATCTATTGTGATCATACCAATATTATGTAATAATGCACTGACTCTGGGTAACTGGGGTTGTGGGGTTAAATAAATGAACATAGTAAACCCTCGTTCCAACCCTGTATTACTGAACCAAGCAAAACCTCATTCCAACTCTATATTATTGAACTGAGTAAAAAATAAGTCCATCCATATATTACTGATCTTATTAAATCCTCATTTCACCGCTGTCTATCTCATGATATATAAATATTTACCCAAGGTATTATAGAGAGATAAAGGTCCCACCCATCACATAATGAAATCATACATACATGTTCCACATGATCATAAATCATAATATCTTTACCCATGAAATGAAATGGGTATCATAATCATGTAAACATATCATAAGCTTTGGAAAGATACAGTTTTATCATCATTTCATCAGAAACATCACCCATGAAAAAAGTGGGCTTCAAAAGAATATAACCTCTGAAAGTGAGACAGGCTTTATAAATATATTACCCATGAAGGGGAAATGGGTTTCTTAAAGACTAGGGAATTAATTATAACTCACTCATAGAAAGGATATGAATGTATCCTTTAGATCATTTCCTAGAAAGTCATGAGTAACATCAATAGATTTCATCATAGAAGAAAAATATTTTTGAAATATACGCAAAATAAATTTCTTAAGAAAAATATCCTTTCTTATTTGATAATTAATTTTTAATAAATAAATCCATTTGAATATAATAATCATATAATATACCATGAAAAATTAAAAAAAAGACAAGAAATTATTATGAAATACATATTCCATTAAAAAAATTAAAAAAATATTAATAACATTTTAAAAACCATTTTCTAAGAAAACACTCGAAAAGTTTAATGAAAGAAAGAAATTTTTTTGAAAACCATTTCGTTGAAAATAATTTGAAAGCATATAAGGAATTTTTGAAAACATTTTTAAAGTCATGTTCCTTGAAAACTAAAAAACGTTTTAGAACCATTTCTCCAAAAACACTCTGAAAACATTTAAATTAGGCTTGAAAAAATATTGAAAATATATTTCCTTAAAAAATATATAAAATGTTTGAAAATATTTTGAATACAATTTTTCTAGAAAAATAATTTTTTTAAAAAAAACTCAGAATGATTATCTTATAGAAAAAATGAAAATTGAGCTTCAAAGAAATGACAGCTGGAAAAACTGTATATGTTGTATGAGGTCAAAATAACATTCCTTTTCCATGATAAAAAATATAAAAAAGTTCCCTGATTGGTAACACACAATAATATTCCATTGAAGATATTCGTAAAATAAAAAAGGGGAAGCATTTTTATATATATTATAGGATAACTGTATCATATTCTTCGAAACTCCTTTAATATAACCTAGAATTTTGACCAAAGAGAGGGTATGGTAGGGTTTTTCTGAAAACACTTTCTTAACTAAATTATGTACTAAATAGTTTAAAATTGAACAAATAAATTATTATATCATGAAATAATAAAGAATAAGTAAACAGATGAATATTCTTGACAGATAGATCATAATAACTCATCAATGAATACATAAACATAAACAATCTCAAAAAGCAATGATATTGTCGGAATAAACACTATTAAGCTGGTATCGTGGGATCGTGTTCACTATGTAAGGAAATGAAATTACACGAAGCATATAATTTCATGGAAATAGTTAGGTAAATAATATGGAATGTAAAATTAATATATATTGTATGATCCTAGCATTTTCATGCATCATCTCAAGCACATTTTTAGGAACTTTTTGATGGTTTTAAGTACCTTTTTTTTGGAGAAGTGGCTTGGGTGGATTTCGGTGAATTTTGAAGGAAAACTTATGGAATGTGGTCTATGTACGTTTTTTGAAATGTTTGAAAATCTATGTGACAAAATTTTTCCATGCATACAAAATTGGATATAGAGGTCCACATGGTATGCGCACAGTTTGATAAACCATGAATCCAAACTGTGCCAATCTTTCAAACCGAGATAGTGAATTCTTCATGGATGGCGCATGATTTTCCTAACCATGCACCTTTACCCATGAAATCATGAACGCAGATGTTAGTATCCAAAAATAATTTTTAAAACCACCAGAACCCCCCCCCCCCGGACTCCCATATTTCGACCTTGGCTCGGGATTGACGAATTATCTCTATTTCGAAAGCCTTCTAAAGAGATTCCAAGGTGATCCGAAAACCATTCTTTGATATTTAATGCTCGTATTAAAGATACACTCTCAAACATATAAGTGTATTTCATCTTGTTGCTTATCCCGTTCATTCCTCTATCTTTCATTGATCTTTTCATGGGATATTTCCCTCATTTATGTGGATATTAACCTATGAGATGAGATCTTGATCATGGATTGTGGATATAGATCAAGTTTTGGATGATCTTCATGACTTTGAACATAATTTTGATTTAGGTATTTAGATCTAGATCTTGATCGACGACGTTGTGCTTCTTGGATTTTGGGGATTTTCGTTGGGCTAACGTCTCTAATAAACTGAGGTACATGGTCTAAATAACACTCCCATAGTCATGATTTATGATATTTATATATGTTTATGAATTTTCTATATTCCCTAGATAAATTAATTCCTAAATTGAATTAATTAGGAATATGGATTTGACTTGTGATTTTCCTTTGTAATTAATTGATAATTGATCACGGAACAAAGAAACGGGGTTTCCCAAATTGATATTTGTTTTGAAGATTGATTTTGGGTTGAGATATTGACTTGAGATATTAAATTGTTGTAAAACAATAATTAATTTAATGGAATTAATTATGGAATTATGTTTGTCTATGTAAGATATTTAACTACATGAATTAATTATGTTCCAAGAAGTTGGACAAAGATAATTAATTAAGAGATTTAATTATGTTCCAAGATGTGATCTATAATAATTAATTGTGAGAATTAATTATGACTTATTGGGTTTTTATTTGGATAATTAATTTTGAAGAATTAATTTTGGAAAGCTAATTGTATTTATTGATTAATTAATTGATGAAATAATTACAGGGTTATATTCTTAGTTAATTGTTGAATTAACTAATTGCTCTGAAATGTTTAACTAATAATTGGATTAGTAAATAAATAATGTGGAAAATTATTATGACTTAAAGAATGATAAAATTGCTATGATTTTTTGTTGAAAGGCATGGCGTACATGACCAATTTGAAGTTGGGTATTGGACATGGCGTTCCTCCCAAATAGTTATCCAAGCTTGAGATTTGGGGGTTCTTGGCATGAAGACCTATAATGAATAATAATTAGACTGCTAGGCATGACGACCTACCCTCAATGATATTTTTGGGTGTTAGGAATGATGACCTACACCAAATGATTAATGATAATAATTAATGATGTTTCAAATGAGAAATATGAATTGAAATTGGCTATATGTGAATATTGAAGATTAAATTACAATGTGATAAATTTTTAAATTATGCATTGTATTTATTACTTCATAAAACTGCATGCACTGTCTTCTGAATTGAGTCCTTTTAGAAACCATTGGTGTTGGTCTACTGAGTTGTACTCACACACTATTCAAGCTTCCAGATTGGCACCCAAGAAAACATTTTTATTACAGGACATGATAAGGTCAAGTTCATGGGATAGGTTTCAGTTTGGGATTGGAGCATGAGAGAGGGAACCAGATATGGTTTGGGACCCTTTTAGTAGTTGTTGGGTCTTTACATTCAGTTGCATTATAGACACTTGATATTTTCATTTAATAGCATGATTTACCTTTCAATTGAGTATTTTATTTTCATTATTTGGTTATCCTATGAAATGGATTTTTAATGGTTATTTATATATGATTCATCACTTGGTTATTTTTATTTTCTTTTTCTAGTGTATTATTCTATTAAAATATTGTATAGTCTGCCCAAGACTAACTTACCAGACCCTCACTACTAGTCAGCATCCACTGGCGTATGGGGATGCACGCTTGAGGGCATGTTGCCACCTATCTTGGGGAACCATTCAGCGGCTCCCAGGTCTGGACATCACAAAGATGTATTAGAGGAGTATTATTTTCATTCTTCTTATTTTGTCTTACTATTTTGGGAAAGGAAGATAGGAGACTAGGAATAGTTGAGGCTTGGTTATAAGATCATTCATGGGAGTTGCAAACCCATGTTTGAGCGAAAATCGGAGTACTCAGGGTTGGACTATTCTGATTACTATTTTTTTACAGTTTTATATTATTTTACCTTTGGTGAAGAATTTGTGGTGGGATGTGATATTTGTTTTGACAAATGTTAAAATTTGATTCATTTCCTAAAGTGGCACGATAGTTTAGTCTGTATGCATCATTCTAGGAACTCAGGGTTATTGTGACATTCATAATTCTAGGCACTCATGGGAAAGTGGGTTATGGGAATTTTTTTGACCATGAACTGTATTTCCTTATTGTGAGAGTTGAGTAATGATGCAAAATCAGAATAAATAAGTTTCTAATGAAAACCATTATTGATTAAATGGGTATGATTAATTACTTAATTGTTGAATTAATTAATTTGAGATAACGAGATTAATTAATGGTTTATTATTTATTGTATATGAAGGTATCCTTGTTAACCAAGACCTTTTTGTAGGATGGTTAAGGGTAGTGATAAGTCTTCAGTTTTGATAGTGTGGTGAGAAAAGGGAGAATGGACATGTTGAAAGTTGTTTTGTTAGTTTCTCTTCTTACACAAATGTTATAAGGTTGAGTTAGGAGACCTAACATATGTGTTTGGCTATGTAGGGGAATGCAACCACAAAGCTTGTTGAGGGAGAGACTGAGGGGTATCACATAGAATGAACATCCAAACAGGGATCTTGAGGCACCATTGGTGGAAGCTGAGGTGGAATGAGAACTATTAAAAGATAAATTTTTCCATTTCATGTTGTTTATAGAGAGAGACCCGGGGCGGGTTCATAAAATCATGTCTAAGTTGACAAGGGAGTTTCAGATGTAGCACCCTCCTACTTTTACAAGAGAGGGTTCACCTGAGGGAGTTGAATTATAGAGTGAATCCATATAGATGATACTTGAACATTTGGAGACTCTGTCTAAGAGGATGTTCATGTTGGTGGCTTATATGCTTTCGGGTTCAATGAAGCGCTGGTGGGACATTCTTGTACGATATGGAAAGACTGATGGTATGTTATGTAATGACTTTCTCGAGAAGTTCTTAAAGCCCTTCTACCCTGACACACTGAGGAAAGAGAAGGTTTCAGTGTTTATGTATCTGACACAAGGGAGCATGTCCATAATGGAGTACGTGGAATGTTTCACATATTTACAATGTTTTTCTCCAGCTTTGGCAGTGGAGAAGGATTCTTCGACAAAACAATTTTAGGAAGGACTTATGTGTGAAATTAATTCCCAGGTGAATAGCTTTATGCTGAAAAAATTTTCACAAGTGGTTAATTAGGCTCTCATTTCAGAGTGGAACCTCAAAGAGGCTTCCGGTACTATAAATGTAGCTGGACGATCAGGGAGAGTTCCTTCTGAGAGCAGGAAGCTCAGTTATGAGAATCTTAGTCAGGTTAGTGGAAATAAAGGTGGATATTCAGGAGAAAAAATTACACCAGATAATTTTCATGTGCGTTTCCACTAGTGCAGTAGGTAGGGACACTATCATACACATTTTCCTCAACCACCATTGGAGTGTCGATTTTGTGGCATGATGGGACACCTAGAAATGTTCTACAGTAATCCGTGGCAAGCTGGTGCAGAGGGGGCCGTTGCTTAGAGTTAGAGTATGGGAAGCGAGTATTCTACACTATATAAGTCTGGAAATTGGAGTTCTACTGGAAAAGGTAGTAGAGGAAGAAGACATGGTGCTTTAGGGAATGAGAACCCATATCAGCCGAGTGTTGCTACTCAGGGGAGTCCAGTCGCACAACAGGGAATAGGGTAAGGATAGCTACATGAAGTTCAACCAACAGTTATGGAGAGTGAGGATGGTCCATCAATAGTTAGGGGTACTATTCTAGTAGCTTCTACATTATCTACTTCCTTGTTTTATATTGGTGTCTCTCATTCCATCATATCTTCAAATCTTGTTAATTTCTTGAACTTGAATATAGAGTCCATAATCAGGGTGATCAATATCGATACACCATTGGCAACACAGAATAGGGATATCTGTTAATGCAATGGATGTTCTCTATAGATCGGAGAGTATCGTTTCCTTTGGGATATATATTTCCTTGATATAATGGGATTTGACTGGATTATGGGTATGGACTAAGTAGTCACAAACCGAGACCACATAGATTGTTACCATAGTAGAGTTACCTTTATATATCCCAAGGGAGACCAGTATGTTCACCATGGAGAATGGGATATCCATGAAGGAAGTTCTCGGCTAATTACTCATCAAACTGGGAGAGCTCACAGAACATGTTACTAGTATTTTTCTGGATGATGGGAGTGGTAGGCATGATGTACTTCCACCAGTAGTAAAACTATTTCAGGATGTCTTTCCTTAGGACATTTTAGGGTTTCCAATTGAGAGATATGTGAAATTCACAATTCAGATCATATCAGGGACTGAGTTGGTATCTATTCCACCTTATAGAATGGAATTGTCTGAGCTTCTAGAATCCAAAACACATTTGGAAGAGTTGGAGGATAATGTTTTATCTTTAAAATTGCATCACTTGGGGGACCAGTGGTTTTTCTTTCAAAGAAGGCAGACATGAGTTTACACTTGTGTGTCGATGACCGAAAGATGAAAAATGACTGTGAAGGACTGATATCCTCTTCTATGTATCGATGACCTATTTGACCAGTTGAAGGGGGGTAGTGTGTTCACAAAGATTGATCTAAGGGAGGGTATCATCAAGTGAGAGACCAGACATCTGATATACCAAGAACTACTTTCAAGGGTAGGTATTTCCTTTATGAGTTTGTCGGAATTCTTTTTGAATTGACTAATACTCCAGTAGTGTTTATGTCCTTGATGAACATGATCTTTCATCCTTACTTAGATCAGTTTGTGGTGGAGTTTTTGGACAAAATCTTAGTGTACAATAAGACTCATGATGATCATTATCAACATCTTGAAATAATCATAGGTACATTGATAGAGAATCATCTATATGCCAAACTATGTAAATGTCAGTTTTGGATTGACATGGTACACTTTTTGGGGCACATCATCTCAGAATAAGGAGCGGTAGTGGACAGAGAAAAAGTGCAGGAAATGATTTCTTGGGAGATTCCCAAGAATGTTAATGATATTAAAATATTTTTGGGATTACCCGGTTCTTATAGGAAGTTCATCCAAAACATTACCCATTTGGAAGCAGTGATTTCTAGTTTGAAAAATAAAGGGATAATGTTTTTTTGGATAGAAGAAAGTTAGAATGCTTTCTTGGAGTTGAGAACACATATAATCAGCCCCATATTTCGGTCTTACCTAATTCAGGTGAGGAGAATATAGTGTATTGTGATTCTTTTGGGGTGTGAATATGATCCATGTTGATGCAAGGGGAAAGACTCGTTGTTTATGGGCCTTAGAATTTGAGGCCACATGAACAGAATTACCCTACACATGAACTCGAGTTAGAAGTAGTAGTTTATTCTCCTAAGTGATGGAGACACAATCTTTTGGGTAAAAAGTTTACACTTTTTACAGATCAAAAATACTTGATGTACATATTTTCATAGTGTGACTTGAATCTTCGACTATGAAGATGGCTAGAGTATATGCATTCCTTTGATTTTGAACTGGCATATACACTAGGGAAGGGGAATAGTGTGGCTGATTCCTTGAGCAGAAAAACTCAGACTCAGTTGGTACATGAGTCATGTTTAGAGTACAAGATGATGACTTAGCTAGTGGAAATGCAAGTGGTATTTCAAGAGAGTCAGGAGAGGATGACTCTGGTTTCTGTAGAAGTGGAGTCTACATTGTAGATATGGATCATGGATATGTAGTATGAGGATCAAGAGTGTTTATCTTAATAGAACGCCTTGAAGGTTGGTAGACACCTTCAAAATGGAAAATAGATGAGGATGAGATCATCTATGTGGAAAATCATGTTTTTGTGCCTAAAAGTATGGGAGAGGAACTCATGTGATAATTGCACAGTTAAATGTGGGTGGTACATCCTGGTGTGAAAAAATGAATCGTGACCTTTGAAAAAGGTTTTGGTGGCCAGGCATGAAAAATGAGATACGAGGGTTCGTAACAAGATGTTTCACCAGTCAGCAGGAGAAAGCTGAGAATTAACGACCTAGAGGCTTATTGCAGATGTTACCTATTCTGGAATTGAAGTGGGATGACATGAATATGGATCTTGTCGTAGGACGTATAAAGAATCAATGGAGGAATGATGATATATGTGTTATTGTGGATCTAAAAATGAAGGTATCACAATTCATTACATTCAAGGAAACCATTACAGTAGAGAAGTTGGGAGAACTATACGTGAGAGAGGCAATTCGTTTTCATGGGGTTCCATAGACTATAGTTTCATATCAAGATTTACTCTTTACATCACACTTCTAATAGGTATTACCGAAGTAAATTGGAACACAGTTTCTGTTATGTATGGAATTCCTCCCACAGATAGATGGGTAGTTGGAATTTACCATAAAAGTGTTGGAGGATATGCTGCGAGCTTGTTTGCTTGAATTTGGTGGTTCTTGGGAAATGCACATAGCTTTATTGGAGTTTTCCTATAACAATAGTTATCCGAAAAATATATAAATTGAACCATACAAGGAACTCTATAGAAGAACTTTTAGATCTACTCTATGTTGGTTAGAGGTGGGTGAGTCAGATCTGTTGGGACTGAGTCTCGTTCAAGAGACATCAGAGCAGGTGTAGTTGATTCAGAAATGTATAGTTATGGCTTTGAGTAGATAGAATTAATGTACTGATAGGAGGAGAATACCCCTAGAGCTTGCACGGGTTAATCATGTATTCCTTCTGGTGTCTCCTTGATTGGGTCACCATTGGATATAGAGGCAGGGCTAGTTAGCACCATGGTTTGTGGGACCGTTTGAGTTGTTGGGGAGAATCGGGTTGGTGGCGTACCGATTAGCACTTCAATATAAATACAGTCCATTTCATGATGTTTTCAATCTATCACAACTACGATTATATCTCCCCGAACCATCTCATGTGATTGATGTGAAAGAGGCTGATCTCGACATAGACATGTCTGTTGAGGATCTTCTGATACGTGTGCTAGTTTACAGTGAGAAAATCTTATAGGGAAAGATCATTACATTACATCATGTGTTATGGGAACATGGAAATGTTCAAGATGAATCTTGGGAATGGGAAGAAGACATGAGGTCCCAATGGCTTAATATTTTTGCCTCAGAATTTTAGAAATGATTGAGAGTGCATCTCTAGGATGAGCTGTTATAAGGTTGGGAGATTGTATGATCCTGACCTTTTCTGGAGTTATCTCATGCACATTTTCTAGTTCCTTTTGTTGTTGTAATTACATTTTTTTTGGTGTATTGTCTTGGGAGTGAGTTTGGGTGAATTTTTACGAATAAATAATGGATAGTGGGATATGCATGGTTTGATAAATCGTGCAACAAAACTATGCCATGCGTGGTAAACTGGACAAAGTGGTCCGGACAGTTTCCACATGGTTTGAAAAACTGTGCAACCAAACCATGCCAATAGTATGAAGCTAGATAGGGAAGTCCACATAGTTGGGGCACAGTTTTCCTAGCAGTGCATGTCTTCCCAAGAAACCATTCATGTGGATTTTAATATCGGAAAATCTTTTTTAAAACAACCAAAACCCCCCGGGACTCCCATATTTTGACCTTGGATCCAGAATGAAAAATTCTATGTGATTCCAATGCCTCATAGAGTGATTTTTAGGTGATCCAAAAACCATTCTTCTAGATCAAAATCACGGATTTAAGATCACCTCTCCTCCCTATATGTGAATTTCACAATGTTGCTTCTCCCGTTCAATCCTTTATATTTCCTTGATCTTTTCATTAAATATTTCCACCATTTTTTTGCATTTAAACCTATTAGTGGATATATAGATCTATGATTTTGTATCTATATTTAGTGTTTCATGATCTTGATGCCTTTGATCTTAATTTTGGTTTTGGGATTTTGATCCGAAGCTTGAACCACGACGTTGTGCTACTCATGTTTTTGGGATTTCTATTAGGATAACATTCATCAATAAACCATGGTAGGTGGTCTAAATCACACTACCATAATCATGATTTATGATATGTGTATGAGTTTATGAATTTTCTAGATTCCCTTGATAATTGAATTCTGAAATTGAATTAATTATTAATTTGTATTTGACTTCTGATTTTCCTTGGGGATTAATTGATAATTGATCACAGATCAAATGAAGGGGGTTTCCCAAATAGATATTTATTTTAGAGATTGATTTTTTGGTTGAGATATTGACATGAGATATTGAATTGGTGTAAAAATATAATTAATTGGGGGGAATTAATTATGGAAGTGTGTTTGGATATGGAAGATAATTAATTGTGATAATTAATTATGTTCCAAGAAGCTGACCAAATATAATTAATTTGGAGAATTAATTTTGTTCCAGGATGTGATCCAAGATAACTAATTTGGAGAATTATTTATGACTTATTGGGTTTTTATATTTAAAATTAATTGTGAAGAATTAATTTTTGAAGAAGAATTGTATTGATGGATTAATTAATTGATGAATTAATAAAAGGGTTATATGCTTAGTTAATTGTTGAATTAACTAATGAAATTTTAAATGTTTAACTAATCATTGGATTAGTAAATGAATAATGTTGAATAATCTTATGACATATAGAATGATTAAATGGATGAGATTTTGTGGTGCTAGGCATTACATCCTAGACTGATTAGAATTTAGGACTTGGACATGGAATCGAAGGAAAATATTTATCCATGTTTTGTGATTATGGGATTCTAGGAATGACGACCTACACCGAAAGAGAATTGGATTGCTAGGCATGAAGACCTACACGTAATGAGATTATAGGGTTCTAGGCATGACGACCTACACACAATTATTAATGATAATAATGAATGCTGGTTTGAATGAAAAACATGAATTGAAATTAGACTAATGTGTAGATTTAAGATTAAATTACAATGTTATAAATATTTAAATTATTCATTGTATTTATTGACTTATAAAACTGCGTGAACTATCTTTTTACGGGACTCGTTTTAGACACCTTTTGTTGTGGTCTACTGAGTTATAATCACACCCTATTTGGGCCGCCAGATTGGAAATTGAGAAGTCTTTTTTATTGTCTGAGATGATAATGGAAATTCCCGGGATAGGTTGTAGCTTGGGATTAGAGCATGGTGGATGGAATCAGATGTGGTTCGGGACCCCTTTGGGAGTCGTTGTGTCATTACTTTTAGTTTCATTATAGACACTTGACATTTTCATTGGCATATAATGATTTACCTTTCAATTGAGTATTTTATTTTCATGATTTAGTTATCATATGAAAAGTATTTTCGGTGGTTATTTATATACGCCTTCATACTTTTTAATTTTTATTTGTCCATTTCGTGTTTTATTCGGACAAAAGAGTGTATAGTCTCCCAAAGACTCACATACCAGACCATCACTGCTAGTCATCACCCTCTAGTGTATGAGGAGGCGCACTTGATGGCATGTATCCAACCAGCATAGGGCACCATTCATTGGCTCCTAGGTTAGGACGACAAATATATGAACCCGGAAAAAAGTGTTTCAGTCTACAAGAAAATATGATTCTCAAAAAACGTAATTTGAAACAAATTTTTTTTACCAATTCGGTTACATTTGAAACATAAACCCTATTAAAGAAGGATCATAAAATTAGAATGTTAATACTAACAAATTTATATATTGGATATATTGAATATAGTCATGGGATGTATATACACCACACAAAGTGAAATAGTGGTGAACATTACTCATATCTCACATAAATTAAATGTGAGATGAAATCCCCTTACCTTGTGTTTTAACACTCTACATAATCATACAATATTCCTGTATAATATAAATAAATTTATTATATATATTTTAAGGATTAATATTCATATATGTATTTTGATATATGGTTATATTATAACCATATATTACCTGGTTGTTGTTGATCATATGTCAAGGATTCACTTCGTGTAATATTCTATTGATTCTTCGCATGTGTCTTAATTTGTTATATTGTAGATCCTTATGAATATATCATGATTCCAAAAATTTTAACATGATATAAATATTAGGTATATCTATAATAATTATATTATATTAATATATAGCGTAATGAAGTATATAATGTAATATGCGGTTCATGGAGATGACAAGCCGTACATATTCAAGAATGTTGGTTTAGTTTTTATTGTCATGTTGAAGGAAATTATGTAAATAAAATATGTATATATTTGTATGTATAGATATACATAATTATTCAATTAAAATTAATATATCTTATATATCATATACTTCCATTAAATCCATTCATAATACATTCTTTGTGGTGTGGGAACGAATCACATCACTTTATGGGGGCGGTAGTCCACACTTCCTCAAACAAGATTATCATATTAACAACAAATTGTAGTTAAAATAATTTGTGTTTTAAAAGAAATAAATAATCATAAATATAGAATAAATATAATATTTTACATATATAAATATAGTTTCTATCATAATGTCCCCCATGATTGGTGGTAAAGGAGAACTAAACACTCATCATTTCGTAAGGTTGTAGTTCTCCGTTCACAGGAAAAATATGTTCAAAATTCATTAGATAGAGGATTGTGTAAGTGTAGGTCAGAACCATTTCATAACAAAGTAATTGTATATATAGGATACTATTATTTTCATACA
This sequence comes from Viscum album, assembly GCA_963277665.1. Classification (NCBI taxonomy): domain Eukaryota; kingdom Viridiplantae; phylum Streptophyta; class Magnoliopsida; order Santalales; family Viscaceae; genus Viscum; species Viscum album. The sequence continues at coordinate 3,425,833 of CAUJRU010000025.1, read as the reverse complement.
ATTAGGTTATAAAGAGTGTGAAGGGGGTAGAGAATAAAAATAATGGAAAAGAGCTTGAGAGAAGACGTTACCTCTTAATTGGGTAACTCCTTTTGGTTTGTTCCAAAAGGCTTCCTTGATAGGGTTTCTGACCAAAGGGATGCTTCAAGATCAATTTGGGGATTATTGGGAGTAAATTTGGTAAGGTATTGTCCAAACATAAGTGTTTTTAGAGCTGTGAGTAATGGGTAGAGTCGGTGGCCTTTTATAGGGAAGGAAAAGAACTCAAATGAGATTTTGAGAAAAAAATTATGAGTTAACATGATGTTACCTAAAAACACATAAAATACGCAACTCAATAAATTACGGTGTATTTCCAAAATATGGACATAAAATGGGTTTCAGACAATTTTCAAGGTCATTTGTGCCCTTACTGTTAATGATTAGTCCCTAATTATGCTTAATTTGGCCTCAACTGATGTGATTAATTTTAATCACTTTTACTAATCATTTATGTCAAAAAATTAACATGGTATCATTATACTATAAAAATTATACTCAGTATAATATTGTTTTTTTATTTTAAAGATTACACTCACAGAAGCATACAAATTAAGATGATTGCTAATCATGTAGATGGGACTAAATAATGGGGTTTTTGAGTAGGAAAAGTTCTAAATATTTTTAAGATTTTATATTCTATTTCAAAGTGAAATTTATTCTAATGTATTAAAGAATATTAATATACATAATATTATTCTATTTCGACCTTAAAAAATGTTTATAAAATCATTTAGCTGTAATAATTAATTGTACAAAAGGCAAGTTTTGATTAAAAAGTATTATTTTTCACTATTCATTAGCAAATGATGTTTCTCAGAAAAATCCCCAAAATTACCCCTAGGATATATTCTATGTTATGAATAATTTTTTTATTATGTTATCCTATTTAATTTCTAATTATTTCAAAAATTACATTCATTATTAGAAGTAGTTAATTCGAGAAAATGACGTTTTTAAACAAAAAAAGGACTTTACCAAAAATATCATCTCTCATTATCAATGTGTTTTATTTATATAAAATGAAAATATTTGAAAATTACTTATTACTAAGCTTAAAATAAATGTTATAATTATTATTTTTAATTAATTAAATAAATAAAAAGATATGTTTCGTCAAAACTCATTATTTTTTACATCGTATGCCAAGTCGGTGTTGGTTATTGCGCAAGCCAAGTTAGTATTATGTGTAAAAAATAATGTTTGACTTAGTTTTTCAATATATAAAAATATATATATATAACTATTTAATTTTTCATGTGAAATGTAAAATATTGAAATGTTAAATTAATTTGACAAAACATAATTCTCAAAATCTCAGGGTGTTAGATTCTACCCCCCATATAATGAATTTCACCAACAAAATTAATCTGGGTTATCAATGGTTTAATGCATAAAATGTTCATTCATAGAAACCCACATAGTAAAAATAGATACTAAAAAATCCCTTAAAAAGTGATATTTGGAACCATAATGGTTTCCCAAAGTAACATATAACATGGAATCCACAGAAGAGAACATATGTTGGGAGTTAATATTGGACAAGGAGGGAAAAGGTAAATATTTATAGGGAGTATTTCATGTCATAAATCAAAAAAAAAAGTTAATAATAAAAGTAATTTTGAGGGCCATAAAGTCATAAATCTTGGATGATTTAAAATTCCCTAAGCTCAATGAAAATTAAGCTATTAAGACAACAATTTTTTATCACTTTCTGAATGTTGGGAAATTATTGGTAAAATTCAATAAAAAAAATTTCATTCTTGGGTTGTGATTTAAAATTTTATAATTCATCCATTTCCTCTTGTAATTAATTTCAAGAAATTAACTTTCTTGATTAAAGCACTAAAATATTCTTTTAACGGATCTTAAGGACCATAAAAGAATAAAAATTCTAACTATTTGTCTCTTAAAAAAATACATGAATTAATCTATAAAAAGTAACCTTAAAAATTCATTAAAGTATTTATTCATTACAAATAAAAACATTTACTAGGACATCATGTATTCTACTGGTACACGTGAATCCTTTATCATCCTTCCGTCATGGGTTGAAGAGCTCCAACCATTCTGGACATGATTGGTTATCACCTGAAATACAAGATGCCCTTTTTTAAAACCACAATAATAAAATGCATAATATTTAAATCCTGGAAATACATTTAATCACTAATTATCATTTTATCTAAGGTTTTCAACACAAAATCTGTTCACAAATACTTCCTCTAAAGTTTATCTTTAACTTTTCATGAGTAGTTAACCTTATAACCCTTCATAATGGTTAAAATCCAAAACCATATAATGAGTGTCATGATATAAGATTAACATTGATTCCCCTATAGAACACAAAGTATCTATTGGTTTTCACATTCCAAGAATGTGAATAATCTCATCCTATATTCTCTTGAAACATCTTATCAACTTGAATTACTATAAATCCTCTTGGACAACATGCATGCTTCCTCATTCTAATATATATTAGATTTACTCATTAAATCCAAAAATTTTGTAACCATTATTAGTTCTAGAATAAACCACCAATAAATCAGTCCTTACTTCATTCGAAGGTAATCACTACTATTTGATTTACTTATTCATATCCCACTTATATTTATACATAATAAAGTATATTAACATAAGGAACATGTTAAGGGTTACCTTCCCTTAGACAAAAGGTTAACATTCATGATATAACCTTTCTATTACATTAATAACATTCAACATATTCTTGTAAATCCTTATAAAAACATAAAATGAACAATCCATACATAATTCACCATTCATAATTCAAGAATACTAATACATAAATAATTTTATTACTTAATCCTTAATCCAATAAATATAGTATCAATTTCCTTTCAAATGTCATCATTAGTCTCTTCATCACCATAAATGTAACCATCACTCACACCACATTGTTGATTCACTTTAGTGACTTTCCTCTTCAGACATTGATTTTCATAATGACCATTTATTCCACAAATAAAACACATAACCTTCAATGATGACATAGGGGGGACAAAATTTCAATTCATATCATTAACAGATGTTTTCATTTATCCCTAGACAGAAATTTATTTGTGTCCATCCTTTCCACAGTAAAAGCACCATCTTGTTCCTCTAAAACATTCACTTAGGTGATTCTTTCCACATTCATGGAAATAAGGAAACAAAATGTTCATTAATCCAAGGACTCCATTACCAAAACACTCTATTAACTCCTTAATTCTCTTCCTTGGTGAGTATGAGATTTTGTTAAGGAAAAATAATTTAATCATGTTCCATGAAAACTGATTAGGAATTATCACAACATATTTTACTACAGTGATCATCCCACTTGTCTACTCATCGGAAAATCTCCCATAATATTCAACATTAATCAAGTTCCTTATTGTTTAATCCATTTACTAAAACCATAGGAATAGTGTGATCATTACCTATCATATAAAAAACCATATAGTCATAAAAATAATTACTTATAAGATGTCTACATCAAGAAACCATCCATAAACCATGACACCTTGGGTGTATCCTAGGTTATTCATATATAACATATATCTAAATTATTCATGATCATTCATAAATATTTTTTTAATTCCAAAAGCATATCACATGGTAGATTCAAACCTAGTGTGTAACAAGTCCCATTGTCATGTACTAGATTTCCCCAAGTGCTTCCCAAAACATCTTGTTAGAGTTTTTACCCCTAGGTACATTTGTTTTATAGTCACATCCACTAGTAGTATATGGACAAGGATTTATTTCATTGAAACCACTAACTCTATCCTCTACAGAAATTCCTGGGCATTTTCTAAAATGTTAACCCATCCTTATACATATCATTTGAGACATCCCTAGATATATCCTTTGAAATAAACCTAAGGATCACACTACGATTTTCTCATCGTATTTTCCAAATGTTAGTTATACCTTTGCTCTGATACCAACATTAGTGACCCATTCTTTTAAAAAAATTACATTAAATATATATTTTGGAATAAATATACAATATACAATGAGACGGCCAAATACTATAGTTGGTATAGTGCCTTTGGAAACATGGAAATAAAAAAATTTACATTTATGAGCTAAATTTTCTCCCATTGGTTTCTTCATGACTACAACACTTATTAGACACATCAAACATAATACATGTCTTTATAACGTAGGGAAGGAATCATAAATAGGGGTGAGATCAAATTCCTAGCGAGGGTATTAAATAGAGACATGTATGCATAAACAAGAGCATAAGGTTATGAGGACTTGATCATGAAAATATAATATCATACCCTATTTATCAAAGATAATATACATGAATCATGGAATGATGATTGAATGTTCATAAGACATGAATAAATATGACATAAAAGGCATAATCCATGAAAGAATAACATAGGAGTAAGACATGTGATTGTGGCAACACATATTCATATACATATTTATACAGTAGCCGAGGCATCAATGCAAAGACTATATTAGTGGACAAATTCCTTTACTGAACCGGATAAACCCCCATTCTAGCCCTATATTACTGAACTGACTAAACCCTCATTCCAGCCCTGTATTACTGAAATGAAAAAATCCACGTTCTAGTTCTGTATTACTGAACCTTGTAAATGCTTGTTCCATCTCGGCATTACTGAACCGAGTAAACCCTCATTCCAAAAATATATTACCTGACTTGAAAATTAAATTTTTATATCAAATCACTTTTTATGAAAAAGTGGGAAACCCTCTCTTTAAAACTGAACTGATTAAACCCTCATTTCATCCCTATCTATCTCATGAGATATAAATCATTACCCAATAAATTACAGGGATATATAGGTCCCACCCATCACATAATGAAATCTTACATACATTTTCCACAAAATAAAAATTAATCATATAATTACCCATAAAATTAAATAGGTATTGTAAATATGTAAACATATCATAACCTATAGAAATATACATGTTTCATAATCATTTCTTCATAAACATAACCCATGAAATGAACTGGGTTACAAAAGTATATAACCCATGAATGTTAAAGGTGTTTCATAAAAATATTAACCATGAAGTAGAAATGAGATTCATAAAGACTATGGAATTAATCATAACTCATTCATAGGATGGATATGAATGTAATCATTATATCATTTCATATAAAAGAATTAGTAACATCAATATTTGTCATCTTAGATGGAATTTTATTTGAAATATACTCTTATAAAATTTCTTGGGGAGAATATCCTTTCATGTTTGAAAACGGTTTTTAAATTCATAAAACCATTTGAAAAATATTTTCTTATAAAATAATTTGAAAACTTATAAATAAGATAGGAAATCATTTTTAAAATCTTATTCCTTGAAAATATTTAAAATAAGCTAAAAAACATTTTAATAACCTTCATCTTTAAAACACCAGATTTTTTTATGAATTGTTGAAAATGTTTTGAAAATAATTTCTTTAAATATAATTTTAAAAATTAATAATAATTCTTAAAAACTTTTTTAAAAAAATTTTCTTTGAAAACATAAAAATTTATTTCAAACTAATTCATTGAAAACACTCTAAAAACTTTTCAATTAGTCTTGATTTTTTTTAAAACAAACAGTCTTTAAATCTTTTAAAATAAGATTAAAAACATTTGGAAAACATTATTTCTTTAATAATAATTTTAAAAAACATTTTAAAAAATAATAACCTTTAAAAAATTGTGAATGGATATTTGTAGAAATGAAAGTGAGTAAATTTTACATGTTGAACGAGGTCAAAAGAACATTCCTTTTTCATGGTAAAAATGATAGAAAAGTGACTTATTCGTAATGTGAAAAACATATTCCATTGAAAATATTTCGACAAGAAAAATGGGTAAAAATTTATTATATATATTATAGTGGACTGATATAATATTCCTGGAAACTATTTTTAGAGAACATTGATTTCCAACCAAATAGAGAGTAAGGTCGGGTTTTCCTAAAAACACATTCTTAAATACATTCTGTACCAAAGAGTATAAAATGGTACCAATACATGAGTATATCATGAAATAATAGAGTATAAGTAAATTCATGAATATTTTTGAGAGATGGATCATAAATTTTCATCAAAGGAATCATAAACATAAACAATCTCAAAAAGCAATGAGATCGTCTCAATAAACTCTTATAACTTGGTGTATTGGGATCATTCTCTCCATATAAGGAAATGAAATTACATAAATCATATAATATCATGAAATTATTGAGATTAAATTATATGGAATGTAAAAATGCAGTATATGAACTACCATAACAATAGTTTTGGTGCATAACAAAACATGAGTCTCAAAAAAGGAAAATTAAGGCAAAACATTATTACCAATTGGTTAACATTTGAAACATATACCCCATGAAATAAGGATAGTCAAATGGGAATGTGAATAACCAAAAACTTAATTATAAGGTATATTGAATAAAATCATGGAAAGTACATACACCACACAAAAATAGTGATTGGCGAACATAACATATATCTTATAGAAATTAAATGTGTGAAGAAATATCCTTACCTTTTGTCTTCACACTCGTTGTACTCGTACAAGATTACTATATAATAAATATATGATTATTATAAATAAATTATAGAATAATATTATCATATCTATTACCATATATGGTTTTATTATAACCTTATATTACCCACTTGTTAATGATCATATGATAGTGTTTCACTTCAGGTAATATTCTCTTTCGTCTTCACATGTGTGTTAATTTGTTATTTCGTTGATACTTATACCTATCCCATGATTCAAGAAAGTTGGAAATTGTTTAAATATAAATAACATAAAGTATAATTATTATTGAATAATATATATGATACTGATGTATGTATTATAATACACCATTCTTCGAGACAGTAAGTTGTACATATGCATGAACTCTATTTTCCATTTTTATATTCATGTTGAAAGGAATTATGTTAATAAAATATGTATATATAAGTATGTGTAGATATATATCATTATTATAGTGGCATGAATATATATTATATATCATCTAATTTAATTATACAAATTCGTAATATGTTCTATGTGGAATCTGAACGAATCATATCGCTTTGATGGAGCGGTAGTCCACATTTCCTCAAACGAGATTATAAAATTAACACCAAATAGAAGGTAAAAATATGTGTGTTATAAAAGGAATAAATAAGATTAATTAAATAAAAAATATAATACATTACATATATTAATATAATTTTAATCATAATGGCCCCCATGATTGGTGATAAGGGAGAAATAAACCATCATTGTTTCATGAGGCAACAGTTCACCGTTCACAGAAACAGAATGTTCAATATTCATTAGATTGAGGTTTGTGTAAGTGTGGGTCCGAACCATTTCATAAAAACATACTAGTATATTTATGATAATGGAATTTTCACACAAGTAGATTATAAAGAGAGTGAAGAGGGTGGAGAAGAAAAATATTGGGAAAGCATTTGAGAGATGATGTAACCACTTAATCGGGTAACTTCTTTTTGTTTGCCCCAAAAGGCTTCCTTGAGAGGGTTTATGCCCAAAGGGATGCCTCAAGATCGAAGTGGGGATTATTGCAAGGAAATGTGGGATGGTCTTGGCTGATATTAAGAGGCTTCATATGTGTGAGGAATGGGTGGAGTAGGTGGTCTTTTATATGGAAGGAGAAAGACTCACAGGGTATTTTTAGTAACAAATTAGGTGTGCACATGTTATTATCTAGAAAAGTCATAAAACCTACATAACTCAATAATTGAAGGTTTATGGACTAACTAGGTATAGGAAATTGGTTTTGGGAAAGTTTATTTGTCATTTGGGCCATTAATTTTAAGGATTAGTCCCTAATTATGATTAATTTGGCCTTAACTGAAGAGATTAATTTTAATCACTTTTACTAATAATTTTCATCAAAACATTACATGGTCTTATTAGAATATATAAATTATACTGAATAAAATATTATATGTCATTTTTTTGAAATTCCAATCATAGATGTGGAAAAATTAATATTATTACTAAAATCACGGACGAGACGAAATAACGAGGTTTTAATGTAGGAAAAGCTCAAAATCATTTTATGATTTTATATTTAGTTTCCAAGTGAAATTTATTTTGATGCTAAAATTGTAATAATATATGTAATATTAATCTAATTTTACATTAATAAAAATATATACTATCATTTTTCATTAAAAATTAATTATAAAAAGGCAGTTTTAACTCGAAAGCCATATTTGTCACTATTCACCAAAACATGATGTTAATATGAAAAATCAAAAAAATCATCCTTGGATAATTTTTAGAATCATAATTAAAAAATAATATTTATTTAATCCAATTAAATTTCTAAATTATTCGTAAAATACATTTATTATCAAATGTAGTTCATTCGAGAAAACGATGTTTTAAGCATAAAAAGGACATTAAAAAATATTATCTTTCATTGCCATTAATTTTTATTTATATAAAAAGAAAATATTTGTAAAGTATTTATTAATTAATGGATAGGTAATAATTATATTATTTAAATAATTAATACAATAAAAAGTGTTGTTTCATAGAAACTAAGTGTTATGTGCATCGTACGCTTGGTCGGTGTTTCTTGTAGTGCAAGCCATGTTGATATTGCACATAGAACAAGCCAAGTTGGTATTGCATGTGAATGAAAATTTTAAATTATTTTTTAATAAATAAATATTTAATGAACTATTTCAAATGTTTTATGAAATGAAAAATATTTAAATGTTAGTTTAATTCGAAAAGAATAATTCTCCAAATATCTAGAGTGTTACAATATTTACTTTCACTAGGATTTTATGTCTATTTTAAAATTTAAATCATTGGGTTTATATTATGGTTAATACCAAAAATTTATGTAGTTGTAGAATATTTTTTTATAAAAATAATATGTTCGATAATGTAGACGATACTCTACATCGAGCTTAAACTAAAAAGTAGATATTATAATATATATGTTACCATTATAAAAAATCCATTAGAATGATGAGAATGAAAACTATTAACTAAATTATGAAGACATTGATTAAATTTGTATATAATTTATTAATTGGTGTCCAATTATTTATAAATGAATATAAAACACATTTTACTATAGAAGGAAATGTTTTTATGGAATCATATTTACATTTTCACAAGTGTGTTTTAGATGAATAAAAAAACAATTAATTGTTGTGGGATTATATAAAGAATATATATATATATATATACTCAATATAATGTTTAAAAGTTATTGAATATTTTTTATAGACATGAGGTAAAAACAAATATGATTTTAAACATAAAAGATGATTTTTTTATGAAAGACAATATTTATGACTTTTGAAGAAGAACATGATTGAAATAAAATTTGATACAAATTAATAAATTCTATTTGGAAAAATAAAAATCTTCTTTTAAATTTTAATATTAAAATTTATTTGGTTTAATTTTTCACATTATTCTGAAAAGTTTCATGTTTTGATGAATAATTAAAAAAATACTCCATTTTAGTTGAAACCCAACATTTATTCAAAATAATTTATTGTGATAAATTATATTTAGAGTTAGATTAAAAGTAAATATAGATAAATATTATATCATTTTTTTTCTATTTAGGTCATTATAATCAATTTCACTATGAAATATGATATAAAACCATTTTTAACTTTTAATCATTTTTACTTTAAGAGATTATTTTCAAGTTCCTCCAACAAGATCAATTTTTAATTAACTTCTAATGTTTTTATGTCTTGAATTTTGATAAATTGATTACAAATTGTTAATCATATGTTCAAATATTATTAAATATTTTCCTTTTATTTTTTTAAAATATAAATTGTCCTTTTAAAAACAATTATTTCCATGTTTATGGGTAAATCAGTTACTTATGGGTAATATAATAATATAATTATTAGATAATTACAAACAAAATTGTCCAAATTTTATTGACTTATAATTTTTCATCTTTAATAATTAATGTATAAGTTATGAGACCATTTTTTTCCTTTTGGATGAGGTTATATCCTTTATAAAATTGTATTCAAATGAATTTCAATTCCGTCATAGTTTTGTTTTTAACAATATAAATATTTTTAAAATGGGGTAAAATAAGGGATAAATTTGACTATAAATATTATTTTAAAATATAAAAATCGTAAACACATAATGGTAATTTATTAATATTTTTTGGATAAAATATAATTACCTTAAATGGATACATAATGATGATGCATTAGTTGTCTAATTAAAGGATGAATAACATATATTTTATTAAAAATATTAAACTTTATTAATTTTGATATAATTATTTCCAGAAATGAGTTTATTGGATTGATTTTACATTTTATTGATTGTTTAAAAGAGTTTTTTCAAAGATATATTGTTTTTACGATATTTAAAATATAATTAATTGATGAATAGATCCAAAATTTCGTTAATGCTTTTTTGAAAAAAATAAAATTTAATTAAATGATATAAAATTTGTAATAAAATAATATCAGATCATGTTATTTAGATAACTCTTAAAATGTCATAAATGACTCATTTATTTTTCTTTTTTCATTTTAATATAATTATATTAACCCTCAAATTGAAAATTATATGATATCACAGATGTAATAAAAAATGATACATAAGGGATAAAAAAAGAAACGTAATGATTAAAAAATAATACAAACATAAGTACTGTTAATTAGACTAATTTATATCAACCCAAAATAATCATATATTTTAATTTAATATTTTCTATCCATTAGGAATATAAAATTAATTTATATTATTTTACTAATTATAATAATTCAAAAATAACCCCGCCCCTCTCCTATAAAAGAAAAATCAATAATATCATTTCAATTATTATCAAAACACACTTTGTTTAACCATGAAATAGATAAATAAATTTATAAAATACATTCCCAAATAATATATTCCATATTTTAAGTAGAACACACTCCTTATAGGTCTTAAGGAGTTAAGAAAAAGAGTTCGTTAGAAGAAATGACATCATTTTAAATTAAGTGTTTCTATTCTAGATTCTTCTTTAAACTCCTTAAAAAAATTTCATGCATGATGAAATAAATATTTATTATCCCCGATATAATTATATTATATGTTGTTAATGCGATCACTTCAATCCATGTCCAGTTCCATTAAATGGGAAAATAATTAAATGTTCGTTTGTACGGCTGACTACCCCATCATGAACTGACATAATTTTTTTTACATACCCATATATCAGTGATTGAATTAATGATTATATATTATATTATGGACATATTTATCATTATTAGTCAATAATATATCATTTACTTTCTTAATATTCTATGAACATAAAAATGATAACATTGTTCGAGCATAGGTGTGTACTAACACCTCCACGAAGTAATGTAATTTTTTTTCATTACCTTATCAAGGGAAGATATATTTACTTATATTTTAATTTTTAATATTATATTTATAATAATATGAAGATTTTGGGAAGATGAAATAATTCACACTTTCCTTCCATGATTATCATGGAAAATGGAAATTTTTCTCATGTGTGCATATAGTGTAGTGTCTCAATAACTGTAATGTAGTTTATTTTTTCATAACCATATTAAATTAATTTATTGAAAAGTATATATAAAATTTATTATTATATCATGAATATTATTATGGGAATTATTTACATTTTTAAAATTTGATTATCGACATCATACAGAATTTATTTTGTACTCATGTATCGAATGTCGTCATATCATCCAATATAAACTTAATTAATTAATTAATTATAATAACATGATAATATGTATTAAATAGGGAATAATAAAAATTAAAAAGGTTTCCATGAAAGTAAATAATTATCATGTGTTTTTAATTTAGGAAGATAATGATTTTACCTGATGTGTCTGGCTCAAGGTATGTGATTTCGTCTCAATATCTTTTCTTTGAGATATATCTTGATGATATACACCTTATTTATTTTATAAAGTGTATTAATAACCGATTTGAAATACAATATCCATATTATATCTATTTTCATGTTGTATAATTGTTTTTATATGTTCTAATTTCATGTGGAATTTGATTTAAATTCCTAATTTTTTATGGCACACACTAAATTTTATTGATTCAATTTTCATTAATTTTTCACCATGTGTATATTCATGATATTTTTTTTACAATTTGTTTATATGAAAATCAAATAACTATAAAAGACTTTTTTTTGTATATTTTAATTTTTAGGGTCCTCTAGAAGTCATCATGTTTTTATAGAAACCCCACTATTTCCTTTTCTGGGTATTTTTGTTATAGAAAGGGGGTTTTAAAGATGGATTGATTATTTATATAACCTGAAATATTTCTTTTATGACTGGAAAAACAATACTAAGAAACATTTGATACTTTTAATCTTTTATTTTTTATGATTTTGTAATGGTTCTTGGATGTTATATGGGTGGTTCTATGAAAAATAAATGATGGGTGGTTTCTTGATAAACCGAGGACTGGTGGTTATGTTATAACATCCAATATATTGGGTATGTATGTCAGTCGTATTGAAATTCTATTTGTAAGAGTGACAGATTTGGAATTTAACCACATGGTAATTCTATTTATAATAATTACAAGTATAATTGTGTCCCATGGAAATATTATCTATTTTATATTCATTTTATGGGTTTTATGGTGATATAATAATTGAAAAAAATTATGAAATGATATTAATTTCAATGGATAGTATTTAATACATATTATGGGTGAAAATAATTACTTAATGAAATATTTTTCATGGGTTTAATGTTTATAATTGAAGTCATGGTTTCTATCTTTTTAGATCCCTTAATGGTTTTATACCCATCCAATTATTTTTTAAATTTTTTTCATATGACATAAGGATGAGTAAGGGATTGGGATAATTCATGTGGAATGTTGTGAAGAGTATCATAAAATAATTGTTGCATTATATTAAACATTTTGGATTGTGGTAAAAACATATATAATTAATAAATGCCATATTTTTATTTTATGGATTTTTTATGTATGATTTATGGCCAAAGTATATAAAACCATAAACATGAAAATATAATCACTATGATAAAAATTCCAATTCATGATTTTACTAAATATTATGTAAGGTTCTAAGGAACATGCCTTATTGTTGGTATGAAAGGGTGGTTTAGAAAACCTTAGTTTTTTAGACAATGTTAATATCCATCCCTTAGAATAATGTTTTGTGTGTATAAGTTAAAATTATGTTTGAGTTTAGAGTAACCTTTTTGTGTTATAAATTTATGTTTTTTAGAATGGTTTTCTATAGAAGAAATACGGAATTCGTAGTGGAGAGTGACTAATAAAAAATATTCTTCCAAATCAGCCTCCTGAGATTGTTGCATATGGAAAAGGATATTTTGTTCTAGTAGTGGATTAGTTAATACAATCTTTATATGCTGGTGTTATCCATGTCATAGAGGAATCTGAGGTACCAAAAATGATCATATTGATAGGGTAACATTTAATAAGGCAATATCCCCCATTATTCAGAGGATCATGTTAACCTGTGCTAGATGATGAATGGATTAAATCACTAGAAAATATATTTTTTCCATTGGTTATTTGGATCCCCAAAAAAAATTATATCAATATATACATTTGACCATTTAGTCGAAAAGTGGTGGTTAATGATTTTGATTCTCAGATAAAATAAAGTTATTAATGCCTTCAAATATAATAAATTGATGAATATATATCTATATAAATATTTTCCTAATATTTTTTAATATAGGATTGAAAAATAATTAATCAAATTAAGAAAAAAAGAGGAATATTTGTTTGTTTAATAATAAGAAAACACCAACCTTTATTTAAGGTGCATCCAAAATTTTACCAGAGTACTCGATAGCAAGATAAATCAATTTTATTGATTGTTGAAGGAATGATATCTAATGAAATTGTATTATCATAAGTACAAGATCTATGTGAATATTTTTCTATTTTATGAAAGGGTAGAAATTTAATATTTTTGATGATGTCATGGCCCATGAAAAAAATGAAAAATAATAGGTATAATTTCTAGGTTTTGGGAAATAATTCATCAATGAAGATTGTATGTAAGAAAATAAAATTCTAATCTTATGATAAGTTTGGAAAAAGGAATGATGAAGAATGTATTGAAAATTCTTCTAATTTCTTATGACGTGGTATGTTGTTTCATATGGATCGTTAGTGTAAGGGATATGATCAAGAAAGTACTGAGAAGCCTTTGGTAAGATGTTTTAGTGGTAATGAATTATGAAATTGTGTAAATGTGTATCCAAAGATAATTACTAAAGGTAAAAATCCTCATGATCAAAAAACAATGTTGTGGGAACTTATTTTTATACTAATTTAGTTTCTTTTGAGACTATTGGTGAAGTCATGGAAGCTAGGCGAGCTCAATATTTTTTAAAGGATAGCCTTATGTTCAAGGTTTTAGAAATCCATATCATGTTTACTATGATGTGTTTCTATTGTTATTAATCAATTATTGGGTGATGTTTATTTCTGTTTATGTTCATTTATGACTTTATTTTAATAAAAATTATGAATTTACTTTTGGACATGGTTTTTAAAAAATTGATAACTTATATGGTTTATATGATATTTGAGGATTAAAGTTATTTTTTGGGATGTTCATTAACTAAATATTAAATAGTACATATGAAAATAAATATATAAAGAACATATAAATCCTTATATTCATTGATAGTAAATTAATTACTTAAATATAGGAAAATAAATTCAAAACAAAAACATTATCTTTTTTACTTATCTTACTTGGAAATCATTGGCCTTAAAACCCGTCATTGATTTATGGTTTCGTTATCATTATCTTTCTCATGACCATGTTCTCCATGAATCTCTACCGAACATGATATTTAATTTTCTCTTACATGTCCATGTTTTTCGACATAAAAAATAGTATATGTTATATTAGGTGACCCTTATTCTTATCTTTCTTTATTTTAATGTGGAAGTTTCATTAATCCTTACTCTGGCATGGGATTAAAACAAAGGTATTTTTGAATGTTTAAACCCTATTTTTGGATCCCGAGTACAAATTGTGGGGATGCAATTTATTACTCTTTAGAAGAATTTAACATCCTATATTTCATAAAAGAGATATACTATATTTGATTGTGTAACACCCGAGACATTTATGAGAAATATTTTGTTTTTATGTTATATAAATCATCAAAGGAATCGTTCACTACACACAAAACTTGCTTGGCTTGCTTTACACACAATCACGACCTTTCTCGATAGCTTGCGTCGTACGCAATACCGAGTTTAAATAAACAACGATATGATATTAAAATATTATTAAAACTAGCCGTTATGAATAGTAAGAAGAACTTTTTGAAATTTTGTAAATTTTATTTTTCAAAATGGACTTCATTTTTGGATTCGGAATATCGAAATTAGCCTAGGGTGAAATTTTGGTATTTTTATGGAAACTTTCAATTTTTGATGAATTGTTAAAACACTGGGTTACTATTTAAAAACCGACTTTTTATTTAAATAATTATTAATTTTATTTAAATTTATTTTTTGGTCAAAATTGATACATAATACCTATATAAGTTCAATGTAATTCATTGGAGTAATTTTATAATAATTTTAGATATATAAAAATTTTATTGAACTTTTCACCGTCTTTTACCCACCTCTTAGGAGAATTTGAAAATTAAATAAAACATAATTTTACCACTTCTGTGAGTGGAATTTCAAAAATCCGAGAGACATGGTTGATTTCATTAAGTAAAATGTGGTTTAATGAGATGAAAATAATTTTTGGTGAATAGTAACTTTTTACTTTTATTTAACATGGTTAAAAGTAAATAGGGTAATTAAGGGTAAAAATGATATTATTATTACCCTAAAACATGTACTGATTCTATTGGATAAGTGTAATTCGACCAAAAACAACCTTAGAAATAAAATATGACCATTTAATCCCACATGGATTATATTAGGACATTTATTATTAATTTATTTATAGAAGGGTTAAAATAGTTAAAATCAATGTTTAATAAGTAAATAATTTTTAATATAGGTTTATACATAATCTAAATTCGACTATAAATTTTCATTAGAAAGATAAAAAGATTTCATACATAGTGGTATTTTATTTGTAATTTTTAGACATTATATAATTTAATTTATTTATCTCACAAAGATGATGCACTAATTATCTTATTAATTAAATATTGACATAATTGATGTTATAAATACCCAAATAAATGTAATTTTATACTTTTTATTAATTAAACTAATTTTATAGGTTAATTTAACATGTTATTATTGATTTAATTAACTTTTTTCTATATAATAATTCTGTTATGATTTTCACAAAAATAAATTACTAAATAGTGTCAAAATTGACATAAAATATTTTTTCAAACAAATATTATATTATTAATTTTTATTTTATTCCTAAAAATCTTAGGTTTGGAAAAATTACTTAGATAAGGTTATATATATTAATAATAAACAACTTGGGGATCGTTTGGCATGTTATAGTATGTTTATTAACCTTATAGTGTAAGAACACAAAAAGACTCGGTAAAAGTAAAATTATCTAACTTAAAGTTAAATCTAAATAATAAGGTTAAAATAGTAAACTAAACATGTCCAAATTCTATTGGATGAGAATATTTCGACCCATATCCACCATATCTTCTAAATATATCAATTTTGAGCTATTTAAAACCAAATATTGCTTTATAATAAAATAATATTTTTAGTTTTTCCAAAGGTGCCCCTCTCCTCCCATATAAAAAGGCACATCCTCCCTCTCTTCCTCACACCACATTGAGCCTTCTTGCTCGGAAAAACCCTGAAAATTTCTCCTCTCCACTTCCATAGAGACATCTTAGAGTTCCATGTCTTCTTCAAAGACCAATTTTAGTGCCCTAAAAAGAGGTCTCAAAGAAGCACTTCAAAGAAGAGGTAATGTCCGTTACAGATTATTTCAACATTATTTCTTCTTACACTTCTTCTTCTTTATTTTTTTCATTATTAATTAATAAAATAAGTATAACTCATATACTTATGTGTTATTATAATTATTAAACAACCTTATTTCACCATCTATCCATCCTACGGAAAACGAAATCACCGTGTGTGCGTACGTATGGAATACCGTCTCCACGCCGTGGTGTAATCTATAGTCCACCACCACCTTACTTGGATGGGTATATTGGTGTAAATAATAAATATATATGATTATTGTATAGTGATATTGATTCTGAAATAATATATATACACTCCAATACAATTCAACGATCATGGGATCGATATCATCGCTCGTGCATACGTACGGAATACCGTCTCCACGATGTGATGCGACTCGTTCTACATGATTTTCTTTGAATAATGATTTAATAAATGAATTGAGTGAATAAATATGATATATATTACACTAATACCATTCTTCAAATGAGTTATCTATAACCTAAAAAGAATAATAAGAATTTATTCGACAAAACACGCATAAGAACAAATAGTAATAATCACTCGAATAACAAGTAGCAATGAAATATTACTAATAACAAGATAAGAATATGACCATATATGATATCATAATAGTTAGTATGATTCTGGAATAATTCAATGAAATTATTTAAATCATTATACAGGAGGTTCAGACACTTACGAAGCAAATCAGACCTAAGGTAAGGGAAATATCACAATCTCATTTTTATCTGAGATTGTTTATACATTGGAATTTACTGGGGTGTATTTTATCATCCAAATCCATGTTTCCCCAATATGTAATATTATTTCCATCCACCTACAGTTTTTTAAATCCAATATTACCATTCGGTGAGTTTTTAGTAAAAGATATGAAAGGAATCTTTTGTCGTTTTTCGTACGAGGTACTTTTTGACTTTTCCAACAAAAGTACGAGAAGAAGGTTTTTTGAACATATACGGCAAGAATGGATTTTTAAAACATTATTTCCAAGAAGCTTCCTTTACAAGTTTTCAAGTTTATTTTTAATCAACTTCTTTTAGTTTAGAATTTTATGACATGTTAAGAAAGGAAAAGTGTTTTTGAAGTAGAAAGGATATTTTCCTCAAGAATGAAGTTCAAGTGTTTAAATAAAATATTTTCCATATAATATAATAAAGGGTTATGTTTCTATCCCGATTATTACATTTATTTGATTATGATGCGATTGAATTATTTTTATGAATTCCTTTATCGTATATGAATTGTTTTATGATGTCATGATGTTTAAGAATGCAATTTTTATTACATGGGTTATGCTATGATGCATGGTTTATGATTTTGTAGCACACATAAGAATGGTATAATTATGAGATGGGTGGGACCTATATATCCCTCCAATGCATTGGGTAAAGATTTTATATCTCATGAGATAGACATGGCTAGAACGGCAGGTTAAACTGGTTCAGTGAAACAAGACTGAAACGAGGAATGAACTCAGTTCAGAAATGGACTTTGTCCACTAAGATAGTCTTGGCAATGACTCTTGACTAATAAGAAATGATTCTCTATGATTATATGTGTATGCCACAAAGCATCATGTTTTATGTTATTATTATTGTGATTACATTTCACTACCATGATTTATCCCATGTTATGAAATTATGATCTCTTTTGTATGGTAATATTTCTAAAATGTTATGTTCTTATGAATATGAGGTGATTGATCTTTCTTTTGTTTACCCTTACTGAGCATTTGTGCTCACACTTTTGTATGTTTTCTTTTCCCAGGTCAGGAAAAAGGTTATTATGTAGCATATGCCAAAAGGGACTATAGATATGAGGAAATAAATGGGAGACAGTGTAGACGCATTATGAACCAGTTGTTTATGTTTCCCATTTTCTAAAGACACTATACCTATACGGTCCTTTCATGGTTTTGTTATATGTTGTAATAAGTGTACTTCAATTTTGAAGTACTAATAATGTACGTAATGTATGGGTCATTATAGTTGGTATCAGAGGAAAGGTATAATCAACCTTTGCAAACTAGGATGTGAATGCCTTAGTAAGAATTCTAAGGATAAGTCTATGAATAGAACAAAATCATAGTGTTTTAGAACTGGACATGAATAACCTAGGATAAGATCTTATGTGTGAAATTTTATTCTGGATTATGTGGTTTTCCTATTATAATTAGTGTTTCTCACACTATTATTCTTGGGTTTAGTGAATGGCTGGAAGCTGAAGGAATCGTGTTAATGCGGAATGCAAAGGGCAATGCAATGATTGTCCCCCTGAGGAACCAAACAATATGGGAGCTGGAATGCAAAATATTGTCACTATGCCCACACAACTTTCTCAAGATATGAATCATGCATGACTTCCAAATGAGAAAAGGAAGGAGAAATATTATGTTAAATCCTTCATGATACAACTTCCACCTTCATTCAGCGGGTCTACTAATCCATTAGTTTCTGAACAATGGATCAACACTACTGAAAAGATATTTTCAGTTCTTCAATGTTCTGAACATGATAAAGTCATCTTAGCAGTGTATTGTTTGGAAGGTGATGCTGATCAATGGTGGAATCTTATCAAGAATACGAGGCCAAGAGATGAAATTGATTCCATGGAATGGGACGAGTTCAAGAACTTATTTTTCAATAAGTACATCCCTCGTATTATCCGAACAATGATGGAGAAGGAGTTTCTTGAACTAAAGGAAAAGGATGATGAATCTGTTGGTACCTGTGAAGAAAAGTTTACAAGACTTGCAAGGTACACTTCTAGTATTATTATCCAACTCGAGAGTAAGATCGATAAATTCTTTAGTGGATTAAAACCAAGTCTTCAAAGGGTGTTAGCCATAAGGGACATCATTAGATATGAGGAAATAGTTTGATGTGCTCTCAAAGTTGAGATGGATATTGGAGTAACCCATCAGTCGTATGGGTTTGATAAGAAGAGGAAAATGGAATTCAAAGGAAAATCTAAAGAGCACACTGAAAAGAAGATGAGTTTTCCCTTATGCTCAATGTGTGGAAAGAAACATGGAGGGAGTTTTCTTAAAGGGACAAGTAAATGTTTCAAATGTTTAAAGGAAGGTCATCGGGCATTTGAATTCCACAATGATAGGAAAAAGATGTCTAGTGATGCGAACAATGAAAAGGCTACACAGAGTGCACCTCCTACACTTCAATATTACAAGTGCAAGGAAATGAGTCATTATGCCAATCAATGCCCTAATACAAGGGTTGTTGATGATGATCGACGTCAACAAACTCTTAAGGATAAAGACAAAGGAAAGTCACATGCAATTTCTATCAGTGATGTGGAGTACGATAACGAAGTGGTGAAAGGCAGACTTACCAGCTACTCTAAAGTAGCAAATGTTTTATTTGATTCGGGATCCACCCACTCATTTATTTCTGAATAATTTTCTAAGGGTATCACTATATTACCTCAATAATTAGATGTTGAGTTAGCTGTGACAACCCATAATGGCACAACAGTCACATCAAATGTTTATAATTCTTCTCCAATTGAAGTTTGTGGGAAAGTGCTTCCTGTAAATCTTGTGATCCTCCCTATGGTGGAATTTTATGTGATTCTTTCCATTGATTGGCTTTCTCTATATGGAGCTCATATCAATTTCCAAATAAGGGAAGTCACATTTCATATTCCATATCAATATTTGATCGTCTATCGATGCAAGGATGAACATAACCTTCCAGTGGAAATTTCTTCCATCTTATGGGTCTTGATTCCACTAAATGAAGGTTATTTATCTCAAATGGTTGGTGAGAAACTCATGATTAAGAATACTCCCATTGTACGATAGTTTTACGATGTCTTTCCAGAGGAATTGTCGGGTCTTCTACCAAATCGTGAAGTTGAGTTTTCAATCGAACTCGTACCGGGTGCTTTGCATATTTCAAAGACACCTTAAGGAATGGCCCCAATTGAGTTGTAGGAATTGAAGAAGCAACTCAAAGAGAATCTTGAGAAGGGGTTCATACGCCCTAATGCGTCACCTTGGGGAGCACCTGTTCTGTTTGTTACAAAGAATGATGGATCAATGAGACTCTACATTTATTATCGAGAACATAACAAGATAACTATCAAGAACAAATATCCTCTCCCGCGCATTGATGACTTATTCGACCAACTACGCAGAGCTCAATACTTTTCCAAGATTAATCTTCGTTCAGGGTATCATCAATTAAGGGTCAAAAGGGAGGATATACCAAAGATGGCTTTACGTACAAGGTATGGACACTATGAATTTATAGTGATGCCATTTGGTCTTACTAATGCCCTACTATCATCATGGATCTGATGAATAGAGTCTTTAGAGACTATCTTGATCAGTTTGTGGTAGTCGTTATAGACGATATTCTTGTATATTCAAAGAGAAAGGAAGAACTTGAAGATCTCTTGATAATTATATTGAAGACGGTGAGAAAGGAGAAGATTTATTCCAAATTTAACAAGTGTCAATTTTGGCTTCAAAAAGTTTCATTTTTGGGTCACATAATATCAAAAGAGGGGGTATCTGTGTATCCAGAAAAAAACAAAGGTTATAGAAAGATTGTCGAGACCAACAATAGTAACTGAGATCCGATGTTTTCTTGGTTTGGATGGATATTATCGACTTTTTGTGAAATATTTTTCACGATTATATAATCCACTCACCAGGTTGACTTGGAAAGGAGTTAAGTTTGATTGGACGTAGGAATGTGAAGAGAGTTTCAAAGAGTTGAAATGAATGTTATCCAGTGCACCTGTTCTCAAATTACCTTGTAGTGGAGAAAGGTTTGTGATCTACAGTGATGCATCCAAGAAGGGATTGGGGTGTGTTCTTATGCAAAATGATATGGTGATAGCTTATGTCTCACGGTAGTTGAAAATCCATGAGCAATATTACCCAAATCATGATTTGGAGTTCGCTGCAGTAATATTTGCATTAAAGATTTGGAGGAATTATCTTTATGGAGAAAGGTGTGACATTTATACTGAGCATAACAGTTTAAAGTATATTTTCACACAAAAGGAGCTGAATATTCACCAAAGAAGATGGTTGGAGCTGATTAAGGATTACGACTGCTCAATTCATTACCATCCTGGGAAAGTAAACAAGGTGGTAGATGCATTAAGTCGACAAGACCATGCCAGTTTATCCATGATGAGGATCACAAAAGATCCAATATATATGGATTTAAAAAGGATAGATCTTGGAATTATAATAAAATGGGAAAATCGTATCTTTCTCAAATGAATGTTCACCCATCTATACATTTTAAGATTAAAGAGGCACAGAAGGAAGATGTAGAGTTACAAAAGAAGGAGGGAAATGTTCCTGAATTCAACCTTTATTGTGATGGGATAATAAAGTTCAAGAATCGGGTTTGTGTTCCTCCCATCCACGAATTAAAGAAGGTGCTGCTGGATGAGGCTCATAGTTCTTCATTCTCTATTCATCCTAGAAGCACGAATATGTATAGGGACCTGAAAGAGTACTTCTGGTGGGATGACATGAAAAGAGATGTTGCTGAATATGTCTCTCGATGCTTGGTTTCTCAGCAAGTTAAAGTTGAGAGACAAAAGTCTAAGGGGATGTTACAACCATTACCCATACCCAAATGGAAATGGGAAAACATCACTATGGACTTTGTCACAGGACTTCCTAAAACAACCAAAGGCAATAATACTATCTGGGTCATAGATGATCGTATTACAAAGTCAGCACACTTCATCGCTATTAGAGATGATTTATCTCTGGATTAGCTTGCCAGGATATATGTGAAGAAAGTGGTAAGATTGTATAGAGTACCACTTTATATTATATCTGATCGGGATCTGAGGATTACCTCAAAGTTCTGGCGAATTCTCCAGCATACTCTGGATATATAGTTGAGATTCTGCACTGCTTATCATCCTCAGACAGACGGTCAGTCTGAGAGGAAAATTCAAACTCTAGAAGATATGTTGATAGCTTGCTCTATGGATTTCAAAGGTGGTTGTGATCAACACCTACCTTTGGTGGAAGTTTCTTATAATAATAGCTTTCACTCCAGTATTCAGATGGCTCCTTATGAAGCTTTCGATGGAAAGAAGTGTAGGACTCCAACTTGCTGGGATGAAGTTGGGGAAAGAAAGCTATTAGGACCTGATATTTTCGATGAGATGGCAGAAAAGGTCCGATGTATTCAACAACACATAAGAGCAGCTCAGAGTCGACAAAAAAGTTATGCCGACAACCGAAGAAAAGAACTAGAGTTTTAAGTGGGTGATAAAGTGTTCTTACGAATATCTACTTGGAAGAGAGTAATGAGATTTGGAAAGAAGGGAAAGCTGATCCCTAGGTATATCTGTCTTTTCGAAATACTGGATCATGTTGGGAAGGTAGCTTACTGATTGGCACTTCCACCGAATCTCTCTCAAGTTCACGATGTGTTCCATGTATCTCTCATGAGAAAGTACATACCTGATCCTTCACATGTACTCAGCTCAGAAGTTGTACCGCTGGAACAAAATCTTTCTTATGAAAAACAGCCGATAGAGATTCTCGATCGTAGTGAAAAAGTCCTACGGAACAAGGCCACTCTCTTCGTGAATGTTTTATGGAGGAAACACCAATTATAAGAAGCTACATTGGTGCTTAAGGATATGATGAGGGAGAGGTATCCTCATCCGTTTGTTACAAAGTGACGAATTTCGAGGGCGAAATTCATTTTAAGGGGGGTAGAATGTAACACAAGAGACTTTTATGAGAAATATTTTTTTATGTTATATAAATCATCAAATGAATCTTTCACTACACACAACACCTTCTTGGCTTTCTTTACACGCAATAACGACCTTCCTCGATAGCTTTCATCGTACGCAATATCGAGTTTCACTAAACAACGATATTCTATTAAAATATTATTAAAACTAGCTGTTATGAACAGTAATAACAACTTTTTGAAATTTTGAAAATTTTATTTTTCAAAATGGCCTTCATTTTTGGATTCGGAATATCAAAATTATCCTAGGGTGAAATTTTGGTATTTTTTTGGAAACCTTCAATTTTTGATGAATAGTGAAAACTCTGGGTTACTATTTAAAAACCGACTTTTTATTTAAATAATTATTTATTTTATTTAAATTTATTTTAGGTCAAAATTGATACATAATACCTATATAAGTTCAATGTAATTCATTGGAGTAATTTTATAATAATTTTAGATATATAAAAATTTTATTGAACTTTTCACCGTCTTTTGCCCACCTCCTAGGAGAATTTGCAAATTTACATAAAACATAATTTTACTGCTTCTGTGAGTGGAATTTCAAAAATCCGAGAGACACGGTTGATGTCAGTAAGTAAAATGTGGTTCAATGAGATGAAAATAATTTTTGGTGAATAGTAACTTTTTACTTTTATTTACCACAGTTAAAAGTAAATAGGGTAATTAAGGGTAAACATGATATTATTATTACCCTAACACATGTCCTAATTCTATTGAATACGTGTAATTTGGCCAAAAACTACCTTAGGAATAAAATATGACCATTTAGTCCCACATGGATTAGATTAGGACATTTATTATTAATTTATTTAAAGAAGGGTTAAAATAGTTAAAATCAATGGTTAATAAGTAAATAATTTTTAATATATGGTTATACATAAGCTAAATTCGACTATAAATATTCATTGGAAAGATAAAACGATTTACTACATAATTTTATTTTATTTGTAATTTTTAGACATTAAATATTTTAATTTATTTATGACACAAAGATGATGCAATAATTATCTTATTAATAAAGTATTGACATAATTGATGTTATAAAAACCCAAATAAATGTAATTTGAGACTTTTTATGAATTACAATAACTTTATAGGTTAATAAGACATGTTAGTATTGATTTAATTAATTTTCTTAAAACTAATCATTCTGTTATGATTTTCACAAAAATAAATTACTAAATAGTGTCAAAATTGACATAAAATAGTTTTTAAAACAAATATTATATTATTAATTTTTATTTTATTCCTAAAAATCTAAGGTTCGGCCAAGTGACTTAGAAACGGTTATATATATTAATAATAAACAACTTCGGGTTCGTTTGGCTTGTTATTGTATGTTTATTAACCTTATAGTGTAAGAACACAAAAAGACACGGTAATAGTAAAATTATCTATCTTAAAGTTAAATATAAATGATAAGGATAAAATAGTAAACTAAACTTGTCCAAATTCTATTGGATGAGAGTATTTCGACCCATAACCACCTTATCTTCGAAATAAATCAATTTTGAGCTATTTAAAACCGAATATGACTTTATAATAAAATAATATTTTTTGTTTTTCCAAAGGTGCCCCTCTCCTCCCTTATTAAAGTGCACCTCCTCCCTCTCTTCCTCACACCACTTTGAGACTTCAAGCTTGGAAAAACCCTGAAAATTTCTCCTCTACACATCCCTAGAAACATATAGAGGTCCTGGTATTTTTCAAAGACCAATTGTAGTTCCCTAAAAGGAGGTCTCAAAGAAGCGCTTCAAAGAAGAGTTAATGTCCGTTACCGATTCTTTCATCATTATTTCTTCTTCCACTTCTTCTTCTTTAGTTGTTTCATTATTAAGTAATAACATCAGTATCACTCATATACTGATGTGTTATTATAATTATGAAACAACCCTATTTCACCATCTATCCATCCTACGGAAAATGAAATCACTGCACGTGAGTACGTACGGAATACCGTCTCCACGCCGTGGTGTATTCTATTTTCCACCACCACATTACTTGGATGGGTATAATGATGTAAATAATGAATATATTTGATTATTTTAAATTTATATTGATTTTTAAATATTATACATACACTCCAATACAATTCCACGATCATGGGAACGATATCATCGCTTGTGCGTACGTAAGGAATATCGTCTCCACGATGTGATGCGACTCGTTCTACATGATTTTCATTGCATAATGATTTCATAAATGAATTGAGTGAATAAATATGATATATATTACACTAATACCATTCTGGAAATGAGGAATCAATAACCTAAAAAGAAGAATAAGTATTTATTCGACAAAAAACGCATAAGAACAAAAAGTAATAAACACCCGAATAACAAGTAGCAATGAAATATTACTAATAATAAGCTAAGAATATAACCATATATGATATCATAACAATGAGTATGATTCTGGAATAATTCAATGACATTATTTAAATCATTATACAGGAGGTTCAGACACTTATGAAGAAAATCAGACCTAATGTAAGGGAAATATCACAATCTCATTTTTTTTCGAGATTTTTTATACTTTGGAATTTACTGGGGTGTATTTTATCATCCACATCCATGTTTCCTCAATATGTAATATTATTTCCATCCACTGACTATTGTTTAAATCCAATTTTACCCTTCGGTGAGTTTTTAGTAAAAGATATGAAAGGAATATTTTGTCATTTTTCATACGAGGTACTTTTTGACTTTTCCGAAAAAAAGTACGAGAAGAATGTTTTTTTAACTTATACGACATGAATGGATTTTTAAAACATTATTTCAAAGAAGCTTACATTACAAGTTTTAAAGTTTATTTTTAATCAACATATTTTAGTTTACAATTTTATGACATGTTAAGAAGGAAAAGTGTTTTTGAAGTAGAAAGGATATTTTACTCTAGAATGAAGTTCAAGTGTTTTATCAAAATTATTTTCCATATAAGATAATAAAGGATTCTGTTTCTATCCCTATTATTACATTTATTTGATTATGTTGCGATGGAATTATTTTTATGAATTCCTTTATCTTATATGAATTGTTTTATGATGTCACGATGTTTAAGAATCCCATTTTTCGTACATGGGTTATGCTATGATGTATGGTTTATGATTTTGTGGCACACATAAGAATGGTATAATTATGAGATGGGTGGGACCTATATCTCCCTCCAATGCAGTGGGTAAATATTTTATATCTCATTTGATAGACATGTCTGGAATGGTAGGTTAAACCGGTTCAGTGAAACAGGACTGAAACGAGGAATGAACTCGGTTCAGAAATGGTCTTTTTCCACTAAGATAGTCTTGGCATTGATTCTTGACTAATAAGAAATGATTCTCTATGATTATGTGTTTATGCCACAAAGATTCATGTTTATTGTTATGATTATTGTGATTACATTTCACTGCCATGATTTATCCCATGTTATGAAATTATGATCTCTTTTGCAAGGTAAGATTTCTAAAATGATATGTTCTTATGAATTTGACGTAATTGATCATTCTTTTGTTTACCCTTACTGAGAATTTGAGCTCACCCTTTTGTATGTTTTCTTTCCCCAGGTCAGGAAGAAGGTTATTAAGTATGATATTCCAAAAGGGACTATAGATATGATTAAATAAATGGGAGACATTGTAGACGCTTTATGAACTAGTTGTTTATGTTTCCCAGTTTCTAAAGACACTATACCTATACGGTCCATTCATGATTTTGTTATATTTTGTAATAAGTGTACATCAATTTTGATGTACTAACAATGTATGTAAAGTATGGGTCATTATATATTGGGTACATGATACATTACATCGAGATTAAACGAATAACTAAATATTAATATATAAATGTTACAATCATAACATAGCCATTAGAATAGAGAGAATGACTGGTATTAACTGAATTATTAAGAAATGATTTACATATGAATATGTAATTAATTATTTGGTGAACAATTAATTATAAATGAAAATAAAATAGTTTTTAAAATAAAAGGAAATGTTTTTAAGAAAATCTATTTAAATATGAAGAACTGTGTTTTATACGAATAAATAAACAAATCAAATTTTTTGAATTATATTAATTAAATATATATAATATATTCAATATAACATTTAAAATTCATCTTATGTGTTTTCTAGACTTGATATAATAACAAATAAGATTTTTCACATTAAAGAAGTATTTTTTTTTAAGGTAGTTTTGCCTCTTTTTCATGTAGAACTTGTACAAATTATAGTTTTTGACATTTTTATTAACTATAAATGACAAAATAAATTTCATCAATTAAATTTTAGTGTTAAAATATACTTGGATTTATTTTTTGGTATTTCTTTGATTTTTTTCATATTTCGATTAAATTTGAAATAATATTGGATTTTAATTGAAAATTGATAATTCATCAATATAATTTGTGGTGATAAATTATATCCTTAATTTTTTCAATTTTAATTAGATCATATTATATCATTTAATAAAATTTAGGTCATTATAATCAATTTCAAAGTGAAATTGGATATGAATACTCTGAAAACATTTAATCATTTTTTCATTAAAAGTTATTTTTCACATTTCATCAGTGTGATTAATTTTTCAATTTGTTTGGTTTCAAATTTGAAAAGTTGATTCCATATATGGAATCATAAGTAAAATATTTTTTAAATATTAACCTTTAGTTTTTTTATAATACGAATTGTAACTTTAGTAATATTTTTATTATAACAGTCAAGGGTAAATCAGGTAATTAAGGGTAATAATAATATTATAAAAATACACAAAAAATCGTCCTAAATTTTTTGGATGAAAAATTTTTGTCCATATAAATTAAAGGATCATTTATGTGGCCATTTGTGACCATTTTTATGGAAATATAACCTTTGTAATATTATATTCAAAGGAAATTCAATTTTTTCAGACTGTTATTTTTAACAGGAGAAATGTTTTCAATATGGGGATATATAAGGGTTTTTTCGATTATAAATAGTATTTTGAAATATAAATTTTTTTTCAACATCATGGTAATTTATTTATAAATTTTTTTGATAAATTAATTACCGTAATTGGTAACAAATGATGACACATTAATGGTTTAATTAATGTAATAATCACATAAATGATATTAGAAATATTAAAATAAATATAATTTAATATAATTAATGTCATCGATGATTTTTTTGGAATACATTGATATGTTATTGATGTGATAAATGTGTTTTTTTGAAGATATCATGTTTTTATGATATCTATAAAAATAGTAAGTGATGAAAAGTATCAAAATAGTCTTTACAAATATTTTAAATAAATGATATCTTATTTAATGATATAAAAATAAAAAAAATACAAAATTCAGAAAAAAATGATGTGACAATTCATAAAATTTCATAAAATTCACGTTTATTGGTTGATTGAAATTTTATAGTAATTATATTAACCCTCAATTTGTAAATTACATGATATCACTGTAAAAATATAAAAATATTATTTAGGGTTAAAAAAGATTAAGTTTAAAAAATTGTAAAAACATTACTAATTTCTAGTGGATGAATAAAGGTTGAAATATAAACCTCATATAATCTAAAAAAATTTGTTCTGAGCCATTTGTTATAGATTTTTTTTGTATATTAATCTAATAATTTGAAGAATTTTAAGAGTTCCCCACCCATCTCTTATAAAAGGGCCCCAATTATTATTAATTTAATACAATTAAAAGCCTATTTGTAGCTAAAATACCTCCAATTACCTTTATAGATCGCCTCACCACATTTTAGAGGCCATATATTATGTAAAACACCCTCTTTAGAGAAGTTATATAGTAAAGAGAAGGTGTTTTCATGAAGAAAATGTATCATTTTAAATTAAGTGTGTCAATTTTTTGTATATTATTTAAACCCCATCAAATATTCTTAAAAACTGATGAAATAATAACTTTGGAATACTCCATATAATGAGATATGATTATGATAATTTCATCACCTAAATCTATTAACACTTCCATCACATGGGAAAATGAATAGCCAATCTTGGGTACTACAGACTACCCCCTCATGATCAAATATAATTTTTATCCATCACCATATCTCAAGAATGGTTATAATGATGGAATGATTTTTTATATATGATATTAATGAAATATTTTGCATTATAAAATAATAATATATCATATATGCTTTTAACATTCCATGAACACAAATATTATAACGTCATTATTGAGTACGTGTAAACTATCAACTCTACAAAGCGATGTGATTCAATTTACATCACCATATCACATGAATGATATATACAATTATATTATAATGATTAATATAATAGTAATTATATTAATATTATTATGGGGTTATTAAATAATAAATAAATTCCATCCATAATGAATATTGAAAAATGAAATCATTAATCCGGCATATATACAACTTACTATCTCCCTGATTGTAACATTGTTAATTTTTCTTATACATATTGAATGAGTGGGCTTAAAAAAATATATAGAAGGTAATATTAATTAATTAATATTACTATGGTGATGAAGTAATTATGACCACATTGACTGTTGACATCATACCAAATTCATTTTGGACTAAAGTGCCGAATATCGTCACATCATCCCACATGAACATAAATAATTAGTTAACTGTCATAATATGATAATAAGTGATATAAAACTAATAATAAAAATTAAAAAAGTTATCATTAAGGTTAATAATTATTCAATGTTTACCATTCAGGAAGATAGTTATTTTACATGACATGTCATACTCATGTTATGGGATTTCATCTCAATTACAATTCATTTAGACATTTCTTGATGATACAGACCATTATTAAATTATTAAATGTATATAAATCCCCTTTTAAATTACATATCTAAATTATATCTATTATAATTTTATTTTATGTTTTTTTAAATTTAATTCTTTAATGTATCATATAATTTAAATTTTGAATGTGGAATGAGATGCTTTGAATATTTAGTTCTTTAATTATCATATTATTTTATCCATGACAAAATTCATGATTTTATTTTTCATATTAATTTATATGGATATAAAATTATTATAAAATACATTTTATATCAATTTTAATATTTAGAGTCCTCTATAATCATTCATTTGTTAATAAAACCCTACGTTTCCTTTTATGGGAATTTTTTTTTGATAATGGTTTTTCAAAATGGATTGATTATTTTTAAAACATGTAATGCTTTCTTAAGTGTGAAAAAGATATTTTAAGAGTGATATGTAAATAATTGAATAATTTTATGTGTAACTATTATGTAATTGTACTTGAAAATCGGATGGGTGGTTACGTGATAAATCAAGGACCGAGGGGTTACGTTATAAACTCCAATGCATTGGGAATTAATTCCAGTTAAGTTAATATTCTATTTGTAAGTGTAATATTGTCATGAACCGGCTTCACCAAGATGAGATAAGATACACCAAACTACCAGACGCTTCCTTCTTCAAGTTGAATGAGAGACAATTAACCCAAAGTCCCACCTTCAATAGGACATTGAGTGGAGACTAGAACCAATGGTATATAATCACACACAAAATGGAAGGAATTTCAGTTTTTATAGAAAATGATTGGGAGAAAAGACGATAAATCTCAAACAAATCCAAAGGAAGAATGTAAAAGTAAAACCAAAAGCCCTTTTTCCACATTCATGTTCAATATGAAATTCTACATGGTACAAGAAAACTCCACTGGGGAAATACCAAAATAAATGAAAATAAGTAACGTTAACTCCTGAAGCCTGAGATAGTAATGTCTGGAATGGTCCTCAAAGTCCTCCTAGAAACCTGAAAGCGGTTTTATATATGTAGAGTGACTGTAAAGTTATACACTGTAGGGAAAACCAAAATCTCTCGTGCATAAGTGGGGAGGCATTCTAATGACCCGTGAAAGAAAATGATATAACTGGAGCACATAGAAAAGAAACTATTCACCCAAACCGAACCAAGTCATACTCCCCAAATAACGTAATTCATGTAAAGTAGCAGTAATAATACAATGATGTTTGGGAACCCCACACCACTTCCCCACTAGTTATTGATGACACCCTATGCGCAGAACTACCTCTCTATTTTCACTGTAGTCCCACTATCGCACAAATAACATCCTTTTGGGCCACCACAACCACACATCATTCCCAAAGACACCTAGGCCACAAAAAACACACACATCCACGCCCCTAGACACCAAGGCCATAACAACCATTGCCACGCCCGAAGATACTTGGTCCTTAACCTGAAGAAACATGAGAAGCAATCATGCCCGATCACACATGGGACAACCACCCCAACATACCCTACAAAAATAATCTTGGGAAATAATGAACCTCAGACAGTCATAGCCTTCCTGAAGAGTCTTGGTCAACTTCAGAGAGGGACCAGAAAAGGAGCTAATAACTAGCCACTCATAGGAGTATTGGAAAAAAACCATCCACCATGATATGGGGGTGTTTGGAATGAAGTGATAATCGTGGGTGGGGTAAGAATAAGAAATAAAAGGACTATATTTATACAAATTGGTAGATAGGAACTCTTCCAAACATAAGGGTTCCAAAACGAGTCCATACACAAACATCTTTGTTACTATTCATTCATACAGAAGCACAACGACCACAACCAAGGCACAACACATTATTGTAAAATAATTCCACATTGAACCCATTCATGTTATCATATACAAGTGATTTAATTTAATTAATTATTCACTACCAGGCAACTAACAGGAATAGCCATAAGCCACGAATGGAAAAATAGCCAAGCAGTATTTTAAGAATTGACACCAGATTCTCTTGTAATGTCACAACAACAAAAGGGATTTGTGAGTTCCCTCAAGGTAGTGTAACCAAAAAAAGCCCCAACATATGACCCTACATGAACCCAAATCCACAACCATCAACTTCAAAATAGATGATCCCATCCCCATCCATGTCACCTCATAAGCATCAAACAGAACAACCCTACTCATCACCAGAAAAGAGCAAGGGAGTTTTTCAGATTTAATCACGTCATTCATTATGTTCTTTATTTTTTTCGTTAATTGGGTTGATAATATAAGGATTTTTGTTCATTGGGAAACCATTTAATTAATAGAGTTTGCATTATTAACCAGTTTCCATGTTATAGACATTTAATCATAGGATTATCCAGAAAACATAAGTTTATTAATGTGCAAGACAGGAGTGCCAGCCACTACGATTTTAAGTGGTCATAGGCCCATGTAATTAAAAACATGTAAAGGAAGATAAAAGAATACAACATCATCATGAAACTCACACCTTCATTCATTAAAAACCATTTATTATCATTTTTAAGTTTTGGTTGCATCCATCCCCCAATGGATCATTATCGTACCCACCTCACATATTACACAGTAATGAGAGGGAAAGGAGAACCCAACTTGGATGATCAATGATCAATGTTTTCTCCTTGCTCCATGAATTGGGGATGCATGAATTATAGGGGAAGAACCCCAAGGACTCCAAGATTGAGTAGGAAAGGCTCTGGCACATGCACACAACTAGCCCCAAGAAGAGGGATTCCAAACACACCAAGGAAAGGTAAAGAGGCCATCCAAGAAGAAGAATGAAACTCCATGTGATATATTGAGAGATCACAGAGTTACATGATAAGAAATATTGAACAAATTTAAAGGAGGATCGTGGTTTCACCATGTGATTGGACTGTTACACACAATTTAATTAATTGTTATTCAATAATTCGCATCGGTTAGGTGGAGATAATGGCAGTGAGTTAAATGGAATCAAATAAACCAAAAAAACATGTAATGGGGGCATAGATGAATACATGGGAAAGGGTGTGACTATGGGGAAAATTCCACCTATTTTGGTAAGTCAAGGCTTTCCTAACTCTTGGGGGATTTTAGATATCCTTTTTGGGATTTAAATTTCATTTAATGTGGTATGAAAACACTTTTACGTCAACAGATACGTTGTGCGAGTGGAACTAGAAATAGTGGGAAATAAGAAAAAATCAAGGGTTGTGTTGGAATCACCTGTTTTGATAATCCCAAATCATGCTTAAACATTAATTCCTATGTATTTAAACCTTGCATTAATCTTATTATTCCATGCTTAAACGTATTTTATTCTAAACAGTTTATATTCTTACTCTCATAACTTTACTGTAACAGCTTACATTAGCATTTACATAAGTTTGGTATTGTTAGCTACCAGTCAGAGTTTTATTTTCAAAGTCACAGTTACAGCTAACTGTCACCTTAAGTTACTGTTGCAATAAGTTCACAGTTACAAGGTTACAGTCGAAGACTAATACAAGCTTACAGTTACGAGTCTACTGCTATCTATTGTCAAAGCTCACAGACGAAGGTCACAGTTACAAGACTTCTGTTCAAAGTTATCTCTGCTCAAGTTCACAGTCGAACAAGTCTACAGTTGAAACAAGTTCGCAGTCGAACAAGCTTACAGTCATAAGTCTATAGTCAAGGTTACAGTTAGACAGCTTCTGTCTACTAAGTCTACTGATGATCGAAGTCTACAGTTGACAAAGGTTACAGTTCTACAAATTTGATGTTACAAGTCTACAGTTAGAAAGGCTACAGTTGCATGGAGTAAAAGCTACCATTGCAAGCCTACAGACAGCAAGCCTTTTGTTGAAGTCAGCAGTCAGAAGAAAGTCCACAGTTGGAAGACCACAGTTGAAGTCCACAGTGACATACATTCTCGACCAGTTTATTATTATTATATTTCTACTTTTTCTTTACCAATTTGTTTAATACTAATCTAACGGTCATGTCTAGCAAGATGAATACATCTAACATTATTTATTTATATTTGCAGACATATCAAGAAATAATACAATGTACGAGGAAGATCGCACGTGCAACTCCAGACTATTTATCTTGTCGGCCTCGGGTGAACAAAAAGGGAATATATGGAGGAGTATAAAAAGAAGAGAGAAGCATTCAAGAAGCAAGACATGAATGGAACAGTTACACTGAGTCTAACATCTACAACTGAGAAGGAGAGATGCATATACACAAAAAGGAAGAACTCTCGAGCATTCATTCTGAAGAACAAAAGAGACTCAGTGAACCGACTGAAAGAACCGTCTCCTAAAAGCCATGCTGTGAAGCACTCAAACTAAAAGAAGCTGATCACTTGAACATCTGGAAGTCTGGAAATCCCAACACTCTGTTTTAGTGTCAACTTAGAGAAAAAGGACCAAAGCTTCAAGTCACTCATTCCTACGAGTCCAGAACTGATCTGCCAACACTATAGATCACTCTAAACCTTCTTCATTCTATCTGTTTCTCTACTGTGTTTTAGTTTTCTACATTTTGAGCAGTGTGTGTTATCTGCTGTATTAAACACACACACTGACTCCTGTACTTTCACTGGAGGATCTGTAAATCCTCAGCAAATCTTTTTGCACCCCATTCCCCACTGTGGATAGTGGTAGAGGTCTTGTGACCTGAACAGCTGGCTGCTGTTGTTTGTTTTCCCACGAAGAACTGTGGTAGAGGTCTTGTGACCTGGACAGTGTGTTCACTGTTGTTAACCCCGATCCAGGGTGTGGATCATTTTTTATATAAACTTTTGAGAGGACTAAGTCTCGGCTTGAGACTGAACCTCTTGGTTAATTCTCTGTGCTTGTAGTTATACTCTATATCCATACTATACATATTTATTTCATTTTCCACTGCTATTACTTTGAAATATAATCT
This sequence comes from Viscum album, assembly GCA_963277665.1. NCBI lineage: Eukaryota > Viridiplantae > Streptophyta > Magnoliopsida > Santalales > Viscaceae > Viscum > Viscum album. The sequence goes on along the minus strand of CAUJRU010000025.1, from coordinate 3,390,316 downwards.
ATCTTCAAAGATACTTTGATAATTAAATTCGCAAGTGTTTATGTTTGTTATAAATCAGTAAGTTAGTTTCAAAAGTTAATTTAATCATAAGATTAAGTTAACTGAGAATTAATCAATCTTTGAGAAACTAATTGAACCTTTATAATCTATATAAATTCACTACAGTTTAATTTGTTTTGAAATTGGGGGATTTTAATAGAAATTGTTTTTAACATAAATTTTAATTGGAACTCAATTCACCCCCCTCTTGAGTGTCCACTCCGACCAACATTTGGTATCAGAGGTTGTGTTTATCTCTGTTATACTTGCTCGAAGTTTTATTTTAACTCTCTGTTTTTAAAACTGTGATTGTAGTTTTATCTAAAAGATCTTAAATTTCTGTTAGTTCTAAATTTTATCTCTTTAAAACATCTTCTAAAATTTCCTTATGGATAATAGACTAGAAGGTGCTGCTACTAACAGGCCACCCTTCTTTAATGGTGTGAATTATGCCCAATGGAAGCTCAAAATGAAAATTCATTTGGAAAGTATGGGTTTTGATATTTGGACTGCTATAGAGTCTCAATACAAGATTCCAGAAACTGAAAGAATAACTTGGTATGAACCTACTAAGGTAGCTTACAATAATAATTGTAAGGCTGTGAATGCTCTCTACTGTGCTCTAGGAGATGAGGAGTTCAATAGAATTTCTGCATGTAAAACTGCTTTTGAAATCTGGGACACCTTAGCTGTTTCTCATGAAGGAACAACTAATGTCAAGGAAATGCGGTTAAATACTTATACTATCAAATATGATAACTTTAAGATGAAATCTGATAAACCTATTTCTGATATGTATCTCAGGTTTAATGAGATAGTCAACACAATGAGCTCACTCGGAAAGATTGTTCCAGCAAAGGAGCAAATCATGAGATTATTGAGATGTCTGCCTGACAGATGGAGAGGCACATCCGTTTCAATTAGAGAATCCTGTGATATTGGAACTTTGCCTGTCAAGGAGTTAATTGGTAAGCTGATGATGTACGAAGAAGAGCTAAAGGTGAATAAAGAGGAAGATGAGGAACCAAAACGAAAATCTGTAGCTTTTAAGTCTACTGCATCAAAGAGCAAAGACAAGGAGAAAGTGCATATACCAACTGAAAGCTCATCTAGTGAAGACTTAGATTCTGACAGTGATGCCGAGATGGCACAAATAGCAAGGAGATTCAAGAAGTTCTATAGGAAGAAGAAGTTCTTCAGAAAACCAAACTACAAGGGTAAGTATGATAGACAAGGTAATTGGAAGAAAGATTGGAAGAAAACTGATAAAGAAGAAGACATAGTTTTCTATGAATGTAAAAGGAAAGGACACATCAAAGCTGACTGTCCTAAGTTAAAATTCAAGAAGAAATATGAGTACAAGGACAAGAATTATAAGAAAGCTATGAAGGCCACCTGGAGTGCTTCGGAAGACAGCACAAGTGAATCAGAGTCCAGTGATTCTGAAAGAAATCGTGCTAATATGTGTTTCATGACAAACACATCTGAGGTAACCTTAGACACTCCCACTCTAAACTCTTATTATTCTGAAGGTGAAGCAGAATCTGGTTCTGATTCTGAAAATATGTCTAAAGATGAATTGATTGAATACTGTAATATGCTGGAAGAAACGTGTAATGAACTAAAGGATAAATACAAGTCTTTAAAGAAACAGCATGCTCTTACTGCAAGTGTCAAGTCTGCACTTGATATAGAAAAAGAGAAAAATGTTCAATTATTAAAGGAGAATACAGAACTGAAACTATCTAATGAACAACTTAGAAAGGACTTAGAAACATTCACAAATGGAAAAGATACTCTAACCCAACTGCTAGGAAAGCAAGTTGCACCTAAGTATGCTACTGGCTTGGGATACCAACCTGGACAAAGACAGTTTACTAAAACCTGATTTATTAAGTCTGGAAAAAATCCTGCTAGTTCCAGTTTTGGAAATTCGTATGCCTCAACTGGTTATTTAAATAGTTGTAGATCAAATAAAGTATATCTCTCTAAATCTGTTGCATCTATTAATTGTATGGGACCCATAAAACAAATCTGGGTACCTAAATCCTTGATTGCTAACATATCTGGACCCAAGAAAATCTGGGTACCAAAGTCATTTCCTGTCTAATCTGTTTTGTAAGAAATCTGCTTGAAAAGCAATTACAAGAAGGTATGGTACTTAGACAGTGGATGTTCAAGACACATGTCTGGGGACTATTCGTGCTTCAAAAGATTAATAAAGGTTGATGGAGGATATGTCACTTTTGGTGATAACTCAAAAGGAAAAATCATCGGCTTAGGCCAGATTGGTAACACTGACTCAGTATTAATTTCCAAAGTTTTATTTGTTGATGGACTTAAGTACAACCTACTTAGCATTTCTCAATTGTGTGATGATGGTTTTAATGTCAAGTTTGAAAACAATTCTTGTGATGTTTATAATTCCAAAAATGCTTTAATATTTTCTGCCTTAAGAAATGAAAATGTTTATGCTGTTGACTTAAACACTTTAGCTAAACATAATGTTACTTGCTTAAATGCTTTTCATAAAGAGTCTTGGCTGTGGCATAGGAGATTAGGACACTGCAACATTCACTCACTTTGAAAACTCTCTAAGAAACACCTAGTTAGAGACCTACCTAAGCTTGAATTCCCAAATGACAAAGTGTGTAATCCCTGTCAAAAGGGAAAACAACACAAAGTTTCTTTTAAACCAAAGAAAGAAGTTTCAACTTCTCAACCACTTGAACTGGTTCACATGGATTTGTTTGGACCATCAAGAATTTCAAGTCTAAATGGGATGCACTATGTTTATGTTCTTGTAGATGACTTTTCTAGATATACTTGGGTATACTTTCTAGCTCACAAAAGTGAAGCCTGCTCTTCCTTTGTTAAATACTCTAAGTCTGTAGAAAATCTTAGTGGACTTAAGATTAAGACCTTGAGGAGTGATCATGGCCATGAGTTTGAGAATAAAGAATTTGAATCTTACTGCTCACACAATGGCTATAATCACAATTTTTCTTCTCCTAGGACACCTCAACAGAATGGTGTAGTGGAAAGAAGAAACAGAACCCTGCAAGAAATTTCTAGAACCATGCTCAATGAATATGACCTGCCAATTTACTTCTGGGCTGAAGCTGTAAATACAGCCTGCTATGTTATTAATAGAGTCTTGATTAGACCGGTTCTTAAGAAAACCCCTTATGAGTTGTGGAATAATAGGAAGCCTAAGGTTAATTACTTTAGAGTTTTTGGATGCAAAGTCTTTATTCTGAATACTAAAGATAATCTTGATAAATTTGCTCCAAAAAGTGATGAAGGAATTTTCTTGGGTTACTCTATGTCTAGTAAAGCCTATAGAGTGTTCAATAAGAAAACCAAATGTGTGGAAGAATCTGTTCACATCAAGTTTGATGAGACTGATCCACATGAGCCTAAAACTTCTCTTGAAGATGTTGAAGAAGACTTATCTGTTCTGGACCTAAATGACAAATCTAAAGAACCTGTAATCAAAACATCCAATTCTGGACTTTTTCCAGAATCTTCCTCTGTGGAACCCGAACCTATAAATGAACCTGAAATCTCTAGTCCAACCTTTACCAAATCAACTAGGATTCTAAAGAATCATCCTTTAGATGTTGTTGTTGGTAATCTTGATAGAGGAACACAAACTAGAGCTTCTCTAAGAAATCAGGTTGAACATCAAGGTTTTCTTTCACAGCTTGAACCCAAAAATGTCAATGATGCTATCAGTGATGAATTCTGGGTAATGGCTATGCAAGAAGAACTAAATCAGTTTGAAAGAAACAAAGTTTGGGAATTATTAGAAAGACCTAAAGACACTCTTACCATAGGCACTAAATGGGTGTTTAGAAACAATGTTGATGAGTTTGGTAATATAATCAGAAACAAAGCTAGGCTAGTTGCACAAGGGTATAGTCAGGAAGAAGGAATAGACTATGAGGAAACCTTTGCACCTGTGGCTAGACTAGAGGCCATTAGGATATTACTTGCTTATGCTGCTCATCTGAATTTCAAACTATATCAAATGGATGTTAAAAGTGCTTTTCTAAATGGATATATAATTGAGGATGTATTTGTGGAACAACCTCCTGGTTTTACAAATCCCCATTTTTCTAATCATGTTTTTAAACTATCTAAAGCTTTATATGGTTTAAAGCAAGCTCCAAGAGCTTGGTATGATAGGCTCAGCTCTTTTCTTATTTCGAAAGGATTTACTAAAGGGATAGCTGATCCTACTCTTTTTATTAAATGGATTTCTAAAGATGTCTTAATAGTACAAATTTATGTGGATGATATTATTTTTGGATCTTCTAAAAATTCTTTATGTGTTGATTTTTCAAAAATTATGCAAAATGAGTTTGAAATGAGTTTAATGGGAGAACTCAAATTTTTCCTTGGATTTCAGATCTTTCAAAATAAAAATGGTATTATTTTGAACCAAAGTAAATATATTAAAGATCTTCTAAAATGTTTTTCTTTGGATGGAACCAAAGGCAGTGACACACCTATGAGCACCACTTGCAAGTTGGACAGTGATGAAACTGGTGAACCAGTGGATCAAACCAATTACAGAGGTATGATAGGTAGTCTACTGTACCTTACTGCCAGTAGACCTGACATCATGTTCAGTGTATGCATGTGTGCTCGGTTTCAAGCCAATCCAAAAGAGTCTCATTTGACTGCTGTTAAAAGGATTTTCAAATATCTAAAACATACTCCCAATTTGGGATTATTTTATCCAAAAGGACAATCATTTGATTTATTAAGTTATTCTGATACTGATTTTGCTGGCTGCAAGTTAGATAGAAAGAGCACCTCTGGAACATGTCACATTTTAGGCAAGTCACTAGTATCTTGGTGTAGTGAGAAGCAGAATTCTGTTGCATTGTCTACTGCCGAAGCTGAGTATATAGCTGCTGGTAGTTGTTGTGCACAAATCTTGTGGATGAAACACACTTTACTAGACTATGGATATCAATTCAAACATATCTCTATAAGGTGTGACAATACAAGTGCTATTAACATTTCTAAAAATCCAGTATCTCATGCTAGGACAAAACATATTGATGTGAGACATCACTTTTTGAGGGATCATTATCAAAAAGGTGATATCACTCTTGAGTTCATTGGCACTGAACATCAGTTAGCTGATATTTTTACAAAGCCTTTGAATTCTGAGAGATTAAGTTTCATCAAACATGAGTTAGGTATGATTAATTATAGCACAGCTAAGACCTCACAGTTGAAACCTCACAGTTGAGACCTCACAGTTGAGACCTCACAGTTGAAACCTCACAGTTGAGACCTCACAGTTGAAACCTCACAGTTGAAACCTCACAGTTGAAACCTCACAGTTGAAACCTCACAGTTGAGACCTCACAGTTGAAACCTCACAGTTAGACCTCACCGGTGTACCTCACTGTTACATCTCTCTGTAGGCTGTTTCGCTGTTTAACCTTAGTCTATTTTTGCGGGAATTCGAACCGTTTCTTTTCTTTATACTTTTATTCCTAAATCCCTAAATGATAAAATTGAGAACATCGAACATATCTCAATCCACTCATCTCGACCCTTGCTCTCTCAAGTCCTAAACCCTAAACCTTCAACCGAACCTCGAAACCTCATTCAGTTCCAATGGCCAGAACAAAGCGACCCCCGACTGTCAATGAAGATGCACCAATGCCAAAGAGGACTCAAGTCGAATCCAGTGGCACCGGGAACGCCTCGATAAGACCTGTCAATCCACATCTGACTAAGAGAGAAATAGTTGCTGAGAAGGAGCTAAGTGAAGAGTGGATTTTATCGAGCAGATCATTAGTACTGGCAGTGCTTAATGAGCAAGGATGGACCGAATGCTTCGCAAACAATAATGGACCGTACTACCCGAAGCTGGTGAAGGAATTCTATGAATATCTACAGTTCGAGGAAGAGGATGATCTGCATAGACTGGTATCCAGAGTAAATGGCAATGAAGTCAGTTTTTCATCAGTTGAATGGGCTGCTTGTTTAAGAGTTCCTCATGAGGGTATTTACAACTACTATTCTGGAGCGGCTCCTCCAAATAGTAGAATTTTTGATCATGAGACGGCTCTGGAATAACTGACAGGTAATGGCACAGTAAGAAAGGTTATTGCTGCTGAAATGAATGGAGAGGACAGACTTCTGTTTAAGTTTATTCAGCGTGTACTGAGTCCTAGAAGAGGAGATTTTGCAACTCTGAAGCACCAGTATATTTACTTGATGTACTTATTAAAACATGGAAGGAAGATCAACCTTTGTAGGTTGCTGATGGCTCAGATGGAGGACATGATAAAGGCAAGCTCAAAATCAAGTGCCTTGTTTCATGCTAAACTCAATTCGGTTATGTTGAAAGTGAAAGGTGCAGCTGGAAGTCAGGAAGAGTTGATAGTGGCAAAGAACAGTGTATGTATCTCGAAAGTAATATGCAAATTCATGAAGATCAGTTGGAATCCCTGGAAGAAATCATGGGTGAATGATGAGGAGAGAATCTATGAGAAATTTAGCCCTTCTACTCATCCCTCTAGACCGAGAGATAGGAGAGATCCAGGCTTAAAGCCTGATGAGCCTGAACCTGTATACTCAGATGATGAACAGACTGCAGTAGTTGGTAACTCTGCAAGAGAGAACACCCCAATTGATGAAGGGAGTGATCCTGATACTACTCACATTCCTGTCAGGACAGTGACGTTTGGAGCAGCAAGCCCTCCAAAAGAACTACCTAGTAGTGAACCTGTTCTAAGAGACAGTGAGACTGAGTCTACAGAAGAAGAAGAAGAAGAATCTCAGTATTTTGTCAAGGAAACCTCTGACGAGGATGATACAGTCGAAGCAAAAGAGGCTGGAACTTCAAATGAAAATCAAGAAACTGTTGCAGAAGAACTTAGTATGAGCCCTCTGATAGGGTATACAGACAAGTCAGTGTCTGACCAGGAAGCAAGAGTGGTCTCTACTACTGTTGTCATGGAAGTGGTTGATGACCCAACAGAGAGGGAGGCTAACCTCACTGCTGAACCTACAGAGGAAGCAAATATGGAACCTGCTAGAGCTACAGAAGAGAACTTAGAGTTACCCAGAGTTGAGTAGATAGTAGAAAGTGTTCAGAAAGGACCTCCAAGTGAGGGGGAGCATTTTGGTTCAGTCTCTGTACTGTTTGATATAGAAGGATGGACCTCAGATCCAGGATACATGGTGTTAGGACTCAATTATGAGGATTCAGATGAGGAAAACCAACCACCAAGAACTCCAGTTATCCTACTTAACAGCTCTCCAGTGTTAGAAACTGAAATATTGTCCACCAAAGAAGACCTTGCATCCTTAAAGAATGAAATGAAGGAGACCATCAGACAATCTGTTGCTGAATTGAAAACCAGTCTTTTTGATGAGCTGAAAAATGTGGAACAATCCTTAGAATTATCTCTAGGATGTGTTGTGGGAAGTCCAATCAAAGAAGTGATGGATGAAATGAAAGCGTACCACACTCAAATTGAAAGCTGGAATGGAGCAGTAGTGGCTCTCAGACAATCAGTTGCTTCTTTAACTGCCCTGAGCAGTTCTCAGACACAAGTGGCCAGTGAGATTCGATACATCAAAGAAGTGGTCAAGCAGTTTGTGGAAGTATTTGAGGCTTTCAAGAAATCAGTAAAAGAACACTTTAGCAATCAGGATGCTGTCATTCAGAAAGTGATTGGAAATCTAACTCAGTCTTTCAAGGAGACAGTGGCATTCTTAGTCAAGTCCCTTTCTTCATCTAGCTCTCCTGTGGACCTTGAGCAGTTTAGAAGCCTGCTCAGAGAAGAGCTTACTCAGGCCCGTGCAAATGACACATCAGACCTACAGATCCTTGCTACTACAAGAGAAGTCAGTGGCTTTGTTCGTGAGCACCTGCAGGCTGCTACTGCTTCTCAGGAGGCCATCAAAAGTAAAGTGGATTATTACTTTGATCGGATTTTCACCAAGCATCAGTTGAACAATCACTTCAAGCTCATGCTAGAAACTATGAAGCTGCCTCCTGTAACTCAAGCTTTCAAAGAACAAGTTAGCAAGCTACGAGAGTTGACCCCGGCTTTGGATAAATTCTTGGAAAACAAAGATGACTTCTTATCTGCCATGGACAGAGGAGGAAACATCATCATGGATTTCAGGAATCTGCTCCTACCTTTTCTTCATGTGGACTGCACACCTGTTATAGTTCCTCCTGCCCTACCTGTCTCCAACCCCAGTGGTTCTTCAGTATTGTCTCCTGCTGATGCCCTCAGAAGCCTTAGACCACTAATACCTCGGCAAGCTACTCACTACAGGCCTTCAGGAGCATCTGTTGCTGCCCCTCCAGACATTCCTGCTGCACTTCCTAAGCCTGTTGATCCTTCACCTACTGCTCCATCTTCTTCCTCCAAAGGAAAAGATCCCTTACCTCCAGATGAAAAGGATTGAGTCTGTTTATGTTTTTTTGATAGGGATCATGTATTCACGTTTTGGGTCATGTAATGCACTCCTTCTTAATACAATGTTTATTTTCTCTCTCTCTGTCTTTCTTTTTGTTAATCACAAAGGGGGAGAAATAGGGAAAAATAGATAGGGGGAGAAATGGGGAGAAATAGGGAAAACTCAAGGGAGAAATGAACCTATACAAAGAAGAGAAATCCTTGCAGATTATACCTAATTTTTGTGCTCATATTGCTAATACTGTGTTTTGCACACTTCTCTCTGATACTTCTATATTTCATACTGACATAATTTGTGATTATCAAAAAGGGGGAGATTGTTGGAATCACCTGTTTTGATAATCCCAAATCATGCTTAAACATTAATTCTGATGTATTAAAACCTTGCATTAATCTTATTATTCCATGCTTAAACGTATTTTATTCTAAACAGTTCATATTCTTACTCTCATAACTTTACTGTAACAGCTTACATTAGCATTTACATAAGTTTGGTATTGTTAGCTACCAGTCAGAGTTTTATTTTCAAAGTCACAGTTACAGCTAACTGTCACCTTAAGTTACTGTTGCAATAAGTTCACAGTTACAAGGTTACAGTCGAAGACTAATACAAGCTTACAGTTACGAGTCTACTGCTATCTATTGTCAAAGCTCACAGACGAAGGTCACAGTTACAAGACATCTGTTCAATGTTATCTCTGCTCAAGTTCACAGTCGAACAAGTCTACAGTTGAAACAAGTTCGCAGTCGAACAAGCTTACAGTCATAAGTCTACAGTCAAGGTTACAGTTAGACAGCTTCTGTCTACTAAGTCTACTGATGATCGAAGTCTACAGTTGACAAAGGTTACAGTTCTACAAATTTGATGTTACAAGTCTACAGTTAGAAAGGCTACAGTTGCATGGAGTAAAAGCTACCATTGCAAGCCTACAGACAGCAAGCCTTTTGTTGAAGTCAGCAGTCAGAAGGAAGTCCACAGTTGGAAGACCACAGTTGAAGTCCACAGTGACATACATTCTCGACCAGTTTATCATTATTATATTTCTACTTTTTCTTTACCAATTTGTTTAATACTAATCTAACGGTCATGTCTAGCAAGATGAATACATCTAACATTATGTATTGATATTTGCAGACATATCAAGAAATAATACAATGTACGAGGAAGATCGCACGTGCAACTCCGGACTATTTATCTTGTCGGCCTCGGGTGAACAAAAAGGGAATATATGGAGGAGTATAAAAAGAAGATAGAAGCATTCAAGAAGCAAGACATGAATGGAACAGTTACACTGAGTCTAACATCTACAACTGAGAATGAGAGACGCATATACACAAAAAGGAAGAACTCTCGAGCATTCATTCTGAAGAACAAAAGAGTCTCAGTGAACCGACTGAAAGAACCGTCTCCTAAAAGCCATGCTGTGAAGCACTCAAACTAAAAGAAGCTGATCACTTGAACATCTGGAAGTCTGGAAATCCAGACACTCTGTTTTAGTGTCAAATTACAGAAAAAGGACCAAAGCTTCAAGTCACTCATTCCTACGAGTCCAGAACTGATCTGCCAACACTATAGAGCACTCTAAACCTTCTTCATTCTATCTGTTGCTCTACTGTGTTTTAGTTTTCTACATTTTGAGCAGTGTGTGTTATCTGCTGTATTAAACACACACACTGACTCCTGTACTTTCACTGGAGGATCTGTAAATCCTCAGCAAATCTTTTTGCACCCCATTCCCCACTGTGGATAGTGGTAGAGGTCTTGTGACCTGAACAGCTGGCTGCTATTGTTTGTCTTCCCACGAAGAACTGTGGTAGAGGTCTTGTGACCTGGACAGTGTGTTCACTGTTTTTAACCCCGATCCAGGGTGTGGATCATTTTTTATATAAACTTTTGAGAGGACTAAGTCTCGGCTTGAGACTGAACCTCTTGGTTAATTCTCTGTGCTTGTAGTTATACTCTATATCCATACTATACATATTTATTTCATTTTCCGCTGCTATTACTTTGAAATATAATCTATCTTCAAAGCTACTTTGATAATTAAATTCGCAAGTGTTTATGTTTGTTATAAATCAGTAAGTTAGTTTCAAAAGTTAATTTAATCATAAGATTAAGTTAACTGAGAATTAATCAATCTTTGAGAAACTAATTGAACCTTTATAATCTATATAAATTCACTACAGTTTAATTTGTTTTGAAATTGGGGGATTTTAATAGAAATTGTTTTTAACAGAAATTTTAATTGGAACTCAATTCACCCCCCTCTTGAGTGTCCACTCCGACCAACAGGTTGGATGCCGTTTAGTGAAACACCGTAATGGTTCCACCATCACGGTTCCACCGTAATGGGGCCACCGTAATAGGGCCACCAGTTTGGTGGATCACCATAAGTGGTTCCACCGATTCGGGCTGCGATCATGAAGGTGCAACCTCTACTATGCCACCATCACAGTGCCACCTTAACGGTGCCACCAATTCGTAGGAAAACATAAGTGGTTCCACCATTTTGGTGTGTGACCATGAAAATGTGATCACTACAGTGCTATCATTTTGATGGAACCATTTGGTGGAACCATGTTTTTGGAAAACATCTTAATGAGTCACCTATGGTCTCGAGGACACCCAAAACACTATAAATTTGTGATTGTAATGATCCAGGAGGGTCCGTTCTTTTACATCAAGTACCCCACATACTATTCTCATCCTTGAGAATACAAGAGTAAAACTGATGAATGGATAGGGGTCTGAATGACCGCCTCTTAAGATACCTCTCAGGAGAAAATCTCCTTGACATATAGGAACACCTCTCCCTCATAATGATCAAATGTAGAGCCAGTACCACTCCTCTCCCTTATTTATCCACACTAACATGTAATTTTCACACCTTCTAGTCACATGGATTATGGAGTCCCTTCCTTAGTGTAATGATACAATATGCTTTTGGATGCACTGACTCTCCCGCACGGGTTTAATCACAACCACATCAATGCATCTGGATTAGGGATTAGGTCCTCCCCTCCACACAGTCAAGACTCTTACCAAATTCAGAGAACAATGGAAACAAACCATCTCATAGTTAACAAGGAAATAATTACATCATAGTCAAGAAAATAACAACAGAGAACAAAACTAAAAACATCTCTAGGTAGTGGGCGCTCATATGTGCCTCCTGTTCCTAGGTACACTCCTTGAGGCCACCGTGCCTCAATAACACATGAACCAAATGAGTGGTTTCTCCACGAAACACCTTCTCTTCATGATTTTCGATCCTCACCAGTCACTCTACAAACATCATGTTGTCCTAAATATCTAGCATCCCCAAGTCAAGGATGTGCGGATCATCGTGTAGATACTGATCGAGATGAGACAAAGGAAGATGTCATGAAACTTCAGTAGTGGTGGTGGTAGATCTAGATAATTATACACTTTGATGACCAACCACAACACCTCAATGGGTCCAACAAACATGGGAGAAATCTTAAATCACCTGTTGAACCTCTGTTTCCTACGATGAGGAGAGACCTTCAAGAACACGTGGTCCCCGACCTCGAATTCCATGGGTCTCTTCCTATGATTGACATATTTCTTCTTCTAGATATGATCCGACTACATCCTCTCCCTTATATGCTGAACCTTCTCTATCATGCTCTTCACCACCTCCTGGTGAAAAACACAAACTTCTCTGACCTCTTTCTAGCACAAGGGTGAACGACAAATTCTCTTGTATAAGGCTTCGAATGGAGCCATTCCAATGGTAGAGTGATATATATTGTTGTAAGAAACCTCTACCAGAGGAATATGTCACACCCATGATCCCCTGATGTCTAAAACATGTGCCCATAGAATATCCTCCAATGTCTGGATGGTCCGCTCCATCTTCCCATATAGCTATGGCTGGAAAGCAGTGATAAGGCATAACTGGGTTCGAAAAGCATTTTTAAATCCTTTCCAGACCTGTGAGGTAAACTGTGTATCCCGATCTAAGAATATGAACCTCAGAACTCCATACAACCACACAATATTGTCCACATACCATTTTACTTTGGAATCCAACACAACTGAATCCTTGATTTCTAGGATGTAAGATAATTTCTTCAGTTGGAACACCACTACCCAGATAGCATCGTAGCCTCCATGAACCCTGGGTAGTACTGTGACAAAATCCATCGAGATTTCATCCCACTTACACTCCGTGACATTTAAAGGCTGCAACAGACCTCATGGGGCACGGTGTTTAGCCTTCACCTGCTGACACATGAGGCACTTTGCCACAAATGCTTCCACATCCCGCTTCACCCTGGGCCACCAAAACATACCCCTAAATCCTCAGTGCATCATCAAAACTCCTAGGTTTACTGCCAGGGGTGAGTTCTGGAACTCACCAAGAACTCTCTCGCAGATTTCCACTGGGACAAACAACTTTCATTGAAATAGAATTTTATTATCCTCGTCTTCCAACCATCCTTCCGGATCCTTTCCTTGGAAAACATGATCGCGCATCACTTGAACCACAAATACCCCCCCACTAAGTCTCCTCCAATTTTCGCAACAGAGAGTTCTGAACTATCATCTAGAATAGATAGCATATGCCATCATCCACCTTTGCATCCAGGTGTAGGGTAGGCAACTCTTCCATCGCCTTCTAAGCAACTTATGACTCTCAAACCACATATTTATGTGACTTTCTACTCAAGGAATAGACCACCATGTTCCCCTTTCCGAAGGTGTAAGAAATATCTTAGTCATAGTACTGAAGAAAACCCATACACCTCCACTACCGCAGGTTCAGGTCCTGCTGGGAGAAGATATACCTCAAGCTCTTGTGATCTGTGAAGACCACAAAGTGTTCCATGATGAGGTAATTCTACCACAACATTAGTGAAGATATGACCTATGTATGTTCCATATCATGTGTACCACAGTTATTCTCATGGGGATGAAACTTCCTAGCTCCATAAGAAATCACTCCATGTGGCTACATCAGTACACTCCCCAATCCATTGCCCAAAGAATCAGAGAACACCTAAAATGACACCCCTATTTCTGGAAATCTCCGCACTGGGGAAGTAACCAACAACCCATTTATATAACCAAGGGCATCCTAGCACAGCTCACCCTATACAAAATCTTGGTCTTTCCTGGTCAAGGCTATGAATGGTGCAGCAACCCAGGAGAATTTGGGATTGAATCTCTAGTAGTAACATGCTCGACCAAGGAAACTACGAACCGCTGCCATATTCATGGGTTCTTCCCAAGAAAAAACCACTTCTTCCTTCAACAGGTCCACTGTTATTCCCTTCTCGGACACCACATGTCCAAGGATGTGCAATTCTTGTATTCAAATCATGCACATAGAAAACTTCCTATAGAGATGGTGCTATCATTGGAACTCTAAAACCGTCCGCAGATGCTCGGGGTTATCCTCGTATGATCTTGAGTAGGTCAGGATTTCATCAATAAAGTCAACTATGAACCAGTTGAGATATACCCAAAAGACGGAGTTCATGAGCCCCATGAATATGGATGGTTCATTCGTAATGATGAATGGCATGACCACAAAATAAAAGTTCCAATATTTTCACCGGAAGGCGGTCTTCTAGATATCACCATCCTTCACCTTCAACTGGTGAAATCTTGACCTCATGTTGATCTTGGAAAACCATCATTCCCACTTCAACTGATCAAAAAGGTCATTGATCATTTGGAGTTGGTAACAGTTCTTGACTGTCACCTGGTTTAGCCTCCGGTAGTCAACACACAGCCAGAGACCACCATCTACCTTCCTTGAAAATAAGACTGGATCACCCATTGGTGATGTGCTCGGTTAGAGAAAACCCTTCATCATAATATCGTGAATCTGAATCCATAAATCTTGCAACTCAAAAGGAGAAATATGATAAGGATCCATCGAAATCTGACAGGCACCAGGATGAATGTTTATCCCGAACTCAACATCAAATTGTGGGGGTAGAGTCACCACATCTCCAGGGAAGATGTCAAGGTACTCACTGATGATCCCCATGACATCCACCATTTCCGTATCTACCGAATCCACTGACAGCTTAGCTAACAAGGAATGATGGGCCTCCACTAATCAACTTCTCACTTGGAAACCTCTCTCACGGATGGAAGACACACTTTGTCCAACCATATCTGAAAACATGACCCTTATTTTGAAGGAGTTGATAATGGAACATATAGAGAACAAACAGTCAATGAATAAAATGACCCCATAAGGATTTATTTTCCACTAAAGAAGGTTCCCATTGGATTGATGTGGCCCCAACATCAGTTTTCATCCCCAGTAAACATAGGAAATTCCAGTCTGACCTCTAACTGGAGTACTCAAAACCAGAGGCACGAGAATTGTATCTGTGTCCAGACACAATGTATGAAAAAAATGGGTGCAACAAAGGTGTGTGAAGCTCCTAAATCAAACAAGGCACGTACAAGAGTGTTAAAAAAGATGATGGTACCTCAAACATCTCTTGACCCTACAATAACTGCTACCTCTGTGCCGTGAAACATCCCACACCCAGCTCCTCTACCCCTCGGCTGTCAGCCGACTCCCCGGTCACACCCCGGTCGAGGTCCCTGAGGGGTGCCTATAGGTCGGCCTCCTCCTATGACGTCTGCTTTTAGAGGAGTGGGAGCTCGTTCTCCTTGTTTCTGCTGCTGAAATGTCCTGGCTAGAAACTGCTGCTTCTGATGTGGGTGTCGAACCATCCCACCCCCACTTTACTGCACTTGATCTAGGAACTGATTCCTACAGTTCCCAATACTAACAACGATGAATAATCTTAGTCCTGGGCCTACAAATAATGGGTGTGGACTGGGAGATCGAAACTAGAAATGATAGGGTATACTCCCCATTTGTCAAAACCTGGAAGGCCATGACGCTGGAGGCCTACATTTGATGACCTTCCCCTTTGATGAGCCCAACTGGCTCCCCTCTTGTTTTACACCTCCCCGTGTGTGAATCCTCTAAACCACTTCAACCTTGTTTTGTACCTCCATGTACATTAGTAGAGTGAAGGAATAACATCATATTGAAGAGAAGTTTGGAGGGCCTCCTCTAAACGTCTCTCCTGAGTCTCATCATCCGGAAATCGGTCTTCAGAAAAACGAATGAGATATTTTATCATAGTCCCCGCTCTCTAACTAACATACTCCCATGATAAATGGAGATTAGCTCCAACCTCTTATCATCATTCATTGTGGAAGAGATTAATTCCGCCCAAAACTCCCTCTCGAAGTCAATCCTTGAAAACTCAACCTCCCTCTTCTCCCTGAGATACAATTTCGACCACTAACGCACTGGTCCTTGCATCTAGATTACATCCAGATTATCCCAGTACCATATCAGATCCTGAATCAAGCTTAAATCTATCACCATCTCCTTGAGAAAACTTTTTCTCTCTATGTCCCAAACGCTTCCCTCGTACTTCCTGAGGGTCTGTCGTAGAAAGGCACGTAGAGTCTACTACCACTGGTCATCCTACTTCTCTCGATTAGCCCTCTGCTGATCATCCAAATCATCTTCATGGGACTCAATCACCCACACTACTCGTGGTCATCATTAGAGTTCCATGGCCGCAAGGTAAACATATAAATGCCAAAGACAGAGTGGTGTAGAAGATCTATTTTAAATTTTTCTTAAACATGTTATTCATTTTAAACTCCTGAAAAACCTAGAACACACATGAACACAAGTCATTATGATGCATGTACCTTTCATAGGTTCTCTACCCTAAAATCAATTTAGCCTCAACTGGTCGTTCGGTATGTCATGATTCCTTGCATCGGATCCAGAGGGGCCCTAAAATCCCATGTCATAGATGGTCTTCCCTGGACTATTTCATTCTCCAAGATTTCTTAACATTGTTTTCCAACCATCCCATGAAATCGTCACTTTTCCAAACTCTGAAATCCATCTTATCTCTCAACCATCACCTCAGATACCATTATGTCAAGACCTGTCATCCCCAAGATGAGATAATGGACAACAAACTTCCAGAACAATCCTTTTTCATGTTGAAGGAGAGATAATGACCCCTGAGTCCCACCTTCAATGGGCCCTGGAGTGGCGACTAGAGCCAAGGGTATATAATCACACACAATATGGAAGGTATTATCCTTTTTATAGAAAAGGATCAGGAGATAAGATGGTAAATCTCAAACAACTCCAAACGCTGAAAGTAAAAGTAAATCCAAAATCCCCCTTTTCAACATGCATGTTCATTATAAAATTCTACAAGGTACTAGAAAACTCCAAAGGGGAAATACCAAAAGAAAAGAAAAGGAGCAACGTCAACTCCTGAATGATAGATGGTATGTGAGTATGATATACTCTATAATACCAAATGTAGGATTGAATATATAAGTATAAGATGCTCAAATACAAGAGGGGGGTGAATTGTATACTTTAAAAAATTCCTTAGGAATTTTTTCATAACCAAACTTCACAACACCTCAATGTTTTATTGGCTTGCTCAATTCCAGAAAAGTGATTCCAGAAATGAAACATAAAAAAAGCTTACACCAACTAAGATTGTACCTTATATCATATAGAATCTAACTAAATCAGAGTACAAGTAAGGACGTATACGAAAGTTATACTTTCAACAAAAATAAAAAATGCATAGTTCAAAACAAATAGTAAAACTACAAGTAACAAACAATCACTCTTTTAACCCAATGAGAAGGGTATCCAACAACCCTCGATAAGAGGTCCCTTGATTTATACATTCAAGAATGGTTGTCTTACCCACACCAGGGTAAGCCCTCGATACAAAGATCAGAGTATATCTTGCTATCCCCGCAAGCCCTCAACTATCAGGTAGTCGGAACCTCTATCTTCTTATCCCCAGAAGCCCTCGATTTTACACAGCAACAATCAGAGTCGTATGAAGCAAATCTGCACGATGCAAAGTTTGAACAAACTGTTCAAACTTTCTGTATGATGCGTGAGAGTATATAAGAGTCCATATCTCTAGAAATCACTTCAACATCATATAAGAATGGTTGTCAAAGGTGTTGTCAAGTGTTTTTTATTCTTTTAAAATGAGATCCCATTTAAAGTCACTGATCCAATGGTTGGCTCCATCCTCCAAGGGTTATATTTCTCCTTGAAATTTGGAGGGACATGTACACGTGTCACTCAAACAACTGTTAGTTTATAATTGAAGGCACGACATCATTTTATAATAGAACAAGTGAAGGCATATCTAAAACTGATATTAGGAATGGAGAAAATGAATGTTCGGAATGAAAGTAAAAGTTTAGAGTCTAACTAGAAAATGAATTTTGAGTCTATAATAAAGAGATATTCGGATTCTGTTTATCATAAGAATAAGGAGTTGAACTTCATACAAGTTCATATCCATAATTCATAATCATCATTAACAATCAGAATTTGTAATGAGAAATAATAATCAGAATTCGTAATGTGAATTCATAATCAAAATTCTTAATGAGAATTCATAATCAGAATTCATAGTTAGAAAATTATATAAGTTCGTAATCAGAATTCAAAGATGGACATCATAAAAGATCGTAACAGAAAATTAGCCTTGCAGTCGTTGAGTATGTGTAAATTTAAAATTTATAAACCCTAAAAACTACTAGTATTGTGGTAACAAGGGTGTCGAACCACAGAGAAGGATTTATGTTGTACTAGTCCAGATTAAAACTAAAATAACAAAAAGATAAAAATAGAACACCAATAAAAACTGTATGCAAACATTGAAACAGACACTGATAGTGGGTGCGAAAATGAAGGTGATATGGTGAAATATATTGCTTGAATAGAGAGAAAACAGTAACGATGATTTTAGGGTCCTCAGGATACTTTAGACTGATTAAAAAGATATTATCCGCTTTTGATTGTTTTAATTTAATTACTCAGTGCATAGAAAAATGTTGTTAATCCACTGAGTTATCACTTCAGAGGATCAACACAGCACGATTAACTCCCTTGAGTCTCGATCTTTCGATCATGAACCTTGGATAAACCTTCTTAAACTGGAGAAAAGATGCATTGACCTTTTCCAATTCTCAGTACTTTGGTCAATGATCCATGGTGAAATGAATCATTAACACACCTGTCGGTCATTAGTTAATGCAAACAGATACTCAGAATAAATAGAAGAGAAAACCGAGTAATGAAATCGCACTGAGCAATCAAACAAGAAAAAGATGATGGATAGTTGGATGATCAGTTCTCTACAGCATGATTCCCGTAATCTATTTAATTACTCATTAAAACAGTAAAACAAATATAATCAGATAATGAATTAAGAAACATCTCCCGCGAGATTTCTCCTCTCTCCAGCAACTTCTTCGATTCTGATCCTCCTACTCAATGTATTTTATCCTCTGTTTTGGTGATGAGAAGGTTTGATGATTGATTTCGATAAATTGATGGATCGAGGGATATCTGGATTGAAGACTAGATGCTCGCCTATACGGAATTAATTTATGCAATGCTCCTACTCCTATCCCAGCGTCCCGCTTCTCGTATGGTTCCCCCCTCACTCTCTTGCTTAGAGGAGTCGTGTGTCCTCTTATTTAGATACGAAAACAGAAAACTAAAATAACATGAAGTGTCAATCCATGTGGCGCATCTTTGGGTGCGCTCATCACCAGCCTTTTTGTGAACTCCCAGTGACTGTACCCAACCCCTGTAATGAAACCGCGAATATCCTCGCATCTTTCCCATGAACAATTTCTTTTATCACTACTTAAATGAATAGTCCCCCTGCACGAAACACAGAAAAACAAAAACAAGAAAAATGAAACTAAAATTAAATAACATTATATTAATATTATTAATTAAATTAGTTAACGAAAATTCTTATTAATGTATATATAAATATAACACTTAATATAATTATTACTATTATATATTAATGTTAAGATTACATATTATTATTATTACACCTATAATTATTATCATATATTAAATGATATATATATTATATAATTTGTTATATTATATGTTATTATAGTTATATTATATATATGTTAATATATTAATTATATATTATATAAATATTATTATATATTATATTATATAAAAAATGAAAACAAAATGAGGGGGGGGGGGCTTGCGGTGCAGATGAGAGGGGAAAGGGGGAAGAGGAAGTGCTGGTGAGGGGCGAGGCCTGAGTAGAGGAGTCTCCGGTGGCTTCAGGTTGAAACGGCGGGACTTGCTCCGGCAAGCTCGGGTGCAGTGAAGAGAGGGGTTCGTGCGGACTGGGGGTGACTGCGCTGTGTTGTGCGGAGGGGTGTAATGGGGAGATAGTGAAGGAAGGGTCGCCGGCGTGATGATGTTGAGAGGGGAGAAGCCGATGGTGGTTTATTGGAGGTGCTGATGCTCCATCAGGGGGCGAGGGCTCAGCTGGGACATTGGCGAGAGCTTACGGCAGTGGTAGGGATTTTGTGCGGCATGGTGAAAGGCGAGGCGTTAGGGTTTCAGTGTGGTTCCTGGTTCGAAGCTTTGGTAATTTATTCTAAAATTTCTTCAATCTATTCATTTGAGGATGTTCAATTGTGATTCTTCGTTCAGATTTTGAGTTTTCTAGTGATTTGTTTCTTGTTCTTGAAGTTCGCTGCTGATATGGATTCGTTTTCTGATTTTTTGTCTACCGATGTAGATGCTTCGATTTTTTTATGTGATGTTTGTGGGAATTTTTATACTATTGGTATGTTTATGTGGAGCTTTTAGTGAGGAAAGAGAACCATGTGAGTCACTGTGAGGGTGCTCATGGTGAGAAAGGGAATGGAGGCACTGTGAAGGTGCTCATGGTCAAATAGTGCAGGAGTGGAATAGTGGGACAGTCATGTGGGGGAACCGGTGAGACAGTGAGGAAGTGAAGCGGTGATACGGTGCAGGAGGCAGATGTACCGTGAACCTACTATGGGTGAGGAACCATGAGTGCAGGAGAGTAAGAAAAGTGGTGGCACCGTGATGAAACAGTGCGACGTGCCACTGTGAGTACCTGCAAATTAAAAAGAACTTATTAAATAAATTAATAATTCAATTAAACCTAAAATTAGATTAATAAATTAATAAATTAAATTAAATAGAATGAAATTGAAAAATTAATAAATAAAACAATGCTAAATAATAAAATTAATAATACTTTATTTAAAAGAATGAATTTATTTGGGTTAAAAATTATAAACAAATTAAATGAATAACCACTTAAAATATTTACAGTCACTAACATAAATTAATTAACCCATTAATTAATAATGTAAATTAATGAATAATAAATATTAATTGAATAAACAAAAATTGTTGAAATTAATAAAATTATTAAAATACTAAAAACTAAAATGAGTTACTTATTTACAATTTAATGAATAAATAATTAGTTAATTTAATTAATGAATTAAAAAAACTAATTAGAATGAAAATTTATAAAAGAATAAATAAAAAAAGTCAAATTCACAAGACTAAATTAATTTAAGAAATAATTAGAATGGCACTAATGCGCATTAAAAGACATGTTTGAAACTAAAAGTTGATTATTCTACACATCAAGTATAAAAAAACACTTATTAATTATTTAATAAGAAACATAATTTTGATGTACAAAAGTCAATAGAAAATACAGAAAGGATGTGGCAATGATTATGAAAAAACAGTTACATCAAGAATTCAGAGTAGAACTTCATAAAAGTTCGTAACAGGAATTTGGATTCTAAAACACAATGCTTCATATCATTGTATTATACGATTCCGAGGTTTTAATTATGAATCCGATTTTTATACTTAAGAAAAATATTGATATGAACAATGAAAACATGGTAGGGGTAAATTTCCATTGGGAAGGAAATTTTTCTTTATGGAAGTAAAACAAGGGTAAAATGAAATTTTCTTTAAGATAAGGTGTTTATGATTTTCAAAACAAGAGGAATGATCAAATCATAAGGAAACCTTGATGGCATCTCAATAACCTCCTTATATGAAGGAATGTAAAAGTCATAAGGAAAACCTTATTGACTCAACAATCTCCCCCATTTTGGAATGCAAAAACATCCTTATGAAAATGAATGTAAGGACATAGAATAAATTTATAGACTTTGAAAATAAAGCTTATGTCCCTTTGTTTATGGATAATGGTGAATACGACTAACCCCCCTTTAGGCTTTGGAACTCTAAGGATCGTATTCTAGATTTTCGGAATGAGAATTTCCATTTGAAAATGGAAATATTTGTAAGGAGAAACTCCCCCTTAAATAAACTCCCCCTTACATAGGATGTTTCTTCTTTACATAGATATTTTTCCTTCTCCCTTTTATTATTCTTTTTCCTTCTCCCCTTTTGTTATTTTCAAAAGGAGTTTGAGGGAATTGAAAAAAATAATGTACCAGAAATATTAGTATAGGAAACCAAACACACAACAAATAATCCAGTACGATTGAAAGAATTAGTACAAGGGAAAAATACAACAAAAGATTGGAGGAGTCTATTTTGTTTCGTTTTCCTTGGGAATTAGCATCTTGAAAATAGTCTTCAACTTCTTCAACTCTTTATGATATTTCTCAGCTTTCTTTTCTAATGCCTTGATCCTGTCTTCCATAGCCTTTAGGTCTTCTACCTGAGCCATCATGGACTCTTACTAAGACATTAGCAATTCATCTTGCATCAAAAGATTTTCTTGTATCTCGCTCCAGAGATCCTACACTGTTTTCAATCTTTGAACAATATAGCTCAGCTTCCCATTAAGATATTTTATATCCTGAATCCGAGAACATTGTTCAAGACTATGTTTTTCCTGAAAATTTTCTGAAATATTTTTGATTTTGGCATCTTCAGTACCAAAGGATTAGTTGACATCTTCTTTGAACTAATCAATCTCTTTCATATCTTGATAAATCCTCTTAGATCATAGTGTTATTTTCCTACAATACCTTATGTGGACCTCGTAGTTGATAAGAAAATTTTTATGTTCTACCTCAATCTTCACACACATATCCATCACCATTGATACAGATTCTGACTATTGATTCATGCTGTGCTGAAGCATCGGGCATCTGGAATCTATTGTAGGAAAGATCGGAATGGTATCTACTAACTTAATCAAGGACTCAACAATAAAATCATGTCCCAATGCAGATGACACCGAATCAGGAAATTTAGAAGGAGATGGTTCTTCCTCTAACTCTACAAACATCCTCTTAGAGGATCCTCCTGCTTTTTTCTTCCTGATAATATCTTTTGCTGGGGTGTCAATAGCTACTTGTTTACCCTTGTCATCCTTCGAAACTACTTCCTAATCAGGACATTCCTTCTCACTTCTGGATAATTGTACAAACTTGTCTTCATCAAATTTTGTTTCTCAACTCCAGCATAAATGTACTCAGGAAGAATGAAGTCATGATTATGGCTGTCTTCCTCAGATGGTTTTCTCACCTTCTCTTCAACCTTCTGATTATATACAGGTGTAGCATGTCTTGATGATCCGGCTTGAGAAGTCAGGAGTGAAAAATTTTCTGAAGAACTCTTTTTTTCATGATACTCTTCAACCTGCTTGATCACATCATCACATCTACCACTACTCTTAGTTTCTTGCACTTCATATTCATATTTTTTCTCTTCCCCAACCTTCTCCTATGGTTTTTCCATATTCTTCTTTACCGGAGACTCAGGTAATTGTTCCACAAGAAAAGATTTCAAAACAAGGATGTTAACTTCCTTCAACATCTGGCAACTTGTGAGAGCAAAATTATGCCTCCCCTTAATATGATAGCCCCACGAAGCTTGCAGCCTTGGTGAAGATAAAGCACATGACTTCGCATAGATTTTTAAGGAGAACTTCTCCCTTCCATCTTCCTTGACAAAACATGATGACTAATAAAACTCTATGATCAAATCCGGATAGACCACATCCTGAGCTCCTGTCTTCGAAATGGATACATCTTCCTATCTATTGAGCTTGATGTTATTCGAAATTAGAGAGTCATACTTATTGTAGAAGTTTGGGTGTACCAACCTATCTCTATATATCTGCCACTTTGAGATCGTCTGGACTGAAGACATATCCTGAGATGGGGTTTCTAAAGACATTCGGACTAGGTACTTCTGAAGAATTTATAACGTCCTTTTGTAGAGGATCAGTGCTTCGAGATGCTAGAGCATGGAAACAAATGTGGGACAAACATCGTGGGTCCCCTTTATATAGGTGATGAAACTGACCATTCAACTTCCAAATCCAATCTAATGGTTAATACACTCTCTGATCTGATCTGACGGTTGAAAATATACCCGCAAGGAAATCTTGAATCCGATATTGTGATGTTTTATGAAAAAAATTCAGGTTTAAGGAAAAATGAATCTGAAAATTTAAAATACAAGAGAAAATACCAGCATGTAAAAATGATTAAGAAAACTTAAGTAAAGAAATCATACCATTCATATTGGCTAGGGAAATTATTCATAATAGGTGATATTCTTCTTGAAGAAAATTTGACTACAAAAAACTCACTAAAAAATATTAAAATATAAACGTTTTATTTGCAAAAATTTTCATACCAAAAATTGACTATGAAAATTATGAGTACAATAATTCTCATTACAAAAATTCTCATTTTGAAAATTTCCATTATGAATTATTCCAGAAAGAAAATTTCCAATTCAAAAATTTTCCATACTAAAGATTCAAAAACGAACTCTGAAACTATTCCTTACGAAAATTTGAAAAACCATCTAAAAATATTTTCATTATGGAAAATTTGAAAAACCAACTATGAATATTTTTATTAAAAAAATTTTGAAAACCCAACTATGAAGATTTTCATTATATTTAATAACAGATGTACTCCCCCTATGAAAAGGAGTTTATTACTGTAAAGAGATTGGTTCAAAAAAAAATTATTGGAGGAATAACACCTCATGGTAATCAATCCTAATTTTTGTTTAATGTATTCAAATCTATCGTCGAGTAATGATTTTGTGAAAATATCATCTAGTTGATCTTATGTTACAATAAAATAAATAATGATATCTCATTTTTGTGTGTGGTCCCTAAGAAAGTGATGATGAATGTTTATGTGCTTTGCACGAGAGTGATGTGCATGGGTTTTACTAAGGGAAATGGAACATGTGTTATCACACAAAATTTGAGTCTTAGTAAAAATCAATCCATAGTCTATGAGTGTGTGTTGCATCCACAACACTTGAGCACAACAACTTTCAGCTGCTACATATTCAGCCTCAGCTGTGGAGAGTTCTATAGAATGTTTCTTCTTGCAAGACCAAGAAACTAATGAATCTCTTAGGAAATGACATGTTCTGTATGTACTCTTCCTATTAATTCTACATCCACCAAAGTCAGCATCTGAAAATCTTTTTAAGACAGAATCATTTCAAGAAGTATAAAATAGTCCTAAATATATGGTTCTGTTTAAATAGTGAAAAATTATTTTCACTACCTATAAATGAGATTCATTTGGATTGGATTGATATATTTCACATAAGAATACTGAAAAGCTTAAGTCTGGACGACTAGCTGTCAAGTAAAATAGACTTCCAATTATTCCTCTAAAAGATGTTTGATCTACTGTATTCCCTGCTTCATCACGATCAAGTGTATTTGAGGAACCAATGAGAGTACTTATACTCTTAGTGTTGTCATATCCATACTTTTTAAGAAGATATTTGATATACTTATGTTGGGATATATAGATTCCTTCTGGTTTTTGATAAATTTTAAAGGCTAGGAAAAATGTTAACTCACCCATCGTACTCATTTCAAACTCAAATTTCATTATATCCACAAAAGAATCAGTTAAGGACTATTGAGTTGAACAATGTATAATGTCATCAACATAAATTTGAACAATAAAAACATTTTTCTTATCATTCTTTATAAAATGTTTTGGATCACCATTTCCCTTAACATAGTTATTTTGAAGTAAAAATCCTGTAAGTCTGTCATACCAAACTCGATGGGCATGTTTAAGTCCATACAGAGCATTCGTAAGTCTAAAAGCATGATTAGGATGTTTTGTATCTTCAAAGACAGGAGGTTGTTCAACAAAAACATCCTCTTAAACATAACTATTAAGAAAATAACATTTTACATCCATTTTAAAAAGTTTGAATTTGAAGAATGCTGTAAAGGCATGTAAAATACGAATAAATTCAAGTCTAGCTACTGGATCATATACTTATTCATAGACTATTCCTTCTTATTGATTATAGCCTTTAGAAACTAATCTAGTTTTATTTATAACAATGATTCCATTTTCATCATAGTTATTTCTGAAGACCCAATTTACTCAAGTAACAGAAGATTCCTTAGGTCATTCAACCAAGGTCCTGACTTTATTCCTTTCGAATTCATTTAGTTAATCTTTAATAGCTTTGATCCAATCATCATCACCTAAAGTTTCATCAGTGCTTTTTTGGTTCTTATTGTGAATGTAATGCTATATGTTCCTTTTCATTTCTTATGGATCTTCTAGTCCTTACAAGTTTATTGACATCACCCATGATGTTATCACTGGGATGATTCTTTAGAAACAACTTGTTTGGGTTTTGTAAAACTTTTTCATCAATATATGGTAGGAAATAATCTGGGGTAAATTTTTCAGAAGAATCGTCATGAACATTTTCCTTATTAGAAGGATTTTTTATCAAGGTTTGTTAATAAGTTATTGAAAACACATCCGAGGATGTAGGTTGGGGTTGTTTAAAAACAAAAGGATCAGTTTCATAAAATTAAACAAGTACTGTCTCTTCAATAGTACAAGTGTTTTTATTGAAAACTCTATATGCCTTAGAAGATGTGGAGTAGTCTAAGAAAATTCCTTCATCGGATTTTGGTGCGAATTTGTGTAAATTATCTTTAGTATTTAGAATGAATACATTGCATCGAAAAACCTTAAAGTAGGAAAGTCTAGTTTTTCTACCATTCCATAACTCATAAGGAGTTTTATTAAGAAAAGGTCTAATCAATACACGATTTATAGTATAAAAAGCAGTACTTACAGCTTCATCCCAAAAACGTTTGGTTACAGAATACTCACTCAACATGGTTCTAGTTATCTCTTAAAGAATTCTATTTCTTCTTTCAGAAAAACAATTCTATTGAGGTGTTTTGGGTGCTAAGAAGTTTTGAGTAATACATTTTCTACTACAAAAAGTTTCAAAATCAGACTTTTGAAATTCTCCTCCATGATCACAATGGGCAGTTTTCAATGGAAGGCTTTTCTCATTTTTCACTTGCTCTCTAAAAATTTTGAAATAAGAAAAATCTTCAGACTTCCTTGCTAGAAAATGGACCCATTTAAATCTAGTGTAACCATCAACCAAGAAAAATACATGATACATGCGCCCAAAGCTTCCAGTTTGTGTTGGAAAAAAAAGATCCATATGCACTAGATGTAATGCATTAGTGGTTGAGACTTCACCCACATATTTAAAACCTGATTTATGTTGATTGTTATATTGACACGGATCACAAAATTTTGAAGAATCAAATCTATGCTCTGGTAGATCCGTAACTAAAACTCTCTTAGAAAGTTTGCATAAGTTCTGAAGGATACAATGTCCTAAGCTTCTATGCCACAACCAGGAATGATCTTCCATTGCACTAAGGAAAGGTATGTCTTGGCTTCAAAGGTCTTCTATGTTTAGTGTATAAAATTTTTCTTGCCTATTGGAAGCAAGAATAAATTCCTCCTTGGAATTGTGTACTAAGTACTTATCATTCCTAAAATTCACAATGTAGCCTTCATCACACAATTGGCTTATGCTAATGACGTTGTTCTTAAGACCTTTTAAAAATAAAACATTTGAGATCAATGCTTTTCCAAGAAGAAAAATGTTACCTATAGCAATAATCTCTCCCTGAGCATTATCTCTGAAAGTTACATTTCCTCCTTTCGTTTTGATAATATTTTCAACATAGTTTTTGTTACCAGTCATATGCTGGGAACATCCACTGTCCATGTACAATATATTGCTATTGGTACTTTCCTATTTTCTGGAAAATAAGAAAACGTTCGATTTTTGGAATCCAAACTTTCTGGGATCCGGAATTTTCAAATAACAAAATTTTGGGTATCAACATTTTTTTAGAAAAATAACCTTTATGAAACCCAAGAGATTTAACTCCATTCAAGGATCAATTTTTCTTCTAATTCCCACCACTTTGACACTTAGTGAAAAAGGGGGCTCTAGAAGGAAAAAATAGTTGTTTTTGAAAACCGGTTTTTGGTGAGTATAACCTAATATAGTAGTGTTTCCTTGAGGTTTAATTTGAGAATACATCGTGTTAAAATTTTCCTTCCCAGCAGTAAATTTTGCAAAAATCTTCTTAGGAGAATTTTTTTTGGATTTCAGTCTAATGACTAAATTCATATCCTTAGGAATCATTTCCTTAGTGTCATATTTTTACTCAAAAAACTTTATCTTTAAAATAGAATTCTTATGATCATTAAAAAGTTCTTATTTATCAGAATTTTCTTTTTCAAGGTCTTTATAATGTTTTTCTAAAATGACTTCTTTTTCTCTAAGATCTCTAGAATGATCTAAAATCTCTTCTGTAAGAATTTCATCCCTAGTATTTACCTTGTCTAATTTCATAGAAATATTTCAATTTTTTCTTCAAGTAACGTGGAAAATCTTGAAAATTCTTTATATGAAGGTAATTCTTCATTTTCTGAGGATGAAATATCTTCATTAGAAGTAATATTTTTGGAATAGTAATTCTTATCAAGATATAAATTTGTTAAAGCCTCGGCAGAGCATACCTTAGTCATAAGACATGTATTGGGGAAAGAAGTTTTAGAAATGAATCCTATATTATTCTGTGCTGATGAATCATATTCAGAAGATTCACTTCCTGAAGAGTCTCCACAGCTTTCACTCCATGTATCATTAGCTTTAAGACTTTTCATGTGCTTTGATCGATATAATTTATTCCTATTACTTTCTAAATTTCATTCCTTATTTTCCTTCTTTTTCAACCAGGGACAATCAGGCTGGATATGACCTGTTATTTTACATTCATAAAATGTAACTTCTCCATCTTTCTTATATCTGTAGTCTTTCTCCATGTATTTATTTTGATGATTCCTTTGAGATATCATTTTGTTCATTCTTCGAGAAAGATTAGATAATTCATTCTTAGACATTTCTGTGTCACTAGATTCTGACTGAATAACGACATTATTTGTCTTTGATCTGGTTACTCTCTCTGGGGTCTTGGCTTTCATATGTTTAAAAGTGGTTGAAAAAGAAACTCCTCAATTCCCATTTTTCTTCTTAACATTTTCCTCACCTCTCATCATTCTGGTTTCTTTCCGAAGAAGAGTTCCAAACAATTCATCTAAGGAAATGTTAGTGAGTTTCCTATTCTCATCAATAGCTATCCTCTTGGACTCCCATTACTTTGTCATGATATCTATGATCTTATACACAAGAGCCTCATCATCCAAAACTTTTTCTCCCATAGATTGTAATCTATTCACTATAGTCATGAACCATTGATGAACTTTTCTTATAGGTTCTCCATAAGAAAAGTTATAACTATGGTATTCTGCTCTCAACATAGCTCTTCTTGTGTCTATGACTTTTGATGTACCAAAAAGTGTAACTTCAAATTTCTTCCATATACTATTTCTATCTTCACAAAATGATATTTGACTATAGATGTTCCAAGTCATGGAACAAAACAAAGTATTTAGGACTCTGAAATTTGATTGATATTTGGCTTTCCCCTGATTCGTAAAGGTTCTCAAATCATTATACGGAATCTTATAATCTCCTGTCAGAATTAGATAGTTATCAACTTCAGTATTGATAAAAAAATTCTTCATCCTATCTCTCTAGTACATATTATCATTTCCTTCAAAATGAGGAGGTCTGGTAGGATTTAGGTAATCAATAGAATCGACATTTAAACCTGTCATCCTTAAGAAAATCATCGGCACACACACTTGTTAGTAGTATAAGTCTGTAAACAAGAGAAATTATTCCATGAAATGAAAATATAGAGCAATAGTATCTCTAAGATAAGAAAAATTAATCCAAACATTGTGAGTTCGAGAAAATATGAATCCGAGAAGGTCAATCCAAAAATTTCAATTCGATAAATATGAAACTAGAAAATGAAATTCTGAATGAATAAGAAAATGAATTTTACTCCGAATCTAATTGTGAGATTAATTAAGATGTAAGCAATCTTATGATACCAATTGTTAGATTGTATGTGAGTATGATATACTCTATAATACAAAATGTAGGATTGAATATATAAGTATGTGATGCTCAAATACAAGAGGGGGGGTGAATTGTATACTTTAAAAAATCCATAAGGAAATTTTTCATAACAAAAATTTGAAACACCTCTAAGTTATATTGACTAGCTTGATTCCGGAAAAGTGATTCCGGAAATGAAACATTAGAAAAGTTAACAATTGAGATTCTACCTTTAAGCGTATAGAATCTAACTAAATTAGAGTACAAGTAATAAATTATATGAATGATATAATTTCCTCAACAATACAAAATTCACAATGGAAAACAATGTAGTAACACTACAAGTAACAAACAATAACTCTTTTAAACCAAAGAGAAGGGAATCCAACAACCCTGGATAAGACATCCCTTGATTTATAATTTCATGAAAGTCTGTCTTACCCACACCAGGGTATGACCTTGATATGAATATCGGAGTCTGTCTAGCTATCCCCGCATGCCCTAAACTATCAGGTTGTTGGCACCCCTGTTTTGTAATCCCCGAAAGCCCTCGATTGTACACAGCAACAATCAGAGTCTCAAGAAGCAAATGTGCACAATGAAAAGTTTGAACATGCTGTTCAAACATTCTACATGAAGAGTGAGAGTTTATAAGAACCTATCTCTCCATAAATCACTACAACAACATGTAAGTACGAATATCAAAGATGTTGTCAAGTGTTTTTTCTTCTTTTCAAATGATCTCCTAATTATAGGCACAACTCCAACGGTCGGCTCCCTCCTCCAACAATCATATTTTTCTTTGAATTTTGGAGGGACTTGTACACGTGTCACTTAAACAACGGTTAGTTGATTACTAAAGGCATGAAATCGTTTTATAATAGAACAAGTGAAATCATAACTAAAACTTATATTCGGAATGGAGAAAATGAAAGTTCAGAATGAAAGTAAAAGTTTGGAGCCTAAATAGAAAATGAATTTGGAGTCTATAATAAAGAGATATCCGGATTCTATTTATCATAATAATTAGAAGTTGAACTTCATAAAAGTTCATATCCATAATTCGTAATCAGAATTCTCAATCAAAATTCGTAATGAGAATTCATAATCAGAATTCGTAATCAGAATTCATAATGATAATTCGTAATCAGAATTAGTAAAGAGAATTCGTAATTAGAATTCATCATCAAAATTCTTAGTTAGAACATTAAATAAATTCGTAATCATAATTCAGAGTTAAACTTCATAAAATCTCGTATAGAGAATTCGGAGTAGAACTTCCTAAAAGTTTGTAACAGGAATTCTGATCCTAAAACAAAATTCTTCATATCTACATATTATACGATTCTGAGGTTTTAGATATGAATCCGATTTTTATACTTAAGAAAAATATTGATATGAACAATGAAAACAAGGTAGGGGTAAATTTCCTTTGGGAAGTAAATTTTCCTTGTGGATGTTAAACAAGGGTAAAATGAAATTTGCATTAAGATAATGTGTTTTTGATTTTCAAAACAAGAGGAATGATCAAGTCATAAGGAAACCTTGATGACTTATCAATATCCCCCTTATATGAAGGAATGAAAAAGTCATAAGGAAAACCATATTGACTCAACACTAAATCCAAAACTAGTAATGTCTGGCACAGTCCTCCAAGTCATCATAGAGATGTGAAGGCAGTTATATATATATAGGGTGAGTATACAGTTATGAACAGTATGGAAAACTGAAATCTCTTGTTCACAAGTGGTGAGGCATTCTAATACCCCGTGAAGACTGGGGATAACCAGAATACATTGCAAGAAAACTATCCACCCAATCATCACCAAGGAACACTCCCCAAATAGTGCATGTCATGTAATGTAGTAGTAATAACACATCGTTGTTTGTGTACGCCACAACACTTCTCCACTGGTTATTGATGACATTATATGCCTCATACCTCCCCCTCAGTTTTTCACTGTAGTCCCACAGCCTCCCCAACAACAACATTTTGGGTCACCATAACCAAATATCCTACACCCCGACACCTAGGTCACAACAACTAAACACATCCCAACCCGCATATTCCTGGGCCACAATCACCAATACCATGTCCTAAGACACATAGGCTTCATCCCATTGGAACGTGGGATGCAATCCTGCCCGCATAAACTGAATTCAACAACCACAACATACCCTACCCAATGAATCTTGTCCTATAATGGACCTCATAGTGTCACAGCCTGCCCAATGAGTCATGTTCTACTCAGGAGAGGGATTAGAAAACGAGCATATAACAATCCTATCATAGGAGTGTTTGGAAAAACACCCTCCCCCATGATATGGGGGTGTTCAGAATGAAGTTCTCAATGTGGATGGGCTGAAAATAAGAAACTGAACAACTAGATTTATACACATAGGTAGACATGCACTCCTCCCATCCCAAGGGTTCCAAAACCATCCCACACACAAACACCCACGTTATTATCCATTCATACAAAAGCACAACGAGCACAACCAAGGAACATATCATTCATGGAAAATATTTCATCAATGAAACCATTCTTGTTACCATATTCAAGTGATTACATTTATATAATTCTTGACTACCATTCGAATAAAAGGCATAACAACAAGCCAAGGAAGGAAAAATAGACATGAATTAATTTAAGCCTCCACACCCGGTTCTCTTGTAATGTCACAAAAACAAAAGGGATTCCTAGGATCCCTAAAAGTACTAGAACCAAACCAAGCCCCAACATACAGCCCCACACGAACCCAAATCCCAAAACAATAACTACGCAATAGGGGATCTCTTACCAATCCATGTCACCTCACAAGCATTATGCATAACAACGCTTCTCATCACCAGAACATAGCAAGGGAGTTTTTAGATTTAATCACACCATTCCATATGTTCCTTATTTTTGTTTTGTTAATCGGGGTGATCACACAAGGATTCTTGTTCATTGGGGATCCATTTAATCAATCAAGTTTACGTGATTAACTAGTTTCAATGTTACATCCTTATAATAAAAGGATTATGAAGATAACATAGGTTCATTAATGGGCAATAAAGGACTGCCAATTCCCAGGATTTTTAGTTCACATTTCTCCATACAATTCAAAACATGTAAAGGAAGATAAAAGAGTATAAAATCATCATAAAAAAAAATCCTTCATTCATTAAAACCCATTTATTATCTTCGTTAAGGCTTGGATTCATCCATCAAATAAGGAAAATTATCATACCTGTAATGACCAGAAAATTTCATTTAAATTTTTTTCATAAATACATGGGAATTTTACAAGTCAGTGGCTTCTGACGACACTTGATTCTGAGGCCCGGTGTGCCCAGAATCAATTTCCGAAGTTTAGCTCGGGTACGTTTAGTGAACGAATGAGCTGGTTTTTCTATCTTTTGAACCGGTGCTCGGAATTGAAATCTGAGGGCACCGATGAACTCGTAGCGCCGCTAATTTCTTAAGGGGACATTTACCATAGTTTTATTTTATGCGGGTTGTAAATTAAAAATTGGGGTTTATTTAATAAGTTAAATAAAATTATTGGAACATTTTTATGTCTTTGGAAGTTCATCCCTCCCATGGGAAGTTGTTGGTGGGGCCCACAACCACCAAACATTCCATGTGTGGATATTTGAGAGGTGGTACCACACAAGCCCCAACCTTTCACCTCCCCAAAACTCACTTAAACTCCCTTCAATAAATTGTCCACCCCCTTAATTAATGAGACTCTTCCTCTCCCTCTCTCTCCCTCTTTAATTTTGAAAACATACCTTAATTAATGAAATGAACCTCTTCATTTAATTAATTAAATGATTTGAAATTTTTAATTGGATGTGTTAATAAAATATTATCCAAGCCTAATATTTTATTTTGGGAGGATCTTTGTTGTGTTATAAAAATCTTGGGAGAGAGATTTTGAGAAAAGAGAGAGAAGTATTCATCTCTTCAATGAAGAATGGTTTTCTTCTCCGACGAAGAACACCCACCTTTAACGAAGAATGACTCGGTGAAGAACGCTCCACGATTATCCAATCTTCTACTTCCTCTGCATCAAGGGATGAAATACAACCGCGGGAAATGCGCCAATGAAGATGGTTCATTCCCAGCGTTGACGGAGCGACACCGCTTTCCGCGTCTACGACAAACGATCCTTTTTCAAGGTAGGGGGATTATATATAATTTTAGTTGATTAAAATTGTACTTATTCCACATCATTTTTTTCGTCAAATTAATTTGGCCATGTGTTACCGCCTAACGCGGAGGGCGTAGGCTGAACGAACACGGCCTGACGACCCTCATCTGGAACATGATATTTTTGGAATCATTGTCCGAGGGCGGAACACAGAAGAGGTTGGCGGCACAAGTGCCGCCGTCACACATGCAAAGAAAATCCGCAGCCAAGCGGGCTGTGATGGAGGAAGCATGGAGCCGTCGCGCCTTGCTAGAAAATCGGAGCCACGGCCAATGGAGGTCGGGCGGTGGAGTGCCGCGGCGCCAGAGGAACCGGTGGGCCCGTTGGCCGGCCGGGCAGATGAGGGCCGCGGTGTAACGACCCAAAGTTTCATTAATAGAAAATCCCTCTTGACCCAGTTAAATGTTTCTTTATGAAAAATGTTTTTATAAGATGTCAACTTCTTTAGTTTTACGTTAAGGTTTGTGACTGTTACTTTTATAGTTGTTGAACAGTGATCATCTGAGTAGTATAAATATAAGGCTTTAACGAACCCATTTCTACTCAAACAAAGGAAGTGATGGCCTCATCCAGTAGAATTTCGCCTTACGATGCCCATTTGTCAGAGCTCGGAAAAGAGGTGGCGTCTTTGGGCTTTTCCCTTGACCAATCCCAAGATGAGCTTCATCAAGTCAAGGTCTAACGTGATCGTCTACGGGAAAAGTGGAAGTTGATTGAAATTACCACCTGAGATATGTTATCCGAGCCGCCCCAAGAGTCTGTCACCATCCCACACCTTACCCTTAGGTCTTATGCAGCTATTTTAAGGGGTTATGTAACAAATAAGTAGCACCATGTTCATGTACATTATTTTTGTATATAATAATGAATATAATTTCTAGTCATTTTTTATACATTGTAATTAGTTTTTAAATTAAAAATGGTGTTTTTAGTTATTCTTTAATTAAGAATTATATTTTATTAAATTAAAGTACTTTTGGATTAAATAATATTTTAATAAAATATTATTATTAATATTAAATTAATTTTTTTATTAAGTATAAATGATCTTATAATTTTATGAATGCAATTAAAATTTTTATTAAGGTTTGAAAGCCATTTCTATCAAAACCCGTGATTTTTTTTATAAATGTCGGTTTCTATTTTAAAAGTGAAAATTCACATATTTAAAAAATTATTTAGATAAAATAAATATTATTTTTGGAATCAGGACTTAGAAATTATCCAACGGTGAATTTTTCATAATTTTCTGAGACAGTCAAATTTTTGGGTAAAAATTAAATACCATTTAAATATATAATGTGTTTTATGACATCATAATGACCCAATGGTGATGTAATAAAATAACATAATCTTTATGTTCGGCCAATATGTGTTTTATAATTAAAATAATGAGGTTTTGGGTTTGTTTGACTTACTTTTCAAAGCATTAATGGATCCCTCAAGACTTATTCAACACTTTGCCTTTTTAAATTAATTTCCATGGGAGTGTGACTCACCTCCACATAAGAAAACCTAATTTTTTAATAAGTTCGGACCGTGGCCTTGTAAAATATTGTTTTCCTCTTTCCTTTTCCAGAAACCATGGGCAAATACCATGGGATGGTTTGTGGTTTGGATTATTTTAATATAAGTGGTCAAAAACCTAAATAATAAAAAATCCCCTCACCTTTCCTATATAAACCGACCCATTCTCCCACTTCCTCCTCACTCAAAGCCCTTGGAGTTCGTCCAACCTCTTCCCTATTCTCTCTAGAATCCTATCAAGGTGCCCCAAGCTCCCAAGAAGCCTCTCACAAGCCTCTCTCTAGCTTTTGGAAGCACACTTCCAAGTAAGGGTTTTTTCTTCCTTTCTCATTTTTTGTCAATTTTATTTAAGTTGTATTGCCCTTTTAATTTCAATTATGAATGTTGGGGTATGGTTTAGAACCTCCCCCATACTTCCCTCTTATTTTCTGAATGATGGGAGACCCCTTTCTCTCTCATTAAATGCCTCCCATGTACACCTGTTACCATGCCGAAATTCCGAAAGGAACTTTTTCTCCTCTTTTATATTCAAGCAATACTTTTGTATCATGAATCTAAATTCCTTTTCAATTGTTGGGAAATGTATCTATATGACCTCCTTACTTTCCATTACATGTAAATATGATGAGGAACCCCTTTCTCTTTCATCAACCTTTTTTATGAATTCTTATGTCACGTTGTTACGCTGCCGAAATCACACCGATTTTCTAAGCCAATATCATTGTGTAGTGAATACCATGTCCATTTCTCCATGAAGGGTATTCAACTTTATGCACATTTACATATTGATTATAAAGTTTAATGTATTAATTCCGCATTCCTTTATCGTGGAATAAATGATTATGTTTTATGAATCCATGTTTTATGATCCATGTGACACACTTATGCATGAAATGAAATGTTTAAGAAGGGTGCGCCCTTATAGCGCTCTGATGAATTGGGTAAAGTATAGTATCATGATACGTCATGTGCAATGAGTGTTGACTCATGCTAATTAAAGTGAAACTAGGGTTTACTCGTGCTTCAAGTGCAATGAGGGTTTACTCATGCTCCATGTGCAATGAGCCTTGGCTCATGCTAATTCAATGTTAAGTGTTGTTGCCACATTTCCATTATATGATTATCATGCTTTATCAATCCTTTATGTTCATGTTACTCTTATTCTCTATTGATATTCTTATTTCCTAACATGTATTGAACTCCTCATGTTATTCATTGTGTACTCCCTTACTGGGCTTTATAGGTCACCGTTTTCTTATGGATGTCCTCAGGTTATCCCATGCAATGCTAAGTACGAAGGAGTGCAGTGGTCATGTAAAGGGAGTTTTCAATAAAGATTTTGTATTTCAAGTTTAAAGTTTTTATGTAATGATCCTAATCCCCAGAGACACTAAACCTCTCGATCTTCTTTGATGTATCAAGTGATGTTTTATGTAATAAAGCATGTTTAAGTTGTAATAGAAAGCAGGGTTGTCATAGTTGGTATCAGAGGATAGGTTTAGTTATTTTTGGGATTAGGAAACCCTAGTAAAGCCTTAGATACAAGACTAAGAATAATAAAAACATCCCTAAGTTTTGGTAAATAATAAGTAAGTGGTTTATCAAACAAATACATCCCTGTCTGGATACGATCAGGTAGAGGCGTCTCTGGCACAGATGTATCCAAGGGGTAAAACCCGAAAACACCGCTTTGAGCTAGACTCGAACGAGAACTGGTGCACGACAACGGGCCTGGTTGCACTCTTGGTTATGACACTCACGGGGGATATGTTTTGATAAATTCACAATCTTAGTATGAACCCTTATTAAGGGAAAAATACCCCTAAGAATATATGTTAGAAGGAAGATCATGAAAAGCCTTGATTGAATCCTATAGACTCATGAGTTAAAGAGATTAAAGTTTATTTATAAGTCGTCAACTTTTGTCTTTGGATTACCCTTTATGTGTTACCCCTAACTTTTCTTTTATTCCAGCCAATGGCCGGTAATAAGAGAACTCGGGCTAACAACCGTTATGAAGATCAGTGTGATGATTGTACTAATGAGATGCCCAATCCAATGGGAGCATGAATCGCAAACTTTGTCATGCTTCTCTCTCAGCTAACTCAAGTTTTGAATAGAAACACGGGTCAAGAGGAACGTTCAACCCCCCCTAAGAAAGAACAAGTCGCTATCGAGAGCTTCATGAGACAAAGGCCTCCTACTTTTAGTGGATCATCTGATCCCACGACCACTGAGAAATGGATCAACTCCATTGAAAAGATCTTCTCTATCCTTCAATGTTATGAAAAAGAGAAGGTTCTCCTGGCGGCTTATCGTATGGAGGGTGAAGATGATAAATGGTGGACGTTGATCAAAAATACGAAGCCTGAGGAGGAGATCGAGGCTTTGGAATAGAAGGAATTCCGAAAGATGTTTTTCGATAAATATTTTCTGCGCACCCTCCGTCTTAAGATGGAAAGGGACTTCTTTTCCCTCAAGCAGAAAGCTGAAGAATCTGTGGGAGCGTACGAGGAAAACTTCACAAGGCTTGCACGATACGCTTCCGGCTTTGTCGTTACCCCCGAATGCAAGGTTGACCGCTTCTTTGGTGGGATGAAGCTTAGCTTGTGGAAAGCATTAGCGATCCATGACTTCGACAGTTATGAGGAAATTGTCTGATGTGCCCTCATGGTTGAAATGGAGATCGGAGAATCACATGGGTATCATGGGGACAAGAAGCGTAAGGTGGACTTCAATGCTGGTGGTCTGATGGATAAATCCAACGGTGCTATGAAGTTCAAGCACCCCACTTGCCAAAAGTGCAGAAAGAAGCACCCTGGAAATTGCCTTAGGGGGACGAGAAAATGCTTTAGGTGTGGAAGAGAAGGGAACCTACCTATTAACTGTCGGCAAGAAGGACCCGCGGCTGTGACAGATGAGAGGAACGCCCCGTTCGAACCACAACGCGTTTTTCAATGCTACAAATGCAAAGAACATGGTCATTTTGCGAATCAGTGCCCTAATCCAAGGTTTATCGGAGGCAACCAACAACCTACAAGACAGCAAGGAAGAGCTTTTGCCATCACTTCTACCGAAGTGAACCCCGACAACGAAGTGGTGATAGGTACACTAGTTATTCATTCAAGAATAGCGAACGTACTTTTTGATTCAGGTTCTACGCATTCTTTTATATCTCAAAAGTTTAGTAGAACAATCCCTGCACCACCACAAATCATGGAAGTAAAGATGTCGGTGAGTACGGCCAATGGGGCAATCATTGCATCCCACGAGTATAAGTCCTCCCCTGTTATAATCTATGGATTTAATTTTCCGGCGAACCTCATCATACTTCCTCTGGTGGAATTTGATGCAATTCATGGCATGGATTGTCTTTCCTTATATAGAGCCAACATAAATTGTCGGGAGAGGGAAATCACACTCCATATGGGGAATCGACCCCCGATTCTTTACAAGTGTCAGGAGGAAGATGAATCTCCTTTAGCTCCATCATCTCAAGCATGGATATTACTGCCTTATGAGCACGCATATCTGGCTCCGATGATTGAGTCCAAGGAAGAAACCACCTTTGAAGAAATGCCTATTGTGAGAGAATTCGCTGAAGTATTTCCCAAGGAACTTCCTAGTCTTCCTCCAAGAAGAGATGTTGAGTTCTCAAATTAACTTATACTTGGGGCGCTACCAATATCCAAGACTCCATATAGAATGGATGTTGTTGAGCTTGAAGAGCTAAAGAAACAACTACAGGAGAATCTAGATAAAGGGTTTATACGCCCAAGTGCATCACCATGGGGTGCACCGGTCCTTTTCGTCAAGAAGAAGGATGGGGCAATGCGACTTTGCATCGATTATCGTGAACATAACAAAATAACAATAAATAACAAGTATCCTCTCCCAAGAATCGATGAATTTTTTGATCAGCTGCGTGGAGCACAATACTTCTCCAAGGTGGACTTGCGGTCGGGATATTATCAAGTAAGGGTGAAGAAGGAAGATATCCCGAAGACTGCTTTTCGTACAAGGTATGGGCAATATTAATTCATAGTAATGCCTTTTGGACTCACCAATTCTCCAACAATATTCATTGACTTGATGAATAGAGTATTTAGAGATTACCTTGACAAATTTGTGGTAGTCTTTATAGATGATATTCTAATATTGTCCAAAACCAAGAAGGGATATGAGGAGCATTTAAGAACTATACTAGAGACTTTGCGCTAGGAGAAGCTCTATGCCAAGTACATCAACTGTGAGTTCTGGTTGAAGGAGGTCTCATTCTTGGGTCATATCATCACAAGCAATGGGATATCTGTGGACCCCTCCAAAACAGATGCAATTGAGGGATGACTGAGGCCAACATCGGTAACTGATATCCGTAGCTTCTTAGGGTTAGCTGGATATTATCAACGATTTGTGAGAAATTTCTCATGATTGTCTAACCCTCTTACCAAGATTACTCGAAAGGGAGTAAAGTTTTCTTGGAGTGATGAATGCAAAGAAATCTTCAAGGAGTTGAAAAGGAGACTTATCACTGCACCCGTGCTCACTTTACCCACAAGTGGGGAAATTTTTATGGTATTCAATGATGCTTAGAATAAGGGCTTAGGATGTGTGCTGATCCAAAATGATAAAGTGATATCCTATGCCTCAAGGCAGTTGAAAATCCATGAGCGAAACTATCCAACACATGATCTGGAGTTGGCGGCGGTGATCTTTGCCTTGAAAATCTGGCGGCATTATCTATATAGAGAGAAATGTGAGATATATACTGAACACAAGAGTCATAAATATATACTCACACCAAAAGAGCTTAATATGCGCCAGAGAAGATGGATAGAGCTCATCAAGGATTATGATTGTTCAATACATTACCTCCCTGGGAAAGCGAACATGGTGGCAGATGCCCTAATTAGAAAGGATCCAGTGATTCTATCAATGATGAGAATTGAGAAGGATCCAATCTTCTTAGACTTAATGAAGATGGATGTGGGAATCATAAAGAAGGGAACAT
Source organism: Viscum album (assembly GCA_963277665.1). Taxonomy (NCBI): domain Eukaryota; kingdom Viridiplantae; phylum Streptophyta; class Magnoliopsida; order Santalales; family Viscaceae; genus Viscum; species Viscum album. Next base: position 3,349,844 of record CAUJRU010000025.1, on the reverse strand, counting down.
CATCAATCCTTTCACAAATTATTGCTCAACCATATCTTTTGGAAAGGTTAAAGGATGCTCAAAAGGATGATGCAGGAATTCAAGAAAAAGTGGAAGCTATCAAAAAGGGTAAATCCTTAGAGTTTAATGTTAATGAAGAAGGTATTGTGCGGTTTGGGAAAATAATATGTGTTCCATCAAGCTCGGAGCTGAATAATGAACTTTTGGATGATGCACATAGTTCAAATTTCTCTATTCACCCAGGGAACACAAAGATGTATCGAGATCTCCGAGAAAACTTTTGGTGGGATAATATGAAGAAGGAGATCGCTGAATATACATCAAAGTGCCTGGTGTGTCAGAAAGTGAAGGCAGAGAGGCAGAAGTCTAAGGGGATGATGCAACCATTGCCCATACCGGAATGGAAATGGGAGAACATCACCATGGACTTTGTCACCGGACTTCCAAGGACATCCAAAGGCAACAATGCAATATGGGTTGTTGTGGATCGTCTTACAAAGACTGCACACTTCATTGCTATTCGAGAATATTTCTCTTTGGATCAACTGGCATAAATATATATCAGGGATGTGGTACGGTTGGATGGAGTACCACTATCTATTGTGTCTGACCGAGATCCAAGATTCACCTCTATGTTTTGAAAGAGTCTACAACATGCTCTGAATACTGAACTGAACTTCAGTATGGCCTATCATCCTCAAACTGATGGCCAATCCGAGTGGACTATCCAAACACTTGAGGATATGTTGAGAGCGTTCTCAATGGACTTTAAAGGAGGATGGGATCAACATCTTCCTCTAGTTCAGTTCTCTTATAATAATAGTTTCCACTCGAGCATCCAAATCACACCATATGAAGCCCTATATGGGAAAAGGTGTAGAACACCAGCTTGTTGGGATGAGGTTAGTGAACGTAAGCTGCTTGGACCAGAAATGGTCGACGAAATGGTGGAGAAGGTGAAAACCATTCAGCAGCATATCAAGGCAGCCCAAAGTCGACAGAAGAGTAATGCAATTATTGTCGATGAGACCATGAGTTTAAAGTCGGAGACATGGTGTTTTTATGCATATCTGCGTGGAAGATGGTCATGAGGTTTGGAAAGAAAGGGATGTTAAGTCCAAGGTACATCGGCCCCTTCGAGATTCTTGATCGTGTTGGGGCTGTGGCCTATCGACTAGCACTTCCACCTACTATGGCCAAGGTGCACGATGTCTTCCATGTATCCCTCTTAAGGAAGTACATACCAGACCCTTCACATGTACTCTCTTCCGAGGTGGTACAATTAGAAGATGATCTTTCTTATGACGAGCAACCAGTGAAGATCTTAGATCGTAGAGAAAAAGTTCTACGAAATAAGACAATGCCCCTTGTCAAGGTGTTGTGGAGAAACCACATGTTTGAAGAAGCAACTTGGGAGTCGGAGGATATGATGAAGCTAAGTTACCCACATTTTTTATAGTGTGGGAAAAGGAAAATTTCGAGGGTGAAATTTCTTAAGGGGGGAATACTGTAACGACCCAAATTTTCATTAATATAAAATCCCTCTTGATCCAGTTAAATGTTTCTTTATAAAAAATGTTTTTATAAGATGTCAACATCATAGTTTTACGTTAAGGTTTGTGACCGTTACTTTTATAGTTGTTGAACAGTGATCATCTATGCAGTATAAATATAAGGCTTTAACAAACCCATTTCTACTCAGACAAAGGAAGCGATGTCCACATCCAGTAGAATTGCCCCTTATGAAGCCCATTTGTCAGAGCTTAGAAAAGAGGTGGCGTCTTTGGGCTTTGCCCTTGACCAAGCCCAAGCTAAGCTTCATCAAGTCAAGCTCGAATGTGATCGTCTACGGGAAAAGTGGAAGTTGATTGAAATTACCACTCGAGCGATGTTATCTGAGCCGCCCCAAGAGTCTGTCACCATCGCACACCTTATCCTTATGTCTTATGCGGCTATTTTAAGGGGTTATGTAACAAATAAGTAGCACCATGTTCATGTACATTATTTTTGTATATAATAATGAATATAATTTCTAGTCATTTTTGATACATTGTAATTAGTTTTTAAAGTAAAAAATGGTGTTTTTAGTTATTATTTAATTAAGAATTATATTTTATTAAATTAAAGGATTTTTGAATTAAATAATATTTTAATAAAATATTATTATTATTATTAAATTAATTTTTTTATTAAGTATAAATGATCTTATAATTTTATGAATGCAATTAAAATTTTTATTAATGTTTGAAAGCCATTTCTGTCAAAACCCGTGAATTTTTTTATAAATATCGGTTTTTATTTTAAAATTGAAAATTCACATATTTAGAAAATTATTTAGATAAAATAAATATTAATTTTGGAATCAGGACGTCGAAATTATCCAACGGTGAATTTTTCATAATTTTCTGAGACAGTCAAATTTTTGGGTAAAAATTAAATACCATTTAAATATATAATGTGTTTTATGACATCATAATGACTCAATGGTGATGTAATAAAATAACATAATCCATATGTTCTACCAATATGTGTTTTATCATTAAAATAATGAGGTTTTGGGTTTGTTTGACTTACTTTTCAAAGCATTAATGGAGCCCTCAAGACTTATTCAACACTTTGCCTTTTTAAAATAATTTCCAGGGGAGTGTGACTCACCTCCACATAAGCAACCCTAATTTTTTAATAAGTTCGGACCTTGTCCTTGTAAAATATTTTTTTCCGCTTTCCTTTTCCAGAAACCATGGGCAAATACCATGGGATGGTTTGCGGTTTGGATTATTTTAATATAAGGGGTCCCAAACCTAAATAATAAAAAATCCCCTCACCTTTCCTATATAAACCCAGCCAAGCTCCCACTTCCTCCTCACTCAAAGCCCTTGGAGTTCGTCCAACCTCTTCCCTACTCTCTCTAGAATCCTATCAAGGTGCCCCAAGCTCCCAATAAGCCTCTCACAAGCCTCTCTCTATCCTTTGGAAGCACACTTCCAAGTAAGGGTTTTTTCTTCCTTTCTCATTTTTGTCAATTTTCTTTAAGTTGTATTGCCCTTTTAATTTCAATTATGAATGTTGGGGTATGGTTTTGTACCTCCCCCATACTTCCCTCTTATTGTTTGAATGATGGGAGACCCCTTTCTCTCTCATTTAATGCCTCCCATGGACACCTGTTACTATGCCGAAATTCCGAAAGAAACTTTTTCTCCTCTTTTATATTCAAGCAATACTTTTGTATCATGAATCTAAATTCCTTTTCAATTTTTGGGACATGTATCTATATGACCTCCTTACTGTCCACTACATTTAAATATGATGACGAACCCCTTTCTCTCTCATCAACCTTTTTTATGAATTCTTATGTCACGCCGTTACGCTGCCGAAATCACACCGATTTTCTAAGCCAATATCATTGTGTAGTGAATACCATGTCCATTTCTCCATCAAAGGTATTCACCTTTATGCACATTTACTTATTGATTATAAAGTTTCATGTCTTAATTACACATTCCTTTATCGTGGAATAAATGATTATGTTTTATGAATCCATGTTTTATGATCCATGTGGCACACTTATGCATGAAATGAAATGTTTAAGAAGGGTGTGCCCTTATAGCGCTCCAATGCATTGGGTAAAGTATAGTATCATGATACGTCATGTGCAATGAGTGTTGACTCGTGCTAATTCAAGTGCAACGAGGGTTTACTCGTGCTTCAAGTGCAATGAGGGTTTACTCATGCTCCATGTGAAATGAGCCTTGGCTCATGCTAATTCGATGTTAAGTGTTGTTGCCACATTTCCATGTCATGATTATCATGCTTTATCATGCCTTTATGTTCATGTTACTCTTTTGCTCTATTGATATTACTATTTACTAACATGTATTGAACTCCTCATGTTATTCATTGTGTACTCCCTTACTGGGCTTTATAGCTCACCCATTTCTTATGCATGTCCTCAAGTTATCCCATGCAATGCTAAGTACGAAGTAATGTAGTGGTCATGTAAAGGAAGATTTCAATAATGGTGTTGTATTTCAAGTTTAAAGTTTTTATGTAATGATCCTAATCCCCAAAGACACTATACCTCTCTATCTTCTTTGTTGTATCAAGGTTAGTTTTATGTAATAAAGCATGTTTAAGTTGTAACAGAAAGAAGGGTTGTCATACGCGGCGCCAGGAGGGTCCTGCGCCGGATGACCCGCCCCCCCCCCCCCCAATGTGGGATGCTTGCACCAAGAAGGTCGGTCATCTTTGGTTGGACGGTTAGGGAGGGTGGCGCTGCTTGGCGCCACCGGTTAGGGAATCCGGGGGGCCTCCCCCCCCCCTCGGACTACTCAGCCAGCTGGCCGAGCCAGCATGGTCGCGCCCAACCGAGGTGCGCCCTGCCAGACCAGGCCGCGCCCAGCCGGGCCGGGCCGTGCGTTTCACTGGGGGGTCTGACACACCTACCGTGTCGAACCCGCCATGTATGGGATGACCGACCCCCCATCCTACGGGCTTAATGGGCCGAACCTGTTTTCACTTAAAGGTGGATAACTCGAAGACCGTGCTCTCGATTGATGCGTCGTCTGCAGCACTGAGACCTTTTCGAGAAGGCGGTCTGTAATGTCTCAGATTTTTTCGTTTATTAGTTTAAATATTATATGGAATTATTTAGAGGCCAGTCATGAAAACAGTACATCATTCCAAGTTCCAGTATGCCCGAAATGGTGGTTTGAACTGTTTTTTAGTTAAGTGAGTCGGCACCCACGCGCGGTTGTGGAAGTTCCCAAACGGGTGCCTAGATTAAAAATCTGATGGCACCGTTGTGTCTGGGACAACATCTTTACCTATGAACAGTTCTAACCTCGACCGGCGCAGGTCGGCTGTGATGTTTAATTTTTGTCGTTTAAAAAAGGGAAGCACTTTAGATGGAATAAAATAAATAAATTATTTATTATATTATTTTAAAACGTTTTTTTGCAGCGAACTAATCCTCCCCTATAAATACATGATTATGGAAAATTCGTAGGGTTTGGCTCATAAACCTGCGAGTTGAGAGAGAGAGAGATATTTCTCTTGGAGCGTGGGTGGAGGAGCACACATTGACAGATGACGAAGACGTGAGAAATCGACGCCCCTCGGATTTTGATGAATCCCTTCGCCGGATGCGTCGTGACGATCGCTCTTCAACCGTTTTGAGGTAGGGGTTTGTTATTTCAATTTCATTTCCCCGTTTTTTTGTTTAAATGACGAACACAGGTCAACCACAAACAAGTTGATCCGTGGATTCGTACGTTCTTACGGGAGGGTTTTCATTGGGATGATTTTTGGGGGGAATAATACATGATTTTATTTATGTTGATAACTGTTCCGTTTAAACATATTAACAGGAGCAGATCAATGCTGTGACAAACGACGGCGGAGGTTCGTTCCACGATTTTTTATTGGATTTCCTCCCCCATTCTTTATCGTGCCTTCTTCGCATTCTTCATGGGGCGATGAACAATGGATCATTGTGCATCCGTTCCGCGATGCAACGATCCCTAATCGAAGGTTCCACACCGAAGCGACCTTGTGGAGGGACGGCGACAATGGAGGTCGACAAATCAGACTGGATGTCGAAAGGGAGTTCTTCGAGTGTTCTTCATGCGGGAAGATCAAAACACATTTTCGGAGCCTATCGGAGGTCTAAAAACATAGTAAATGGATTCGTGGTGATGGGGTGACCCAAACCTGATGGTTTCATGGAAATGGGGTGGCCGGATCGACGAACGGATCATCACTGGAGGTGCGACGGCGGAGGTTCGCGTTTCTGGAAATTTCATGAATACACAGCATGTACTACTGAGGAACAAGCCGTGTAGTAATGGCGGTGGTGGCTAGGGTTTTGGGAACATAGAGGAATAACACGTCGTGTAACCCCGGTCACACGACATGTTGGACTTTCCCTGAAGCTCGGTGCATACTTTGGGTATTACACGGACACGAGATGTGATACACGGCTTCAGGATGGACGACGTGTATAGCATGGTCGAGGCAGCTATGTGGATATTGGCATGTATCTCGAGGATACATGGGCACGTGATGGAGTACACAACCGTGTATTCCATCACATAGCCAGGCAATGCCTGTAACGTGGGTCACCCCATGTGGTGATTACATGGGTTGATGACCATGTACAGGCACATGGATAGAGTACACGGAGCCAACCCCAGTTACCCAGACCCAGCGTGTACACCGTAAAACATGCCGTGTACTTAGTTTTTCCAACACGACCAGCCTTACAACACAGGCCGTTTTACACGGGCAGTACCCGGGGGCAGACAACACAGCCTGTAACCTTACTACACGCCATGTACTTTTCTGAAAACGGCATGGTCCTTTTGTTCACCATGTTTTGGAAATATTTTGTTTGGGTTAGTGACTCTTCTTCTTGTTTCCATGATTTTCAGGCATCATTACCTCACACATGATTATGATCCCTTCAGCAGGACATTCTGTGATAGATTCAGGCATTCATCCGAGAGGTTCGGATCGAGATCTTATATCCATTCTTAACCCTAGGTAGAGTCAGGAATCGACGTGACCAACCTTACCAGGCGTTGATCCTCTACCTAGCTAGTGTATCACCTAACTGGTGAATCCGAACGAGTCTTGATATCCTTCATGGCCCTGGTAGTGATCCTCATTTGTCTATCGTGATATTTCCCAATCAGGAGTGTTTCTCCCGTAATGAGTACTTCTATCTACCGTAACCTTTCCACTCAAGAGTTTGTATACCTTAATGAGTGTATCTATCAATTGTGATGGTTCTAGATGAACGGTACTTCTCGGACGGACGTTATCAGATCTATAAGACTCGTGGAGTGTGTTCTCCCAGAATGAGTGCATCACAAAATCTTTGAACAGAATCCCTAACAGCAGTATGCAGTTGTGTGACTTGTCTCTAGACCACGGTTCTCGGTTTTGAGTATATCTGGTTTTTTCTATATGTTCTTTAGACATGTTTTGTGCATAGATGACTGTACCTTTACTCTGTGTACTGCGTTGTGGTTTTCGGGGTCCTCTACTGAGTATTGTAATACTCACCCCTGCACGGGCTTTGCCCACATATCTGGTGTCTTGTGTAGATGAGCAGCCATTTGACAGAGTCCATGGAAGACCAGGACAAGACCGAGCTTTCTGAGTTCCCTACATGCCGGGGCGTTCCTACGGCTACGAGTGGCAGTCCCAGTACCATTTGTGCTTACAGGTCGGACTTGGCAGTTTTCATACTCTTGTTTTTGGTGGGCTTGTATTCTGGCCCAGTTTACTTTTATAGTACGCAAACATTCTTCGTACACTGTTGGTTGGGTTTAGTTGTATGCAGGCATTCTTTTCTGTATTGGTTTTTACATTTCAGCATTTTTTGGCTTAGAAATGTGTGCGTTTGTACAGGTACATATGCAATGCCTCCCATGTTAGTAATATGCCTACTCGGTGCTAGTCCCCATCCCCTGGACTATTGGAGGCGGGCTTGGGGAGTCATGGCATGGGCCCCACTGGGACGGGTCATGACAGAGTGGTATCAGAGGGAGGTTGGTTCTACATTAGGACCAAGAGTATGTGAGTTTGGTTTGGGGCAACAGTGTTGAGTGTTTCGTGTTCGGGTTTTAGGCCAGAGACCCCAGTGTTGGTGCGGCGACCAATGTATCCATACAACAGGACACTAATAACTTGCTTTTCGACTCCGTACACGAAAACACTAGTTGCAGGGAAATAAAAGGTACATGCATCATATAGGAATGGGTTGTGTTTTCCTTGTCCATTGTGTCATATATTCAGATATACTCATTGACCATAGTAAATCTTGTTTGTTTACAGGATTCCTCTGCAACGCATACCTCCTAGGATTCAGCAGCACGATAACAATGATGACCCCCTCAGTGATGAGGCTTCGATATAGGGACCAACTCCCCAGGTGTTTCTACCAGGTGGTGCACCTACTATACCACCACCAGTGGAGTAGCCAGTGGTATCCGCGGTACCAACCAGCGAGGAGCGCAGGCTCAGTGTGCTCCATGATTTTCAGAGACAAAGACCCCTCAGGTTCTTAGGCGAGCCCGACCCTCAGGCGACTGAGGACTGGAATGAGGCAGTGACTAGAGTTTTCCGTATAGTGAGGACACCAACAAACCAAATAGTGGTCCTAGGAGCAATCACTCTTCAGGGATCGACAGGACGATGGTTGAGTCTGACCATGCAGACTCACGACATGGAGACTCGTTCATGGATAGAGTTTGAGTGACTCTTCAGGGAGGAGTTATCTCCAGTTACGTTGATATCTATGAACATCTAGGAGATTCTTCAGCTCCAGCAGGGAAGTATAATAGTAGATGACTATTAATCGAGGTTCACCAACCTCGACAGGTACTCGATTGATATGGCCAGGGATCAGTACTTCAGAGCTCAGACATTTGAGTGAGGTCTACGGCGAGACATCTGAGCTAGTGTTGTGCCTCTATGCATATTGAATTATGCTGGAGTTCTCAAGCGGGCCATGTTGATCGAGAGTTTCTTGGCGGAGCTGAGGCAGCCGACGAAAGTCAGCAGCAGGTAGATAGGTGCGGAGACCCCGGAAACAGGGAGCCGACATCAGGCACAGGGATCTGGATGTGGGAAACGTCATAGGGGGACCCAGTACAGGGGATCGATAGTCCAGGGCTCTCTGGCTGGTTCCAGTCAGCCTAGGGATAAGTGATGCTACACATGCGACGGTAGGGGACATCTCGCTATAGATTTCCCAACCCGTCGAGCTGCAGATAGGGAAATGGTGGATGGACCACCGAGGAAGAGGCAGAGAACGAAACAGGAAGATCCTCTAGGCAGCAGATATGGCAGAGGAGCAGGGTGAGCTACAGGTGGTGGCAGACACTTCGACTTACTTCCACCACCACCCCGGGATGTCTGCACCAGGCTTAGGGAGTTAGGGGACGGGGGCAGGGACAACTACATGCAGTTGATGCATATGACCCAGAGGCTCTAGGGATGATTCGAGGTACAAATTGTGTCTTTTCTACCTTAGCTACTGTACTAATAGAAACATGTTCCAGTCATTCCATTATAGCAAATGACTTGTTCAAAACCTCAAGATTCCTGTAGAACCGTTGACTCGATTGTTACGATTGGAGACACATGCGGGAGGAGTCTCGATGATCACACACCTCTGCAGATAGTGTGATCGTACCCTTGGAGGTGAGTGTTTCTGTTGGAACCTCCTGGTGGTAGCGTCGTGGCCTAACGACGTCATTCTCGGTATGGATTGGTTATCTTCGATCCAGGACCAGATTGACTGTTTTAAGCGAAGGGTGTAGTGTGTCCACCATGATAGAATGAGGTTTTCCTTTGTCGGAGAAAAAGGAAACCCAGGCAGCACAAAATGGGCTCATGCATAGGAGGGTGCAGCTGATCACTCCTGAGTTGTCTAGCATTACCCTCAGAGTAGTAGATGTTGTGAGCTCTCAGTTCCCAGCATTGGTGGTGGAGTATGAGGAATTTTTTCCCGAAGATGTTCTAGGATTACCTCCCTGCCAAGAAATTGACTTCTGCATCAACTTACACCCTGGGACAACACTGATTTCCTCATGTGCTTATCGGATGGCTCCCATAGATCTTCGCGAGCTGAGGGTGCAGTTGGAGGATTTGTAGAGAAAGGGTTTTGTAAGACCCAACATCTCACCCTGGGCGGCCCCAGTCTTGTTTTCCAAGAAGGCAGACCGGAGTCTGAGATTGTGCGATGATTACCGGCGCCTGAACTAGGTGATGTGAAGAACAAGTATCCACTGCCGAGAATCGATGACCTCTTCGATCAGCTATGAGGGTCATAATGGTTCTCAAAGGTTGACCTTTGATAAGGCTATCACCAGCTATGAGTTCAGGATGAGGATATAACAAAGACGGATTTCAGATGCCGCAACATTCAATATGAGTACTTGGTGATGCATTTTGGCGTGACACACTCCCACACAGTGTTCATGGGGCTGATGAAATAGATCATCCAGCCGTACTTGGACCAGTTCGTAGTGGTCTTCATAGATGACATCCTTGTGTACTCGGCGTTAGACGAGGAGCACGCGAGACACCTGTGGATGGTTATGGACATACTCTGAGAGCAGCAGCTTTATGGGAAGATCTCGAAGTGTCAATTTTGGATTCAGGAGGTCCACTTTATGGGGCATGTCATCTCAGTAGATGGAGTAGCTCTGGACCCAGCCAAGGTGGAGGCTGTGTTAGCAAGGGAGCCACCTCAGAGCGTAACGGAGGTGAAGAGCATCCTTGGGTTGGCAGGATATTATCGAAGATTCATTCCTAACTTCTCCCGGATATCAGCACCGATGACAGCCTTGACCAGGAAGGTGCAACACTTTGTGTGGACAGAAAAGTGCCAGCAGGCTTTCGAGAAGTTGAGACAGAGTTTGACGAGCACCCCAGTCTTGAGATTGCCAGAGGAGGGTGTCTAGTACATAGTTTTCTGCGATGCATTAGGGACCGGGCTCGGTTGTGTCCTGATACAGTGGCATGCAGTGATTGCTTATGGTTCGCACTAGCTTGGGCCACATGAGCAGAACTATGCGACCCATGATCTCGAGTTGGCAGTGGTATACTTCGCATTGAGGATGTGGCGACACTACCTTATGGGAGAGCAGTTTATTGTCTACTCTGACCACAAGAGCCTCAAGTACATCTTCTCATAGAAGGATCTGAATATAAGGTAGAGGCATTGGATAGAGTACCTCCAGGACTATGATTTGGAGATCATCTATACTCTTGGAAAGGGGAACAAGGTGGAAGATGCCCTTAGCAGAAGGTCGAGCTCACATTTTTTGAGTGATGCAACACAACAGGTAGTCGCGTTACAGTTATCCTTCATGGATGGAGAGGATACAACATACCTACAGTCGATGGTTGTCACCCCTCCACTCTTATAGCGAGTTAGGGAGGAACAGCTTTGGATGTCGACTATGTGGCTTTACTTGCTCAGTTATCCATAGGACATGATCCTAATGGATATTCACAAGGTGGGGAGCACATACTTATTTTCAGAGGACGCACTGTTGTACCAGTGGCGTTCCAAGAGGAGGTCCGGAGGGAGTTTCAAACATCCTTTTGGAGGTACATCATAGAGTGGAAAATATGTACCAGGATCTCTGACAGCAGTTCTGGTTGTCAGGCATGAAGAAGGAATTAGCAATGTATGTATCTCGATGCCTCACATGCCAGTAGGTGAAGGCTGAGAACCAGGTTCCATAGGGATTACCTCACCCCTTGGAAGTCCTGGAGTGGAAGTGGGATGGAATACTGATGGACTTCGTGATAGGATTACCACGGATGTCCAAGGGGCATGATTCCATCTGGGTGATTGTTGACTGACTCACCAAGTCAGTCCACTTCCTAGCTATTAGGGAGTAGAGTTCCATAGAGAGCATGGGAGACCTCTACGCACAGGAGATAGTTCGGCTTCATGGTGTCCCCTCAGCTATAGTCTCATACCGAGATTCCCGCTTCACATCCCAGTTGTAAAAGGGATTACAGGAGGCTTTTGGGACTCACCTACGCTTGAGCACAGCGTTTCATCCCCAGAAGGATGGTTAGACAGGGAGGACTATTTAGGTTCTAGAGGATATGTTACGAGCCTACATCTTGGAATTTGGTCACAGCTGGGAGGACCAAATACCACTGGTAGAGTTTTCGTACAACAACAACATTCATTTCACCATCGGTATGGCACTGTTTGAGGCCTTGTAAGGGAGACCCTGCCGGTTACCGCTTTGCTGGACCGACCCCAGAGAGTCAGCACTCATGTGTCCAGAGTTAGTGCGAGCCACCATAGAGAAGGTGCAGATCATCCAGGAGTGGATGAAGACTGCACAGAGCCGGCAGAAGTCTCCTGCAGACAGACGACGGAGACCTATGGAGTTCGAAGAGGGAGACCACGACTTTTTTCGGGTCTCACCTAAACGAGGGTTGCAGAGATTTGGCCGAGGCGACAAGCTATCTCTAAGGTTCATTGGGCCTTTCCAGATTCTGTGCAGAGTTGGCGAGGTGGCGTACTGCCTAGCTCTACCACCATAGTTGCATCGTGTAAATGACGTCATCCACGTGTTGCAGCTGAGGAGGTACGTGCATGACCCATCACACATCATCGACTGGGAGGAGCAGGACATCAAGGATGGAGTGACCATTACTGAGTACCTAATGGAGATCGAGGATCGGCAGGAGATGATCCTTCGTGGGTGATCAATTCCCTTTGTACACATCCGGTGGCAGCACGAGAATCATCAGGAGAGCATGTGGGAGCGGGAGGCCCAGATTCATGCCTAATACCCACATCTTTTTGAGTAGCCCTTGTTTCGACATTTCATGGATGTAAAGCCCAAGGTGTGGAGAATGTAATGCCTCAGATTTATCCGTTTATTTTTTTAAATATTATATGGAATTATTTCGAGACCAGGCCTGAAGACGACACATCATTCGATGGTCCAGTAAGCCCAGAATGGTGGTTTGAATTTTTTTTAGTTAAGTGAGTCGGCACTCGTGCGCGGTTGTAATAGTTCCCAAACGAGTGCCCGGATTATAAATCTGAGGGCACCGTTGCATCTAGGACGATGACTTTACCTATGAACAGTTCTAACCTTGTCTGGCGCAGGTCATCTACGAAGTTTAATTTTGGGTGTGTTAAAAAGATAAGCACATTAAAAGGAATAAAATAAATTAATGTTTTATTTTATTAATTTTTTTTGAGAAGCGACCTAATCCTCCCCTATAAATACATGATTATGGAAAATTCACAGGGTTATCCTAATAAACCTGCGAGTTGAGAGGGAGAGAGAGATTTCTCTTTGAGCTTGGGCGGAGGAGTACGCATTGGCGGACGACGGAGACATGAGCAATCGACACCCCTCGGATTTTGATGAATCACTTCTACGGACGTGTCGTGACGATTGATCTTCAACCGGTTTGAGGTAGGGGTTTGTTATTTCAATTTCTTTCCCCGTTTTTGAGTATAAACGATGAACGCGGATCAACCATGAACAAGTTGATCCGTGGATTCGTACCTTCTTTTCGGAGGGTTTTATTTGGGTTGATTTTTTGGGGGAATAATCCATTCTTTTATTTATGTTGATCTCTTCTCCATTTAAAACTATTAACGGGAGTAGATCAATGACGTGACGAACGACGAAGGATGTTCGTTCCTTGATTTTTTTTTGGATTCCCCCCATTCTTTCTCGTGCGTTCTTCGCGTTATTCACGGGGTGATGAATCATTGCACATCTGTTCCATGATGCAACGATCACAAATAAAAGGTTTGACACCGCAACGACCTTGTACAGGGGCAGTGATGATGGAGGATGCCGAATTGGACCGGATTGGGAAAGGGCGTTCTTCGATAGTTCTTCGTGCAAGAAGATCAAAACACATTTTCAGAGCCGATTAGAGGTCATAAAACACCAAAAGAGGCTTCGTGGTGACAGGGCGACCAAAACTTGACGGTTTTATGGTGATTGGGCGGCCGGATCAATGAACGGATCATCACCGGAGGCGCGACGGTGGTGGTATGTGTTTCTAAAAATTTCCAGAATACATGGCGTGTACATCTGAGGAACACGCCATGTAGTACTGGCAGAGGAAGATAGGGTTTCAGGGTTAGAGAGGAATAAAATGACATGTGACTCCGGTCACACAGTGTGTTGGACTTTCCCCGATGCTCGGCGTGTACATTGGGTATTACATGGACATGGGATGAGCAACACGGTTTCAGGCGGCATGGCTTGTACAGCAAGGTAGAGGTGGCTACATAGAGCTCGGCGTGTATCTCAGGGATACATGGGCACGAGATGGATTACACGACCGTGTAATCTATCACATGGCCAGGTGAGGCCAGTAACGCGGGTCACCCCATGTGGAGATTACACGGGTTGGTGTACATGTGTTGATGACCGTGTACGGGCACATGGCTAGAGTAAACAAAGCCAACCCCAGTTATATAGACACGACATATACACCATACTACATGCCGTGTACTTAGTATTTCCTACACGAACAACCTCACAACACGGACCTTTGTACACGGGCAGTACCCGAGGTCAGACAACACGGCGTGTAACCTTTAAACACGCCATGTACTTTCTGAAAACAGCACGTTCCTTTTGTTCACTATGTTTTGGACATCTTTTTTTGGGTTAGTTCCCCTTATTATTGTTTCCCTGAAGTTCAGGCACCATTCCCTCACGCAGGATTATGATCCCTTCAGTGGGACTTTCTTTGATAGAGTCAGGCATCCATCTGAGAGGCCCAGATCGAGATTCTCTATCCATTCCTAACCCTAGGTATATTCAGGCATCAACATGACCAAACTTATCAGGCATTGATCCTCTAGCTAGCTAGGGTATCACCTAAATGGTGAATCTGGATGAGTAGCGGTATCCGCCATGGCCCAGGTATCGATACTCATCTGTGTATCGTGATCATTCTCACTCAAGAGTGTGTCTCCCCTAATGAGTGCTTCTATCTACCATAACATTTCCACTCAGGAGTGTGTATACCGTAATGAGTGTAGCTATCTTTCGTGACGGTTCCCGATGAACGGTCCTTCTCGGACAGACGTCATCAGAGCTATAAGATTCGTGGAGTGTGTTCTTCCAGAACGAGTGAATCACGGATTCCTCAAACAGAATCCCTAACGAGGGTATGCGGTTCTGTGATTTGTCTCTAGATGACGGGTCTGGGTTTTGAGTATATCTAGTTTGTTCTATATGTTCTGTAGACATCTACTGTGCATAGCTGACTGTACCATTACTTTGTTTACTAATTTTTGGTTTTCGGGGTCCTCTACTGAATATTGTTATACTCACCCCTACAAGGGATTTTCCCGAACGTCTGGTGTCTTGTGTAGACGAGCAGCCTTTTGACAGAGTCCTGGGCGGACTAGTATAGGACCGAGATTTCTGAGTTCCTTACAGAACAGGGATTTCCTATAGCTACGAGCGGCAGTCCAAGTACCTTTTGTGCTTACAGGTTAGACATTATAGTATTCAAACTCTTGTTTTTGGTGGGCTTGTATTCTGACCCAGTTTACTTTTACAGTACTATACCTTTTGTCGTACTCTGTTTTGTGGGTTTAGTTGTATGCATGAAATATTTTCCTTATCTTTTTAACATTTTAACATTTTATGGGCATAAAGATGTTTGCATGTGTACAGGTATATAGGCAATGCCTCCCATGTTAGTAATATGCCCACTTGGTGCTAGTCACCAGCCCCTGGCCTATTGGAGGCGGGCTTGGGGAGTCACGACACGGGCCCCACTAGGACAGGTCATGACACAGTCCATATTTGATACTCTATGTGAGTTTTGGATGACCTTGGATAACGGCCGGGTTAGAAACGAGCATATTTCTAACTGGGCCCCTGGAATGAAAAAGCCAATATCTCTCAGACCGGGGGTCTGATTGATGCGTCGTCTGTCGCATTGTGTTCCTTTTGATGAGACGGAACTGCAAGATACATCAACTCTGCTCTTCATGATAGTTGATGTATTAACCCCTTTACTTGAGGAGCGTACCCTCTCAGAATTGAGTACACTATGTGCGGGAACCCTAGAGATGGCTGCGAGTGCGACGACTACCGTGCTGGGATCCTCCATGGGTTCAACGACGATGACGACTGTACTTGGATCCTCCGTGGGTTCGGCATAAAGGATGATTGTACATGGTTCTTTTCTGGGTTCGGAAGCAATGAAGACTGTTCTTGGGTCCTACATGGGTTCAGCAGCGATGGTTACTGCACTTTGATCCGACGTGGGTTTGGCAACGACGACTTCTGTACTAGAATCCTACGTGGTTCGGTAGAGGAGGTGATTCAGAGGCTACATATAATCATCTCCACCATTCATCATAAGTTGTTTGCATGTGTGATCTAAGTCATGACTATTCAATCATTACCATTGGTGTGATTGAATTCTTTCCTGTGTGGACTGGGATGTGCTTGGGCTCGAGAGTTGGAGCTGAATAGGAATTGATGACTTAGGTATATGCATGGGAATATACCTAAGTAGAGTTGGTTGATACTTCGTGATTGAATCATTCTTTTGTGGATTATCCATCGTAGATTCTGGGAGACCTTCGGGGGTCTCGGGGTCTCTAATGAGTATCGTATACTCACCCCTGCACAGGATAATCCGCACCACTTTGTGTTGGATGCAGACAACGGACATGACTGATCTAGGTAGAGGTTTGTGGAGCTGGACGGTACCCGGAGGTGGACCACTAGACGAGACGTACACAGAGCGGACAGATGGACCCGACGAGCTGGGGGGGACCATCTTTACCCACCCTTCATGAGGGATATCCTGGGGATGACTCAGTGGTTGCCGCTTTACTTTACTTCTGTTGTACTTTCTTTTCAGTTGTATTGTATTGTACTTTTAGTAGGGTTTGTATACTATCCCATTTACTTTTCACCACTTAAATTGTACTCAGTATTACTTAGTTCTTACTTCACTTGCGTACTCTGTTGTGTTTGTATACTTTTACAAAGGAAATGCCTTCCCTTTTACCAGGATTTACTCCTTTGGTGCTAGTCTCCATCCCCTAGCCTGTGGAAGGCGGGCTTGTGGTAGACATGGCACGGGCCCCGAGGATGGGTCGTGGCAGTACCCACCCTGCATGTTACACAGTAAAGAGAGAAGAAGGAGAAATCTATGTGGATGATCAATGATCGATTTTATATCCTCGCTCTAAGAACTAGGGATGCAAAACTTGCAGGGGAGGATCGAAAAGGACACTATGAGTGTGTAGGAAAGGCTCCAGAAAGGGCACAGAATGATCCTCAGGAAGAGGGACTCTAAATGAACCAATTAAAGGAAAGGAGGCCATCCAAGAAGAAGAAAGAAACTACGTGCGTTAAAAGGTGAGACCCTAGGTTTATGGGATATAAAAATTTTTATGGCTTTAAAGGAAGATCATGGTTTAACAATGCAATTGGATGGTTACACTTGATGGAATTAATTATTATTAAATAATTCTTATTGGAGAGGTGGTGATAATAGTTGTGACATAATGGTTTTAATTTAAACGTGGATGAAACCATGTAATAGGGGTGATGTTGGAAACATGAGAAAGGGTGTGACAATGAGGGAAAAGCCACCCGTTTTGGTAAGTCATGGGTCTCCTGGATCTTGGTGGATTTTAGATATCATTTATGGGATTTAAATGGATTTTAATGGGGTATTAAAACACTTTTATGTAAAAATATACATTGTTGGAGAAGAACCAGAAAAAATATGAAACTGAAAAAAAGGTTGGTACACAGTTTGGTGAGACACCATTACGATGCCACCATCACGGTGCTACCATTTCAGTGTGTGACCATGATGGTGTTACAGATATTGTGCCTATGTGATAATGACCCCCGAGTCCCGCTTTCAATAGGCCCCAGAGTAGCGACTAGTACTAAGGTTATAGAATCACTTGTAATATGGAAGGTATTACTCTTTTTATAGAAAATGAACGTGAGATAATATGGTAAATCTCAAACAACTGCAAAGACAGAAAGTAAAAGTAAAATCAAATTCTCATTTTTCCACATGCATGTTCAATATAATATTCTACAAGGTAAAGAAAACTCCAAAGTGAAAATAATACCAAATGAAAAGAAAATCAATGACATCCACTCCTGAATCACGAGCTAGTAATGTGTGGAACAGTTCTTAATGTTCTCTAGAAACTGGAAAGAAGATTTATATATGTATGGTAAGTATACATGTATACTCAGTAGGTAAAACCAAAAAGCTCTCGTGCACAAGTGGGGATGCATTCAAATGACCCGTGAAAAAAGGAGATAACCAGAGCACCTAGAAAGGAAACTATCCACCCAAACCTCACCAAGGCACACTCCCAAATAACACATGTTTTGTAGGGTTGTAGTAATAACACATCAATGTTTGGGTACCCCACACCTCTTCACCATTGGATATTGACGAAATACTACATGTCATACCTCCCCCTCCATTTTCACTACATTCCCACCACCACCAAAATGACATCTTTTTGGGCCACCACAAGCACACATCTTTCCCGCAGAAACCTGGGTCACAACAACCACACACATCCCCTCCCGCACACACCTAGACCACAAAACCACTACCACACCCGAATACACCTTGTCCTCATCTTGAAGACACTTCGGAAGCAATCATGCTCACACATACCTGGGCCAACCACCACAACATACCCTGCCCAAATTATCTTGGAGGTCTAATGGAACTCATGCCGTTAAAGCCTGCCCGAAGAGTCCTGGGCTACTCCGGGGAGGGAGCATAAAATGTGATAATAACCATCCAGTCATAAGAGTCTTGGAAAAAACACCCCCCATGACATGAGGGTGTTCGACACGAAGTGATCAACATGGGTGGTGTGCGAATAAGAAACAGAAGAACAAGATTTATACATATAAGTAGAAAATCACTCATACTAACCTAAGGGTTCAAAAACCAAACCATACACAAACACCATCATTACTATTCATTCATTAAAATACCAATGTCCACAACTAGGGCACAACTCATTACTAGAAAATAATTCCCCACTGAACGCGGTCTTGTTATCATATTCAAGTGATTCCATTTAATTAATTTTTCACTACCATGAAATTAATAGGCATAACCATAAGCCAAAGAAGGAAAAACAGACAAGAAAAAATTTAAGCATTCACACCCTATGCTCTTGTAAAATCATAAAAACAAAAGGGATATATGAGATCCCTCAAAGTACTATAACGAAACGAAGCCCCAAAATTTAGCCCCACATGGAGCCAAATCCACAACCATCATCTGCACAATAGGGGATACCATCCCCATTTATATCACCTCACAAGCATCAAGAAGAACAACCCTACTCATCAATAGAATAGGGAAATATAGTTTTCAGATTTAATCACACCATTCATTATGTTACTTCTTTTTATTTAGTTAACCGAGGTTATCACACAAGGATCCTTGTTCATTGGAAATACATTTAATCAACCAAGATTACATGACTAACCTATTTCCATGTTATATCCATTAATTCATAGGATTATCTAGAAAAACAAGGTTCAACAATGTGCATGAATGGACCGCCAAAAACCACGATATTTAGTGGACATAGGCACATAAAATTACCAACATGTAATGGAAGAACAAAGAGTACATCATCATCGTCAATCAAAACCCTTCACTTTTAAAAACAATTTCTTATCTTCTTTAAGGTTTGGTTTCATCCATCCCTGAAGGAACATTATCACACCCACCCTGCATGTGACACAGTAAAGAGAGACGAAGGAGAACCCTACTTGGATTATCAACAATCAATGTTCTCTCCTCACTCCAAGAACTGGAAATGCATGACTTGAAGGGGAGAAACTCAAACGACTTCGAGATTGATTAGGAAAGGCTCTAAAATAGGCGCACAAATAGAATCGGGAAGAGGGAATCCAAATGAACCAAGGAAAGGAAAAGATACTAACCAAGAAGAAGAAAGAAACTTCTTATAATAAAAGGAAATATCCTAGAGTAAGGGGATATGAAATCTGGAAGGTCTTTGAAGGAGGATCGTGGTTTCCCCACATGATTGGATGGTTACACATGATGGGATAAATTTTTATTTAAAAATAATCATTAAAGAGGTGGCGATAACAGCTGTTAGTTAAAGGGATTCCTTTATATGGGTAAAAACCACGTAACGTGGGAGAAGCTGGAATCATAGGAAAATGTGTGACTATGAGGAAAAATCCACACATTTTGGTAAATCAAGGGTCTCCGGGATATTGGGGGATAATAGATATCATTTATGGGATTTAAATTTCATTAAAAGTGGTATTAAAAAAAATTTATGTCAAAAGATATGTTGCGTGACTGGAACGGGAAAAAGTATAAAACTAAAAAAAACAAAACGGTGGGACACCATTTGGTTAGGCACCATAACGATTCCACCCGTTTGGTGGAACACTGTATTCAGTTCCACTATTTCGGTGTGCAATCGTGATGGTGTGACCACTACGGTGCCACTATTAGGGTTCCACCGTTATGGTGCCACCATCACGGTGCCACTGTTTCAGTGTCTGACCGTAATAGTGCGATCACTATAGTGCTATCATCATGGTACCGCCGTGACCACTGCCATAGTCAGGGTGCCATCGTGACCGGTTCCCCCATCACAGTGCCTTTGTGACTAGTGACACCATTTTGTTGGAACCTTTTAGTGGAACTAAATATTTGGAAAACATTTAATTGAGTCACTGATGGTCCCTAGGACACCCCAACCACCAATAAATTTGGAAAAGTAATGGACCAAGAGGGTCTCGGTCATTACATAGATCCTTACCTTTTAGGGAGTTATATCAAGATAGAATCGTGGTAAATTTTACATACTAGTGTTATGTTAATGAGAGTTATGTATTGGGGTGATTTTCATTGAAGTCTAAGAGAATTTATAGAGAAAACAAGGCATACAAAGTTGGCTCACTATTTTTACAAACTGTGTGGCTACATAGGAGAAACCATGAGATCTCTGGTCATTGAGGTAGCACGTTTAAAATGATTGAAGTACGGTTTGAGTGTCCATGTCAAGTACCACCTTGAATTAGTGTCTAATGCATGTTCAATGCATGTTTTGTCTAACCATGTGTCTAAACAGTGTGCGGACTGATAGTGAGATCTGAAAATAATGGATCTCACTAGTTTTCATTTTTATAATGAACCGTTTCATCTCCCATGGGGCCCTAACTCAAGATTTTACATTCATAAGGGTAAATTTAGGTTCTCCCATCGACCGAAGGGGATTACAAGGCCTTACGAACACTATTAATCAAGATCCAATGACTGAATTGGCGATCCTCTCTTCTCAGGAAAGTGGATTTCATCATAGTGGTTCTCCCATTCATTATTCTATAATTTCTAAATCTTCTCATGGAAGATGTGCTCCATTTACTTGGATCAAAACATTTTTTGTGAGATCTAGAACAACTATTGTTGATCTAAATCTAGATTTATGAGATCTTGATGTCCTTAATCTTGATTTTGGGTGAGGGATTTAGATCCAGAAAATTTGTCAACGTCGTTGTAATGCTTAGATTTTGGGGATTTCCATTGAGAAAACGTCCATCAATGAATAGAGGTTTGGTGGTATAAATCTAATTTTCATATCATGGATTTGATATTTATAGTAAGGATTGTATAATTTATATAATCCTTTAGTAATTTATTCCCATGAATTGGGTTAATTAGATTAACGAATTGAGTTATTAATGTTTTGTTGAATTATGTGATTAATTACATAAATAATCAAGACACTAAGGGGCTTCCTTGTTAGAAAATTAAATTGTAGACATCAGCTTTAAGAGATAGGGGTCATAATCTTGATAAATAATTGGGAAATTAATTTTGACATATCGAATTGGTTATGTTGAGATAATGAATTGTGAATTAATTATGTTCTTTGAGAATTTGAACAACATAATTAATCATGGGATTAATTATGTAGAGTTGATATTTAGAATGAGATATTTTTTTAACCATAATTATGGGATATGATTTGTTATGTATGTTAATTAATTAATGTATTAATTAATGGGATTGAGTCTCTTAGTTAATTTTCTGTTAAACTTGTGGATTTAGTGTATTTTAATTTTTATTGAATTAGTGAGGGAATTGATGTTCATAATTAATTGGTAAATAAATTATGTGATAAAGAAGGGGAACATTGTCATTATAAATTGATAATTAAAAATTATAACATGGTCATTATACATAAGAATAAGACAATTAGAACATTGTTATTCTAATGTGAAGTATACAAGGTAACTTGGTCATTATACATATGAGTAACAAAAATGAGAATATAGTCATTCTATTGACAATTAAGCATGGTAACATGGTCATCTTACTTAGGTTTGATATATTGGTATCTTTGACAATGTCTCTTTTAAATGAAAAATTAACGAATTGAAATACTAGCACTCCGAGTTATGGCCTCTCATGAGAATATTCTACTCCAACATTAGTAGAATCAAGTATTGAGCTATCATAGAACATTTGAACACGTTGTGGTTTGGCTAGAATCAAGTATTAAGATATAGTATTACCTAGGTCAAGATTTAGTGCTCCAGTATGATATGAAGATAATATTTCGGTATGGGTATCCTTGGGAATCCTGGAGTTAATGTAGTTAGATAAGAAAAAATGAAAATGTGATAAATTTTTTATTATTTCATTTTCAATTTTTACATATATAACTACATGCACATCCTTTTGACTGCAATTGTTTTAGACACTGTTGGAGGTGGCTTACTAAGTTATACTCACACCCTATTCTGGCTATCTGATTAGTTCCCGAATATATTATATTGCAACAGTACATTATAAGGGAAATGGAGCTGAGATAGGTGGAATAATGGGGATGTATCTTAGAGGAGGGAACCAGATATGGTTCAAAACCAGCCTAGGGAGTCATGTTGTCCTTAATTTTTGTTTCATTATAGACACATGACACTTATATTAGCATAGCTTGTTTTCCATTTCAGTTGAGTTTTGTTTTCCAGTTTGTTTATTATATGACATGAGTATTTTTATGGTTATATATATATATATGCCTTTTTGTTTGTATATTTACATAAATTGGTGTTTTACTCTGATAAAAGGGGTATAGTATTTCCATGAATGACTTACCAGACCCTCACTACTCATCGCCAAACTCTAGCATACAGGGAGGCATACTTGTGTTCATGTAGAGAACTGGCTCAGGGAACTGTCGTGTGGCTTCTATGTTGGGAAATTACAATGCTTTATTATAGGTCCTGCTTTATTTTATCTTCTTTGTCTTTCTGTTTTGGGAAAGGTAGACATGAGAATAGTAAGATTCAAGGCTTGGTAATGTACTCGTGCATGGGAGTTTCAAACCCATTTATGGGGGAAAACATAGGTACTCAAGGTGGGATTATTGTTATTGATATTTTCTGTTACAGTTGAATACTATTTCACTTTTGTTGATACACTTGTGGGGTGATGTGATTATTATTTCTTATAATTCTATTGAGTATTGATTCATTTCCTAGAATTGCATGGATGTTTATTCTGCATGAATCATTATAGTCACATAGGGTAATTGTGACTTGCATCAATTTAGGTACGCACTAGGAAACATGTTATGGGATAGTGGTTTAACTTGAACTCTTTTACTAGTTCTGATATGATAATTAAAAATAGTGTCTAACATGCAATGAGAAACATTTTAAAATGACGAAAATTTAGAATAATTTGGTGTCTAAATGAGAAATATTATTATGATAGTGTGTGTACCTCAATTAATAATGTCCTAGGAGTAGGATGGTTAAGGGTAGTGATAGCGCCTCAATTTTTATTGTGTGGTAAGGTTGGGGGAAAGTGGCTTCTATTGATTTTTCCTCTTACATAAATGTTATAAGGTTTTGTTATTGGACCAGAGATGTGTGTTTGGTTTTGTAGAGAGTATACCTCTATGACGCTTATTGATAGGATGGTCGAGGGGTATTCCTTGAAATTTTTTTTCAGTTATGGAACATTAGGAAACAATCATTTTATATGAATATGAAGGAGATAAATTCCAAGAGAATATCACTCGCTTTATGCAATTTCTGTAAAGAGACCTAGTGTGGTTTACGAAAAGTATGTATGAGTTGATAAGGGTGTTTTAGTTGTATTACCCAATGAATTTTAATGGAGATGGTGTCCTGGAATGTTTTTAATTCTAGTATGAGTCCATATAGAATATACATTACTATTTAGAGCCTCCATCATAGAGGAGGGTCCATTTGGCTGCTTATATTCTATGCAGATCAGTGAAGCACTAGTGGGATATCCAGGTGAAAACTAGAAAGACTGGTGATTTGTTATTGAAGGGATTCCTAGAGATGTTTTTGGAACACTTTTATCCATATACTCTGAGATAAGAGAATAATGATAACTTCATGCATCTGAAACATTAGAGCATGTCAATGATGTAAAATGTTGGATGTTTTATAGATTTGAAATGATTTTCTCTAACATCAGCACGATATGATGAAGCTAAAATGAACCTTTTTCAGGATGGAATTATGTGTGAGATTAAATCATAGGTGAATATCTTCAGGCTGATGAAGATTAATGAATTGGTGGATAAGGCTCTAATAGATTAAGGGAACCTGAGGGAGGCATCTAGTTCTATATAGGTAGTTGTTATAGGAGATTAGTAGGTGTGAATTTCGATATAAGGATGCAAAATTTTGAAAACATTATTCATGGTTTTAGGAATCAAAGTATATAGGAAAGAAGGGTCAATTGGATTAGACCTTACTGGGGAGATCTATCATCAGTGTGGAAGACCGACACAATATTTTTGACATTGTTCATGACCACTAGTTGAGTGTCGATCTTTCAGCGAGATAGGATATCTTTAGAAATTATGTAGGTTGTAACAACAGATTGGTATTGAAGGAGAAAATAGGAACAATCATAGTGTGGGAAGGTGATATTATACACCAAATCGGGATGGAATTTAGAGTTATACTAGCAGAGTTAGTAGCAGTAGTGGTAATGTTGCTTTTGGGAAGGAGAACCCACATCAGCAGAGTGGTGCTTCTTAGGAGAG
Source organism: Viscum album (assembly GCA_963277665.1). NCBI lineage: Eukaryota > Viridiplantae > Streptophyta > Magnoliopsida > Santalales > Viscaceae > Viscum > Viscum album. The sequence goes on along the minus strand of CAUJRU010000025.1, from coordinate 3,325,192 downwards.
CCAGATAGCATCACATGGAAGAGGGGAAGCAACGTTACATGAAGTACAACCTACACTTGTGGATAGCGAGGTTGGACCATCAACATTAAGAGGTACTATTCTAATAGCTTTTAATTTAGCTAGTTCTTTATTTGATACTAGTTTCTCTCATTCCATTGTATATGTGAAACTTGTTAATGTTTTGAGCCTTGCAATTGAGTTTATGAGGGGGACAATGACTATAGAGACACCATTTGGGGTATGTTCTATAGATATCTATTTATACGAGGGATGTTAAATAGTGATCAGGGAATATTATTTTCTTCGGGGTCTCTATATTCTATATATGACCGTCTTCGACCAAATTATGTGTATGGACTGGCTAGTCGCATACCAAGCCCACATCAATTGTTACCATAGGGGAGTGACCTTTGTGTCTCCATATGGTGACTAGTATATTAATCTTGTAGAGTGGGATATCCTGGTCGCAAAATAAGGGCCAATTACTAAGAAACTAAGAGAGCTCAAAGCCCATGTTTATAGTTTTATTGTTCAATGATAGGGGGTGTGATGCAAGATGTCCATCCACTAATAGTGGAACATTTTAATGATATATTTCATGAATAATTATTAGGTCTACAACCTGATATAGATGTGGAATTCACTATTGAGATCCTATTGGGAGCTGAGTTAGTATCTATTCCACTATACATAATTTCACTAAATGAGCTTCAAGAGGAAAAGAATCAGTTAGAGGAGTTGTAGGATAAGGATTTATCCATGTATGTCACCATGGGGATCGCCTGTTCTATTTTCAAATAAGGTTTATGTGAGTTTAAGTTTATGTTTCAATTAGTGTATGTTGAACAAATTGAGTGTGACGAACTAATATCCACATCCACATAACGATGATATGTTTTTCCAACTAAAGGGATCTTGGGTGTTATCAAAGATCTATTTGAGATCCCTGTATCATTAAATGAGAGTAAAAACTTCATATATATCAAGGACTTCATTCATAAGAAAGTATAGCCTATATGAGTTTTTTGTAATCCCATTTGGGTTAACAAATGCATGAAAAATGCTTATGGATTCGATGAACATGATCTTTCATACATATCTAGACTATTTCATGGTGGTGTTTGTGGATGGAATCTTGGTCTACTCCAAGACTGAGGACGATCATGACCAACATCTTGAGATCATCTTGGGTACATTAAGAGAGCATCGCCTATATGCCAATCTACACAAGTTTCAGTTTTGGATCGATCCGGTACACTTCTTGAGGAACATCATCTCGACTGAATGTGGGTCAGTGGACCACGAAAAGGATTAGGTAGTGGTTTCTATGGATCATCCAAATATTTTTTTGATATCCGAATATTCCTAGGATGTTCATGAATATTATAGAAGATTTTTCCAAGAAGTTTCCATTTGGAAGCATGGATTTCTTGCATAACCAGAAAGGGAGTAAAGTTTTAATGGTAAGAGTCTTGTGAGAGAGATTTTCAGGAGTTGAAGAAGTGATTGACATCGACACAGACATTGATCATACCTATGTAATGTGAGCATGATATAGTATATTATAACACTTCTGGGATCAGACTTTGAGCTGTAAAAATGTAGTGATATCATTTTTTGGGATATGGTTCTCGATGGTTGAGGCATCTAAAATTGAATTACCCTATGCATGACCTCATGTTGGATGAAGTGGATTATGGTCTTTATTGTTAGAGAAAATATCCTTTGGGTGAAAAGTTTGCAGTTTATACAGGTCCAAGGAGCATGAAATATAAATTTTCATAGAGTGATTCGAATATTAGGTAGGAGAGATAGGTATAGTACATGAATTTATTTGATTTTTAAATGGAATAGTGGAAGGGGGTGGAATATAGTGTGGCTGATTCCATGAGTTGGAAAAATAAGACTCAGATGGTTCTGGAGTCATGTGAATACTAGAAGATGATGAATTTGCTGGATGAAATTCATGTAGTGGTTCAGTAGATTCAGGAGTAGAAGACTCCGATTTTTGTTATGTTGGAGCCTATCGATTATAGATAGATGAGGGAAACACGGTATGAGGATACAAAGTGCTTATCCTAGAAGGAAATAATTGAAGGTGGGTAGACATATTCAGGTTGGTTGATAGATACATATGAGATCATCTACATGAAGAATCGAGTTGTGGTGCCTATGAACATGTGAGAGGAGCTCATGTTGGAATTTCATGCCTCAAAGTGGGTGGTCTATGCAGGACTGACCAAAATGTACAATGATCTATGAGGATAGTTTTGGTGTCCTGGAAATAAAAAAAGATATATTAGGATTTATGATAAGATTATTCACCAATCATCAAGAGATGGAAGGTGATCAACGACATGAAGGGTTACTAAAACAATTGAGTATTCCATAATGGAAGTGGGATTACGTGGACATGTATTTTGTGGGGGGGGGGGGTCATCTAAAGATGATGAGGAAGAATGATTATATGTTGGTCATTTTCGATCCACAAAAAAATGTAGAACATTTCCATCCAATAAGGGAAACATTTAAAGATGAATAGTGTGAAGAAATATACATTTAGGAGATAGTCCATCTGTATGGAGTGCCATGGACTATAGTTTTAAATCATGATTCATGCTTTACATCATTCTTCTAGAAGGGATTTCAAAAATCACTTCGCACATAAATATTATGGAGTACAGATTTCCACCCATAAATAGATGTGTAGTGAGAACATAATATATATGTTCTTGAGGATACTCTATAGGCATGTGTGCTTGACTTTGGTGGGTCTTGGGAAAAGAACGTGTCTTTAATGGAGTTCACCAATAACAATAGTTATCAAGGAACTATATAGATATAACTCTTCAAGGCTCTTTATTGTCTACCGTGTAGATGATAATTATGTTGGATGGAGGCCGGTGAGTCTGAATTTATGGGACTGGATCTCACGTTGGAGAAATCAAAGCTAGTACAATTAATTTGTAAACGTTTGGATTTGGCTCAGAGTATACATAGGTTATATTATGACAGAAAGAGACGACCCCTAGAGTTTATATATGGTGATAGAGTGTTTCATAGGGTGTCTCCTATGTTGGGTCACCATAGGATAATGGGGTAGGTCATGTTGGTGCCCATGTATGATGGACATTTTTTAGAAAATGGAGAGAATCGGGCTAGTGGCATACTGATTGGAACTTATAGAGAGGTAAATCTCTATGAATGATGTTTTCCATGTATTAAAACATAGAAGATATCCCCCAAAACCATCTCATGAGATTGATATGGATTAATTTGACCTTTAGATATATGCATCCTTTAAGGATAATCCGATATGTGTGTTAGATTTTTGTAAGAAAGTGGTGCGGGGAAAGGCCCTGCCGATTGTTCATGTGTTATGAAAAAATGGACATGTACAAGAGCAAAATGTGAATGGGAAGAAAATATGAGGGATCAATGGCCTGATATTTTTTCTCAGAATCATAGGAAGGCTTAGAGGTGCAGATCGAGGAAACGTTGTTACAAGGTGTCAAGATTGTAAGATCCCAACCTTTTTTAGAGTTATATCGGGTGCGATTCGATGTAATTCATGTTTTTAATTATGTAAATTTGATGGGAGTTATGGCATGGGGATAATATGGGTGAATTCAAATATAATATTTGGAGAAAAGATGATGTACATAGTTGGTGCATGATATGTACAAACTGTGCGACTACAAAGGAGAAACAGTGTGATCTCTGGTATTTAAGGTATAGATTAAGCATGGTTAAAGCATGGTTTGAGAGGACATGCGAGCTGGTCCTGAAATTTTACCTCTTTATGTGTTTGATAATTCACAGTTAGCATACAGTTTGTCTAACCATGCCACTAAACCTTCCGAGGAATGGAAATGAGATCCTAAAATTGTTGATCTCACTCATTTTCAATTTTTAATGAACTGTCTGAACTCCAATGTAGCCTTAACTCAAGATTTTACGTTGATAAGGGTAAATTAAGGTTCTAACATCAACTTGGAGGGATTATAGGTCCTTTTAAACAACTTTCTTATTAATCATAATCCCAAATTGATGATCCTCTCTTCTCTTGGTAAGTGGATTTCATTTCAATGAATCTCATGTTCATTCATCTATCTTTCCTTTATATTTTTGTTGATTATATCCTCCATTTCTGTGGATATAAAACTTTTTGTTGATATATAGATCTAGGATTATGTATCAGGATATATAGTTCTGATATCTTTGATTTATTTAATCATAATTTTGGTTTAGGGATTTAAATGAGGAACATTTATCAACATCATTGTGCTACTCAGATTTTGGGGATTTCTGCTGAGAAAACATCCATAAAATAATTCAGGTGTTTGTTCTAAATTTAATATCCGTAGTCATGCATTTGATATGTACATGAAAGATTGTTGAATTTCTATAATAATTTTTGATATTTATTTCCCTGAATTGGGTTAATTAGATTGACTAATTGAGTTATGGATGTTTTGTTGAATTATGTGATTAATTAAGGAATTAATCATGATAATAAGTGGATTCCCTATTAGATAATTTAATTTGGGTAATTTTTAATAATAAATAGGTTTTGTAATCTAGATAATTATTTGGGGAATTAGTTATGAGATATCTAATTTGTTGAGTTTGGATAATTAATTATAAACTAGTTATGTTCTTTGAGAATATGGACTATATAATTAATTTTGGGATTAATTATGATGATTTTCGATTTAGAACGAGATAATTAATTTTGGAAAATTAAATATTGTATATGATTTATGATGCTGGATAATTAATTAATCGATTAATTAATGGGATTGAGGATTTTAGTTAATTATTGTGTTAAATAATGGATTTGGTGTATTTAATTATTTATTTAATTAATATGGGAATTGATGTGGATAATTTATTGATAAATTAAATATGTGATAAAAATGGCAACATTGTCATTTTAAATTGAGAATTAAAAATGGTTACATGGTCATCATACATACGAGTAAGAGAATGGGAGCATCGTCATACTAATGTGAAGTATATAGGGTAACATGGTTATAATACTTATGAGTAAAGAGAATGGGATCATAGTCATTCTATTGAGTAGTAAGCATGATAACATGGTCATATTACTTACATTATAGATAATGGTAACATTAAAAATGTGGATTTTAAATGTGAAATTAAAGAATATAAATAATAACACTCTATGTTATGGCCTCTCACGAGAATATACATATCTGGCAAGAGTCGAATCAGGTTATGAGATATCATATCATCTTTGAATACTTCAAGAATCGGCTAGAAGAAAGTATTAAGATATGCTACTACCTAAGGAATAATTTGGTCTCTTGTATGAGATGATGTTAGTATTGAGGTACATGTATCCTTAGGAACACTGAGTTAATTTAGTTAGATAAGAATAAAAAAATCTGATAAATTATTTATTAGTACATTGCACTTATTTCATCACAGAACTGCATGCACTACCATTTAACTAGAATTGTTTCAAACACCATTGGTGGGGGACTACTAAGTTATACTCACACCATATTTGGGCTGCCTAATCAATACTAGAATAAATTATATCGTTGTAGGATTGGATAAGGTAAAGGACCTAGGATAGGTGGATGATTGGGGATGGATCATATAGGAAAGAAAAAGACATGGTTTGGTTCCTGATTGGGGATTCATAGTGTCTTTACTTTTAGTATCATTACTGAAACATACCACTTATATTGACATTGCATGTTTTCCCTTTCAGTTATGTATTGATTTCTAGTTTAGTTATCTTGTGACATGAGTATTTTTCTGGGTATATATATTCTTAAGTGTTTGCTTATTTACTTTCACTGGTGTTTTAATATATTAAAAGAGTGTATAGTATCCCCATGAATAACCTACCAGAATCTTACTAATAGTCGACAACCTCTACTGTATGAGGAGGGGTGGTTGAGGTCATGTGGGGAACTGGCTTAGGGAACTGTCCCCTGACATCTAGGTCTGAATTTTATAGTAAGAGTGACATGTATCTAAGTAGACCACATTATTATTATATTTATAATAGTGAAATGTATAATTATTCCACAAGTTATATTTATGTATTTTCATTTATTTCTATTAGTTTTATGGTAATATTAGGATTCCAATTAAAACTGTATAATGAGATTAATTTAAAAGGAATGTATTTACTACATGTTAACGGTGATAAATAGTACATTATGATATAGTTTTCATGGTTTTAATGTTTTTCAATGGACTAACTGTTTCTTTCATTTTATATCCCTTACTGAGATTTTTATACTCTACCCTCATTTATTAATGTTTTTCATATGGCATAAGGATAAGCAATGGATTTGAATAATTCATATTGAATGTCATGAATAGATTAATAATACATATCATTATTTATTATAAATGATTAAATTTTTTTAAAAAATGGATATTGTCCAGAATTGTTCACTTTTTATTTGATTGGTTATTTAGGTATTAGTTATGTCCTTATTCTCTAAAACTATAATCCCGAAAATATATTCAATGTAAAATACTATAAATTTCTTAACATTACTCAAAATTATGCCATGATTTAAGTAATAGAACTTATAATAAGAATAATGGACGAGTGTTATTTTTCTAAATTATTTCCATTATGACAATTTAACTGAATTGGTAGGTACAAATAAGTGTAACTAACTTCTGTAATATATGAAGAATGTAGAAGAAAGGGCATCATATAGTGGAATTATTACTTATGTTAATATTTCTTGGGGATTAAAATAGTCGTAACATCACTTGAGTCTTCTCTATTCTAATCCCAATACTAACATCCATAATTATGGCATGAGTGAAATCACTCATGCTAGAAGTTTGATATTTTGGAAGTCACATAAACATACATGCAAGTTGAATGAACACCCACAATAACCACCATTGATTTTCTACCCAATTAATTTATGAAGAGTTCTTAGAGGGTTTTTTTCTAGAAGTGTATATGCTATAAAAACACACACACACACACACATATATATATTCATTCATTACTACATGCTTTTTTTTATATTTTTTATTTATATGAAATTGACATAGAATGACTGATTTTAATAAAACAAGAATTTTTATTTCGATAAATATGTTTCGAAAAAATTCAATTTTATTTTATTTAAAAAATCCATACATTATTGTGAATTTAGAATAAAAATATTTAGAATTTAATGAAATATTTTTATATGAAATATTTCTACGTGTGTAATTCATTTTAATCTCACTATATTAAACAACTAAATACTAAATAATGAATTCATATAAATAATATTAAAATATGAACAATCAAATAAAATAAAACTACTCAAATGGATATTATAATGTAATCGTAATATTCAAATAAGGTAATAAGATAATGTTCTGACATAATAATATGTTATCAATGTAATACTTGTGTTACCATGGTAACAATAATGTTTGTAAATGTTATTTATCTAAGCAGAAATTCATAAAAATATTATAAAAATGTATCCAAACACGGGTGTATGAAGTTTTCATCAACTTCCCATATCATATAAAAATTATTTTTCATCTTTTGATTCTAATTCCATGGGAAATTACCGTCCTTATTCATTAAGAAATGAGTATTTTTTAAAATTCCATTCATGCCCACCTATAGAAGGACCACTACTCCACCAAAAATCATTGTGCACATTTCCATAAATTTACTTGTGAATAAATGGAGTAATTTAATCAAAAAAATAAATTCTAATTTTTGGAACCCTTTAGTCATAATATGTCGTGAATCAGTTATTTTGAAGAGGCATTTTAAAATAATTATTTTGTCATCAATGTAAGCACTATCCAATCCATAATCATTTATTATTTACATATTTAAAACAAATATTCTCCAAAATAATTTGTCTCATTGGTTTGTTTTTCAATCATTAAGATTCAATGAAAGATAAATTTTAACAATAAAACATCATTTTAATTTATTTAATAATTATAATTTGTAATTGTTTTGTTTTTTTCCTCTAGCTGCCCAAAAAAAGCTTTAATGATTTTATCATAAAAAATTAAAAAACATATATACTGTGACATGATATATTATTAGTTTATTTATGATTTTTCTATAATATTTTACGGGATGAAAATATTATTATATTCTATAAGAATATAAACTCTTTTTATGGAATCTAAAAGTATGAAATATATAATTGTAACCGCTCATTACAATTTTCCACAAAAAGATCGACAAAATATTTGTCAGACTTCAAAAAATATCAAACTCCCATATGCGACATCCCGAGAAATTCTATAGGTAATTAATACATGATAAATGATAATTGAGAAGAAGAACTATATCAATTCTAACAAAGAAAAAATAAGAGAGTTAACACATGAATATTAATTTTTTACAATACAAATTTACTAAATTAATAGTAATAAGTTATAGAATAATTTTATTATGTTAAATATATATAAATATTTTTTATATTGATTAATCATAAACCCAAATTTGTTTTACATGAGGTTATATTAGATTTAATAATTAAAAAATCCAATAGAATGGTTGTTCTTGGGTCCATAATTTTTTCTGAGGTCATTATCACTCTTATGAAAATATGTTCATATATGATTTTTATTTTTCTTCGATATCATTTTTTTAGTATTTATTTACTATTTTTTTTTGTAAAAATTAAATCGTTAAATCAAAATCTTATTCTTTAAAAGATTTTATTTTTCCAAAATATGTAATGATATTATGAATAATTTTGTACTATATATTAACTAGTTCTCCACCATTACAAAATTATTTCACAACACTGATAATTTACTTTTCTAATTATTAAAATAGAATACGTTTTATCTTCATTTGTCGCAATATTTTAATTGATTTATATAAGAAATAATATTTTCTATCATTTTAATCGATCTTGGTTTTCTCTAAAATTCCTAAATATATTAAAAATTTATTTGATTTCACACTCATATTTTCTTATGATAACTAAAATTTCTTCTTTTTCACGGTCTTATTATTGGGTATAACATTAAAATAATTTCTCAAAGACTTATTTTCATTAATAAAAAATTGAATTTGAAAATAAAATAATAACATCATATTTGAAGAGAATATTAATAATATTTTATGAGAAAAATTTGTGTGTATTAAAATCTGTTTTCCTCTCCATCTAAAAAAAATAATAGGTATTGTTGATTATGTTTAATGAATTAGTCATTTACTTCCCTTATTATATTATTCTTCTAGGTGATTTTTTATCACTCAAATAAATTTCCGATTTCATATTATGGATGGAATTTGAGGGTTTTATATAACCCATATTCATACCATGTGTTTTTCATTATATTATTTTTGCTTGATTTTAAGTATCACATACACAAGTGTTTTATAATTATTTTCTGGGATGTTTTCAAATATTTCTATAATACCTTAGGTAAAAAATAATAAACAATGATATTATGATGTTACAAATTAATATAATTTCTTTCAATTAGGTCTATAGTTTTACACATGACTCTAATTAACTATTAAAACCGTACACATAGACTGGTTTTCATTTTAGTATGTTCAAAATTTTATTCATGGACTATATTCATGTTCAAAACATTATCAATTGACCATATTGAGGTTATTTATTTCCACAATATTAGTATTTCTTAATTTTTTTATTGTTAAAAAAATTAATGACATTCTATGTCCCATGGTTATAGGCCATGACTTATGATTAGTGTATCATTCCTCTAAATTATTATTCCATAGAATATGTGGCATTATTTGAGGTTATATTCCATTCTATAATTCATTATAAACAAATAAGTTATTATTTTGTATTTTTAATGTGAAATTTCTCTTATGTTCACATCTCTTTATATTCTTTTGATCAAAAAACTTTTAGCTATAGGTGAGACTTCTTCCATAAAGATTGTTTGATGTTAGTCATTTTGTTTCGCAATTACACATGTAAATAAATGTGAAAATTTGTGTATATGCAATTCATGTGAGTAAATTTATCTGGTATATTATTGAGGAACAAATTTGTGATGTGGAATTTGTATAGTAAATATAAAAAATAATAAACCTTTCAGTAATTATATTTTATGTTTATTTTTCTGATATAAAATTTAAATTTTGTAATTTATTTAATATATATACTTAAAATTATTATTTCATCTTATCAAATCATCATTCAATCCACAATTGGAGTATATAACATTTAAATTTTATCAATCCTTACACTCTATTTTCTAGATAATGTCTCAATATTGAATGTAAAACAAATTACAAGGACATAAATAGACGTCCCACCAATATGTCCCCAGAAAAGTATGCATATATCTGACAAAATAAATTATAAAATTAAATTAATCATGAAATGGTTCCATATGATGCATTACCATCTTTATAATTTTATTTTATATACTTTGTTAATGGTCATATGTTATCAACAACTTTCCTGATCCAAAATATGTTGGGTACTCATACTGTTCCATGTTCTTTTTTGACTACATATAATGGTGTTCTTTAGTAAGTCTCAGTATAAAAAATAATAGTATATGTTTTCTTATTCCTAACTACCAACTGCATCTTAAAAATCAAATATTAATCTTTAATATCACAATATTATTTTATGTGATCTTCCATAGTCCACCTATCTTAGTCTACAAGATACAAACTAGTACATTTTAATCCACAAAATCATAGAATAAATTACCACATTAAAACAATTTGACTAATATCATAAACTAAAATCGCATGTGAAATTAATTATTCATAAACTAAATGATATAACATATGAATAAATATAAAAAATATTTCAGGTTATACTATGAAATTGTATAATTTAATCATGAAATACAACATAATACATTCAAAAAATGATATCCATAACACTGGTGAAATGGTGGAGGCTTTCATCATGAAAAATATACTCCACCATCTATAAACCCCAATTTTCTATATATAGCCTCCATGATCATCCAAAATTAATAGAATTTGGATTTTATAGATGCATGTTGAATGATTCACATATAAATATTAATAGGTGATAAAAATGAAACACAGTATAGTCATCTAAAGTAGTGAACAATCCAAATAACTCTAATATCTTTGAATTTGAAGAGAAATAAACATTTTGAAAATCAAAAACAACTAACATCACCATTATCAATAACAAGAATCATGATCATTCATAATTAATCAACCCATAGATCACTATCATCACATTTCATAAATAACAATCCATCTTTATGTTAAATAGAAATATGAAATCACATCACTTCCATTAAAAAAATAGTATATTTTATTCTATAATAATATATCAGGATATGGTGGAGCTAATATGAATATATTTCAATATCATAAACTCTAAATTAAATAACTATCTCCAATGACAGTATTTGTTACATATGATTGGATACTATAGTTAATATAAATCATTACGTATAAAACAATAAACTTGAATATTATAAAAAAAATACTTATATAATTTTGTATCAATGTATCTAAGAATTATTATAAAATATATATGTATGTATTAGAAGATAAAATATTGGTACATAATCTCTTACCTCAATCCAAGATTAATGGGAGGGAATGCGTGTCACTACTCTCATGAATTTCCACCCATTTTGTTATTGAAACAAAGGCCATGAAAAATTATCATCTCCACTAATTCACCATTATAGATACTAGAAGAATTAACCATATGAACTTATGGTTTATAAATATTTGATCTAAGTCATCCATGAGTAGTTTTTTAGTAGAGGGTAAATATATTCCTAATTAGATATTTTCCTATACCTAGTTTCTTAAGAGATAAATAGATTATAACTATCATCTCACACATTTAAAAAATATTTGGTATCCTTAAAGGATATCCAATATAAAAAATCATATCCATCAATATTAATATGTTTGAGGCTTCATCACATCATAATGACAATGTGTACACATAATAAATCACCAAAATCACTATTTACATTCCCCCTATCAGGTAAACACGAATTTCTAAAAATCTACCATGTCTACATCAACATCCTTGAATAATTATGAGTTTATTTTCACATAGGATTTGATTGATAATTAAATAAGATAAAAATGTTTTCAATGAATTATCCATCTGACCATAAAATAAAATTATCGATAAGAATTTCCTCATGAGAATTAATGATAATTTCATTGTATCCATCTAAATGTCCAAATATTTTATTTCCAACAAATCTGATAATTCCTAAATAATTATCAAAATCATTCAACTATAATATAATTAAATATCCATTTCACTACTACTTATCCTCTTCTAACTGACCATAGTAGTCCTTTAGAACTTGAATTCCATTTATTGACATTTCTTCATCACAAATTTTATAATTCGGTCATTTGTGATACCTCAACCATTCATTTCTCTTAATGACATTCATTATTTTTGAAAACAAAACATGTTTATTAATCAAAATATTTATCTACATTTATTAGTTCGAACAAATAAAATTACATGATTTGAATGGAAAAAAATTATCATCTAATCGAATTATTAAGGATTTATTTATCAAATTACATATAATGTATTTTTATTGTGAAATTAATTAATAATTACAATAATTTAATTATATCCTCTTTTATGATAACAGTTGCTTAAAATTTACATAAAATCAATTAACATACATCCATAATATAAAATCTTGTATTTGTTAAATGATTCAATATTTTTCCATCCTTTTCAGAGTATTTTTGGAGATTTTATTATGACTTATAATGATTATATTTCCTTTTTATGGGATTTGTATCATAATAACTGAATCATCAATATAGAAAAATCACAACAACATGTGATTTTAACACACTTTTGGGATAAATTTAGGATCCTCACTGTGTTTAAAAACACTAACTATTATTATTATTAAATACTAGTATTGTTATACCTGGTTAACTATATCAATTTATATTTTCAGTCCAAAAATCCATGCTCTGATGGGTTTATTTGATTCATAACCATGATACTCAGTCACTGATAGAAATGAAACATTTACCCCCATTGTTATAAAATTTTTACAATTATTATTAATTACAATAACAAATTTTCACCTATTTAATTATGAACATATTAAGTTTTAGTAAAACTATATTAGAATGAGCGAGTGTTAATTCTCTTGGTGTTGACTAATCACATCGAGTGAAGCGTAAACTTTAGTTACTAAATTGGAGTAGCCATCTGCACCCATTTTACTTAAACACATTACTCAATTCATTTGTTTCTGCATGGAACTGAAACATTATCTGAATTATACCTTCAGTTTTGGTTCCTGGTATCATGAACTCATTCAACTAATCACTAGATCAGATGTCCAAAATCATTCATCATCTTCACCGTGATCCTATCACATTAATTATGCTATGGAAATTATATCTCTCTAAAAAAATTTCTAGAGGAGTCTGAACAACCCCACATGAATGTGAAATCATACATATTTATATTCTTTTGTGAAATGTGTAGTTGTATTTAGTCATTTGATTGTGTAGATGAGAAACACCCAATTTCCACATTTTTCTATATTAACTACAAATTACATCGTATTTCACCTTATATAAGTTCTACATGATTGGATGGTCCAAGGATGATATTATTTCATTCATGTTGGCCACAAACATTAGCTCTCTTAGGGATTTTAAAGTTCAATAGTGACCACAAGATTTTAAGTAATATGTACTCAATATTTACACCACATATCGTTTATATGAATCTCTTTAACCACTATTCATGATTTTTTGAAAAGGTAGAATACATATAATCTAGAAAAAATATGTACCCTAGTGAATCTCGATATCCAGATTCAAGACTTGGTCTTGTTTTGTTATGACTCTATCGACTGGGTCTCAAAATCACGAAAGAAAAAAGTAAGTGTAAATTTTTCCCTATATTACCCTATAACTCTTATTGGAGTCAATAACAAAATTAAATTTCACTTATTTAGAGATTTCATGTTATATATGGTAGGTCCTGTGCATCCTTATAATGGAGATTTTATTGAAATGTTACACACCAAGATATTTTGAAAATAATTATAATACTAATTGCATAAAACATTATGTCTCTAAAAACAACAATATGTTATAACCTAGCCAGTAAACATAATGTTTCCTCCTCTATGATTTCAATTTCGAAAAACTGACACACACAATTGCGATCAGTAAGGTATTTAGAGTGTGATAAAGAAAACATAATTTTTTAGGTGAATAGTGACATACCCTAATGAATAGTAATTTGAATAGTAAAATGACCCTTATGAATATTGAATGAATTATTATTTTATTTTATTAAGTTGATAAGATAATAAGATCATTATTAATTTTTCTAGTTGATATAAAAGAAGATATTGATTTAAAATTGATATATTTTTGAATAAATAAAGCTTTTTTTAATAAATTAAATTAATAATATTTAGATAATTATTTTCAAATAATGGATTTCATTTATGAATTATACACAAAAAAATGGCTAGTGTAATTTTTTTTATTTTTCTGAAATACTCAAGTTTCGGTCGAATAATAGAATACAGTAATTTACCGTATATACACATTATCAGGTAAATTCACTATTACTAGCATCATGGATGATATAATCACACTTTCATAGAACTCACATTCACATATTAAAAATCATGATCATAATAATCAATACGATTGGTTGTATTTGGAAAAATAATAAAATAATGAGTAAAATAATGGGAAAACCCTCCTCTCCTCCATTATAAACCCCCTCACTCTCTATTCTCTTCAATCTTATAATCCTTGAAGATACTAAATTTTCTACCCAAATACCCTTTCCTAGTCACTCTCCATGTTAAAGATCTCTTTCTCTTGCTAAAAGACAAAAACCTCTTCCCTTAAAGAGATTATCAAAGTGGTGGATTCAAGAGGTAAATTCACAATCTTTTTCATTCAATTTAATTTCATGTTATTTGTATTATTATCCTCTCCTCGAATCCTCTATCCAAAATACCATGATAACTACAATATAAAAAATATATTGGCATTATATCTTGTGAATGGAATAACCATCAACAATATCATTACTCTATTTATTTCATTTTATAAATGAAATCATCGTCTATGAGATGCCAATTTACAACCTTTGTGAATGAAGAAGATTCATTACTCAATTTACACTTCAATAATAGCCATGATAACATTTTTCAATTTAAATAGGATATTATATATGTATTATAACCTATTTAATTTTATGGAACCAGTATATGTACATAATATTAAATCATATGGCCAATCCAGTACGTAATAATCAAAATAGTGCAATAATAATCCGAGTTGCTGTTATTAATATTTCATCTCATAATTCGTCATAATTCCATGTAACAAAAAGATTTCAATGAACATTAACACCATTGGATGTTTATAAATAATATTTAAATTCAATTGTGTATATTTAAACCCATTTCAGATGAACTACATTACTTAAAAACAAGAGATCCAATTTTGAAAATCATGAAAACCAACACTTCGAAATAACGAAATTCAATCGTATAACTTATCAATAGAGAAATAAATGATCATAATAAAATTATGATGAAATAAGTAAATTAAAAATATTTTATTAATTATTTTATTAATGATTTTAATATTATATTCTAGGATCATAAGGACTAGAGAAGAACATTCATACTTAAGGTAATTATTTTATACCCGAACCTCTATTTTCATTCGTGTTACGCTTATTTTCTACATACCTCAATTAAAATATTATTTATAGATATATAATACTGATATGAACTATGATAATGTTATATATATTTTTACCCACCATAATACTACATTTAGTTTTTCAGAGTTATTTGTTTTAAAAGGATCATAAAAAACACTTCCCGAAATACAAGAACTATTAAAGGGAATATCTCATATCCATACCTATTTTCAATGTAACACTATAATATATTTTTCAAAACCATAAAATTTATTAAATAAATTATTTTATTATGAAAATATACAATTACATCCCTTATGGTTTAATACAAATATTTTTCCAAGAGAACTCTTCTTTTTTACCTAAAAAAATATTTATCTCAAGAAATACTCAATGACTTTATAAGATAATCTTCATATATTTCAACACACTTGTTAAATCTTATGTATTATTTGAAAAAATATGTTAGGATATAATATAAAATATTTAATTTAATAGATGATAATTAGTCTGAATTTGGATGTGGTATCTTAAAACCATTCATCAATTTATTCCAAATGGTTAGTGTTTAAGCTTAATGTTCAGGAATGTTATTTACATTTCATATTTTAGTTTCAATATGAATGTATATGTTGTTTATGCTTATCTCTATTCACATGAGTAATTAATTGGACTTAGTAAGTGTCAGGTGGGGCCCGCAATTGTCCCTCAGTGCATCTATAGGTCTCATTAGACAAACTACAGTCTTGTAACAAGGCCTTGAAAATAATTATTATTTATGGTCTTGGCATGATGCCTTGATGGTATAGTTATGATGTCCTGCATTATTCATTCCCTCATTATGGAATTAGTAATTGAATATTCATGAGGTTGTTGTACTATTAGAATACCCGTGATTAGGTTTTATTATGATTTATTTATTCATCTCTTATTCCTTCCATATTGCGTTTAAGTCAATTTTTAAAGGCATATATTTTTAAGTCATTAAACATGCGGAATGTTTATTTTTATGATATCATCCACTGTATTGCTTACCCTCACAGAGTGTTTGAGCTCACCGAATTCTTATGTTTAATTTTCAACAGACATGAAGTGGTATATTATGAATGAAATTCCGAAATAAACTAGGAGTTATGGATGATTTCAAATGTCAAGAGTGGAACACTCGGACATTAGGTAAAGGTTTTATACCAGAACCTCCAATTTCATTCGGGTTACTATTATTTTAAAATTAAATCAATTAAATTATTATTTATTAATATATATTCCTCATCTGTTATCTGTGAATTTTCTTTATATGTTGACCAACCATAATCCTACTTTAATTTAAGGGGAGTTATATATTTTGAATGGATCTTTCAAAAGATCTTCCCGAAATACAAGCCTGATTGAAGGGAAATTCCCAAATTTATACCTATTTTAAAAGGAACTAAAAAATATTTTCCTAGAAACAATTATCTTTATAAAATCAATATTTTATTATGAAAATATTATATTACCTCACATCTAGTTTAATAAAATGATTTTTCCAAAATAAATCTTCTTTTTAAAGTAAATAAATTTTTTTCTCAAGAATTACTCAAAGAATTTATAAGAGTATCTTTTTCTATTTCTAGAATCTTGTTTATTCTTAATTATTATTGGGATTAATATTTTATGACATCAAATACTATATTTAATTTAATGTTTTATGATTATTTTGACTATAAACGCACTATCATAAAACCATTCACCAATTTAATCTAAATGGTTAGTGTTTAAGCGTAATGTTCGGGGAAAGTTATCTACAATTCATATTTTAGTTTAAATGAGAATGCATATGTTGTTTATGTTTTTCCTTATTAATATGAGTAATGAATTGGACTTATGATGTGTCAAGTGGGTCCTGTTATATCCCCTCAGTGCATGAGTTGGTCTAATGAGAAAAACAACGGTCTTGCCACATGACCTTGAAAATTTTACTATTTATGGTCTTGGCATGAGGCCTTAATGATATTTTTATGATTTAATGAATTATGAATTCCCTAATTATTAAACAATTAATTGAAATTTCTTGAGGCTATTCGACTAGTTTAATACCCATGATTATGATTTATTATGGCATTATTCATTCGACTCTTATTCGTGCCATAATGTGTTCAAGTTCATTTTTAAAGGCATGTGTTTTTAAGTTATTCACCATTCCTAATGTTTATATATATGATATCATCCACTATATTTTGTATCCATACTGAGCATTTTATCTCACCCCTTTCTTATGGTTCATTTTCCCAGGACACAAAGAGGTATATTATGAATGACATTTAGAAATGACCTTGTAGTTATGGATGTTGTCAACGAAGTCATATATTTTACTTATTTTCAAGTTGTAAGGTTGAATGTATGTATGTATATTGTTTACAAATATACAAAACTACTAAGTTATTTGTAATCATATTCCTTGTTGGTATTCGAATGTAATAAAATAAGTCACCAACTACAGGCAACTGGGGTCATGTCCTTACATGAAACGATTATCAAAAACCACCATTAAAATACTCATAATGATATCTAAAAATTAGTGCATTATATTTTTATTGTTCTAAGGCCCTTAAAATAAATTCATAATATATATTATTTTATTATAATTATTTGAACATATTAAAATTATATTCACCTTGAATTAGGGAGAAAATTTTAAGGCTATAAAACATCCCAAAAAAGATTATTCAGAATCCATGAATTGAATTCCAATAATTATTATTAAATTATAGAGTGGATAAGGCTGATAATAACATACTAGAATTTGGTAAACATATTTGAGTTATAAATAATAAAATTTGAATTGATAATTTAACGGCATAACTGAGGGGTCAAAATTATGTAACCATTCTATTTTTTGTTAATTGAATTATCCTTTGACAATGGTCCTCATTTATCTAGTGACATGGCTCAATGGATGATATATATTTTAGAAACCAAAATTCCATAATATTGTTTCCCTAAATGATCATATAACGGGGATAATTAGTTCAATATATCAAAAATTAAAATAATAAATATTTTTTCCCTCTAAAAATGAATTGTGTCTTATGTGTGATGCCTCAAATTCACTTATATGTTATTAAATTACTATCCTAGGGTAAACAACCTATTATATAAAAAAATTTATTGGTTTTTCACCTTCTAAAACATCATCCAGGAATAATTAACTGCTTTTCACTTTTTTGACTAGAATAGTTTTTGACAAAACTATCAATGGTGACCAATAAAATCCAATAAACCACATAATTTGATTACATTGTGTGTTAATCATTCCAATATCACCGAAATAATCAATGATTTTAGATAATACGAAAATTACAAATTAATAAACATCCCATATTTATTCAATATCATAATAGTTTGTTTTTTATTAATGAAATAGTCTCCTGAAAAATTTCAATTCTTTTAATACAGTTCTACATACAGTGTTAATTTTAATGTAATATAAAATCATTCACTAAGATGATTTAATGATTACAAAACAGTGAAAAATAAAACAAATTTGTAAAATATATTATTATTAATCATCTTCTTTCTCCAATAGTATAAAAAAATAGACTAGGTTACATGGATCATTATATGAACATGGCGACTACACATTGCTATATTAATTCTAAAATAAAAAAAAATTCTCAAAAAAACCCTAACCTGTGAACCTAAATATTATTTTAAATATATATATATATCCTTTTTAAAAAAATCATTTCTTAATTTAAAAGTATGTTAATATTAAAATATTAATATTCTAAAATTTTAAAATAATATATTATAAATGTTTAGATATAATCATATCTAATTTGAAAAATATGTGAATCAATATAATATAATAATCATGTAATCTAAAAATAAATTACATGTAAATGTAATTTTTACTAAAGTATATGAATTTTTTTTTTCTAATTTAAAACATATAATTGGAAACTCTTTCTTTAATTTTTTACCATTTAAGTAAAATTTATTTTACAAAAGTAACACATTTTTATTGATAACTACACAATAAATAGTTCCAAGAATAGAGAATAAATAATATACAAGGGAAACATTCCTAAAGTATAAAAAGTTTTCATCATTGCATTTATAAGTTTTTAGGAAAACATGACCATCTTTTTATTTTGAAATGTATTTGGATTAAATAAATTTCGAAAATAAATTATAATAAATTATAAAAAACATTTTTCTAATTTTTAACCACATGAATGTTTTAAAAATTATTTATTTGTTCCTAAATAATAAATTTCTAAGACATTACATTCAAAAATATTAAATCAAAACCAATGTATTTTGTTAACTTTTTTATCATTTGACACTAGTATATCATTAACATAATTATATTTTTTCAAAAAATATGTTCATTTGATTAAATTTTGAATATTTTTTATTGTTTCACATAATTTAAAATTTATATTAATACATAAAAGATTATATTTAATATTTCAACATCGTGATAATTTTTATATCATGTGGGAAACATATACATGTCAAAAATTAAAAACAAATATAAACATTGTTTTATTATATTTGAAAATTTTATGCACATATGATCATTAAAAATTTGTATTTAATATTGAATAGAATATTATAATCATTAAAATGAGATTATACATGAAATCTAGAATAATTTATTTTTAAGGTATATAATTGACATACGAGTCATTTGTTTAATTTTTTAAGAAAAAAATAATTTACACATTTTTTCATTCGTATAAAAATAATTAATTCATCAAATGATATTTTAGTTACATTAATCACCTAAACGGCCTGATTCATATATAATTATTTCTTAGGAATCATGAATTACACAAGTGTCATGTAAATAAATTTTCAGGAAAAAATAGTCTTGTTTTCCAATATTTGTGGGTTTCTTTCATTATTCATATTTGTGCAATAATAATAATACATAAAAGAAATGATAAATCATTTTAACATCCAATAAATCCTATTAAAATTAGGTTGATTTATATAGATCCAAATTTTTTTGACATAAATTATACTAAATATTTGTGGAAAATGATCAATATTGTAAATTTTGAAATGTATTATGATGCATCACTATAATAAATAAACATATATTTTTATGTATTAGTGTTACCCATTGGGTGAGATGAGAATATCCTTTTGATGCGCAGTTCATTTTTATATCGCACACTCTCTCTATTAATCATTTTTAGATCTTAGAATAAAAATACAGTGTCGGATTTTAGTGGGAATATTTATATAGACATTTTTGGGGCATACAATCATGAGGCAACATAAAATTTAGAAGATTAAGAAAACTATCCCATAAAAGGATTATGGGTCACCTAGATCTATAAAAGATAATCCAGATTTATTGACATTAAACAAACCCAAATATCAGAATGATGTGTACAGTCTATGACCCAATGATTATAACAATGAAAGATCCAAAAAAAGATATGAAAAATCAGTCAGGGAGAACATAGAGACTTAATAATCCTAGACTCATCCATGATTGTGAAAATCTTGAGACACGACATGATGATTCCATGAAGATAATATTCCCCCATCACTAAATTTCCATCAAAACACAACTAAAATTTCACAATAAAATACGATTAAAAAAATGGTCTACAAAATTCAAGGAATGTTTCCAATTAAGAACAAATCCCTATTATATATTTGGATTGTTTCAACTATCACCAAAATTGAACCAATTTAACACATAATTCTTCAGTGATGAAGTAATCACCAATGGATGACAATCACTGACCAACATATCATTTCAATTATTCAAATTCCATTAAAAAAATCACCCAACCTCAAATCATTTGGTATCCACCACCATTATCAACATACCTCATCCACTGGGAATAACCACACCCGAACCTCCTACCACTAGCTTCCATCATAGTAGATCAGAATGACTTTTATAATGAAAATATGATTTTTAAATGTCGTATAGGACCATAATCATTATATAATTCCATATAATGTATATTGGGGGAGAGGAACACGGGTGGGACTTTAAACAATATCACCAAAAACCATATCACATTATTTATTAAACCACCAAATTAATCCAATAAACTTCCATAAGGAATTATATATTACCACCACTATACTGAATATATTTTATGTGTAAAATTATGAGATAACAATACCTTATAACCCCATAAAAAATTTTATACACTAAATAATACCATACATCTTCCCAACTCACATGAATCTACCACACCACATGATCTCCTCAACTACTATACACCATAAGGATGATGGTGAAGAGTCCCCAAACCTATAGCCTCACAA
The DNA here is from genome assembly GCA_963277665.1 of Viscum album. Lineage (NCBI taxonomy): Eukaryota > Viridiplantae > Streptophyta > Magnoliopsida > Santalales > Viscaceae > Viscum > Viscum album. The sequence goes on along the minus strand of CAUJRU010000025.1, from coordinate 3,303,224 downwards.
ATTAATGTCAATATAATGGGACAAAATGTTACTAAACAATTTTTTGATTCATAATGAGAAAGGTAGAATGATAATATATAAAAAATCTTACCTATAGAAAAAATAACCCATAATATAATGCAGTATTGCTAAAGGAAAATGTCCATTAATAAAGAAAACGAAAAAACCTCAGGCTGATCACACTATCAATATTGACCCTTATCCATTTTTTCTTGTACCACCATTGATAGTATAATATATAACCTCTATATGAACGAACCTAAAAAATATAACATGATTTCCTTGTGAAACTTATACCACATAGGACGAAACAATATCTCTACCACCGCCTATTTCAATAATTATTTGTCTCCTTAGGGAACTACGAGGTAAAATTAATCTGCAATGAGAGGTACCTGGGAATCAACAAACCCATTAAAGGACAACAATTGTGAGATGGTGTAAAACTATAATAATATTCTATAAACACTAAATCATTATCCATTTAAAAAATATCAATAATTCTTAAAGAGGAAATAACCAAATATATAAATATCAACATAGATTAGTTGGAGAAAGATGATTTATTGGATAAGAGATAGGATGAATGCTAAGGTCTTTACCTAAAAACCATAATTTAGAGTGATAGATATATAAAAGGATTATGAACTATGGTAGGTTAATTTTTTATTAATTTTTTTAACAAGTTCATATGATTTGAATAATTAAAACAAAATTTCATTATTATGTATTTTTTAAAATTATTCAATGATCATTATACATATAATTCATATATTTTTTATTCAAATAAATTATAATCTAATTCAATAGTTTACTAATTTTCTATGAAAAAATGATCTTCTATTAAAAATTATGATCATTGTATGTTTAAAAATTAAAAAACAATATTAATTCCCAAAAAAATACATTTTTTATTTTTGAAAACACAATAAACTAATTTGAGTGTGGTGTAATCATATAGTTTATAAATTTCTCAGGAATGACTAGTTTAACTTTCAAAATAATGAATATTATTTGTATATTTTTACATGGTTAAATATATTATAATCAATAAAACTTTAGTTTACTTAATAAGAGACATTTTTTGGTCATTAAAAGAACTGTTAATGTAAAATTATTTCACATTTCCATCCTATAGGGCTCAAATGCCTTCATGATTTTTTTAATTTTCAAGGGAAACATAGCCTGTTAGATAAATTTTGGTTTTTAATTCATGTTTGAAACTCAAAATAATGTTTAAATAATAAGAATGACTTTAATGATCTATAATGTATTAGACCACTAATTTCAATTTTATAAGTGATGGATGTTTAGGTTAATCATTTTGGGGAATAATAGAGGTTCTATTCCAAAAAGATTGGCTGGTAGAATGGATCACTTCATGAACATTTATGTTGAATCAATATCATGTTGATGGATTCGGGTTATAGTTATCTAGAATTTTAGACCATGGTTAATGTGAATATGGTGTGAGACTTAAAGTGTGGTATATAGATTAATATATATCATTTTTCTGTTTTTCATCTAGGCATGGAAAGCATGTTGGAAGATGATTTTTTTTTCTTATAAATGGAGTGTTTTTTTATATCTCTTATATGAGGGCCAATAATCTATTTATATGTACATTTTTCATTTAATTTATTTCATGAGATTTCGGGTTTAACAATTTTTTGGATCATTATGACATCATTGGTTTTGTTTCAGCATGATTATTGTTTAGGTTCGATCGAGTTTGATGGATACTGTTTAGCTAATATTTTGAGTCTCTATAGTTCTAGAGTTTTAGCATAAAACAACCATTTTTCGTGAAATTTATTAATAATATTAATATTTATTGTTTTTAATACCAAAAATATTTTGAGTACCACACTATAATTTTATTATTGGCGTAATACTTCACTAAGAAAAAGTCTTCTAGGATTTAATGTTATATCATCTATCATATATTATAAATTAATTTCGTAATTTTAATTTTAACTAATTCCAAAAAATTCATTAAAACCTTAACCATGTTGGCTCTATTCTTGAGTGATTTATCCAACAATTAGTGACTCCTGATCATTGGATACATGTGATTAGGATATCCTAATCTAAGGCATAATACCCAAATTTTTTTCCTTTATTACATACATGTTGTTCCTCCATGGATAGGTTATGGACATTTTTAGGCTCAAATTTTTTAATTTTTTTCATAGTACTGATGGGGTTTTGTAATTAATTGGATTTTGGTGGATCCTTAAATTTTATAGTGCTTGATATATTTTTTCATCTATTTTGGTCAATTCCTGTATAATTTTTGGTTAAGGAGTGATTCTCCATACCTCTGTTATTTTTTTGAGTGAATTTTGTATTACCATCAATATGTTTCAAATTGGTGAATGGTTTGAGTTAACCTAATGGATAAAATGTGAAAAATATAATTAATTATGTTGATGTAGATGAGTACAATTATATTATATTTTTCCAGGTAATTAATTGAATAATTATTTTTTGGGGTTCAAGTGTGCAGTGTGATTATTTTCCTATTATTGTGATGAAAATAACCATCAAAATAGTTTAATCACATAATAATGGTAATGACTGATATGAATGGAAATTTATAAATATATATATATATGTGAGTGTGTGTGTGTTTTTTTTATTAACATGATAACAAAACCTGGTTGTGTATTATTAACAATTGTTATTTTGGTTGGATTTTTTGTCATGATTATTCTAAATATATAGTATTTTTGATGTTATGAAGTCATGATGTGTCATATATGATGTAAATTATCAATGGGGGATGTATCTAAAAATTATGGAATTTACATAAGTTTCTCCATGACCAAAAGAATCACACCTTATTTCAATACAAAGTCACCATAAGTTGTAATGTCACATGTTTTTTCATGAATAATAGTTTTAATAACTTTTCAAACATTTTGATGAATTGTACAATCTGTTTTTATGAATATCCCTCCATGAATAGATTTGGACTAGATAATTGAGAATTTATTTACTAGAGTGCATCATCGTTATGTTATTGATGTTATATGATGAAATATAGGGGATTTAAATTGAATAAAAATCAATTATTTACATCAGGACATAACAAGTCACATTATAATGAAATATCTGAAGATATGAGTGCTTTTCATAGTTGAATTACTCACAAAATGGAAGGATTTTCAGACTAATCTAGGTAAAGTCTATGTTTAATGAAAACCAGTAATGCAAATACCTCATATTTTTGGATTTTTGATTCAGGATGGTTACATGTTTCAAATACATTGGTTACCTTGTAACTTATTAGTATTTTGAGAGAAGTTACAGAGAAACTATTATGTCATTATATGGTAATATTTTAAATAATAGATTTATTATTTTATATGATTCAATAAAAAATTTTATTCCACATCTAGGTGATGCTTTGGTAATTATTTCAATTTTGAGTAATGAAAAACAAAATATTAAATTGAATATATATTTTAGAAATTCTTAAAAATGATGTATTTGAGGTTGTGGGTGATATATATTTTAAAATTACAATTTGAAATTAAATTTCTGTAATGGATTCTAAAAATAAAGTAGATAAAAATATGAGTGGAAAATAATCATAATGGGAAATAACTTTGAATATATAATGTATGACTGGATAAAAACTTAAATAAAATATAATAATAAGTCTTCTGGTTGGAATTGTGTTACCCTAAATTATATTGAGGTTATATACTAAAATAAGAGTGATAAATTGAGATAATTTTGAATGATAAATTAATATTAGTGAATCATAGATAATACCCTTTCTATTTATTTTTTATAATTCATTTAAAATATTATAACATCAACCTAAGTGTTCATACTATCGTTTTCCCACTTGAAATTAGAGTGTGAAAAAGGGGAAGAATAAGTGAACCTTGTTTTACTAGTAATATCATTATAATGGTGTAACTGCATTTTAGTAATGTAGTGATTTACTGGAATAAGAAAAAGATGATATGTTCCAATTGGATTTATCCATTTATAAAAGAATATTGTAAAAATCGTTTTCATTGTAACTTTAGAATTTTTATTTTTTATGCATATAATAAGGGTTGAAAGTGTATCATCATAGGTAAATAAACAATAAGACACTTTCTTATTTATTAATATTTTTGAATTAAATATTAATTTTACTTTAATGGGGATTCTATGTTCTATAACATTCCCGATATGCAACAACAAGTTTCTTTGAAATCTTACGTTGCACACAACGTTGAGTCACACTGAAAAATATTAACATAATATTATTTTAAATGGTAGTTAAATCCTAGTCCATATATAGGAAAAAATGAATAGAACTGTCTACAATATGATTTTACATGTTTTTTAATTTTTTTTACATTTATCTAATAAAATTTGGAGGCTTCAAATGTGAATGAATCCAAATTTAAGCGCAAATAGTCTAATATTTTTTAAAAGGTCGATTTACCACCTATTGATGGAAACCCATTTTTAAATCTAGTTTTCCTCACATTTATATGTTCTATTTTAAAAAATGAAATTCTTCTTTAGAATCAGAACAATAAAATTTTATTTGGGTAAATTTTTGGTTTTTTTCGAATTATATTCATTTTTTTAAAGAATAGTGAAAATATTATATTTTAATTCAAAACTGCCTATTAATCTAATTTATTTATTTGGATAGATTGTCTTTTATTTTTTTATAAAGATTAATTAGATTATATTTTAACCATTTAAAAATATGTTGTTATTTATAAGTATGTTAACTTTGAAATTGGACATAAACAAGTGTCAATCTTTTGATAGATATTATTTCTTAAAAACACATTTTTTGTTTTGACAGCGGGAAATAATTTTAAATTAATTTCTACCACTTCAGTATTTTAAATTGGGGAAAATGGTTTCCATATTTGGAATCGTGAGTTTTAAATTACGTAAATAGGTAACATGTATTTTGAGACATTATGTATATTTACTTCAGTAAATATTTTATTTACCATGGTGTAAGGGTAAATATGTTAAATAAGGGTATCAAATAATATTAAAATAATATTAAATTATCATAAAATGTATTCTAATCATATTTTTTTATACATTTCAAACCATGGGCATCCTTGGGTTGATTTTGGGACACCATGGATCCACATAAGAGTGATAATGAAACTTTATATTAATTAATTTAAAGTAAAGACAAAAATTACATAAACATATATCTTTTAGTAAATAAATCTTTACGTGGGGTTATATAAGGTATCTCTTTGACTATAAATATTAATTTTAAATATAAAAATATTTTCTAAATCATGGTATTTTATAAAAAAATTTAGACATCAAATATATAAAATTATTTATGACACAATAATGATGTATTGTTTACATAAATAAGGAATGATTTAAATAAATAAGATTATAAAAATTTAAACAATATCCACAACCTTCCCAATTTTTATTGGATGATTTTATTTTGAACAAGATTCATCTTTTCTATGAATTTATTGAGTTTTGGACCTTTAGAAACTGAAAATCATTATATTATAAAATAATATTTTCAAACATTCCTATAAATCCCCTCCTCCCCCTTATAAAAATCCATCACCTATAACCCATTAATCACACCTCTAAAACCCCTTGGATTATCCATAAAATACCCAATTAAGCTCCCTAAATCAATAAATTCCCTCTATAATCCTTACCTTAGGCAGAAATCACTTCAACAAATCCTTTTGGATCAAACAAAGTGTGTTACCTGGTTTAAAGGTTACGTCTTCTCTTAAGTTGTTTTCTTTTATTTTACTTCTCCAACCCCCAAATAACTTTTTTTTACTTTCATTTATGACAACACCAGTATCCTTAATATAGTTGGATATTTTTATGAGAATTATTTGAGCTACACTTATACACACCTCTTTCTAATGGGTAAAGAACATACTGTTTTTGTTGACGACGAACTACTGCCTCACGAAACGATGATTGTTCAATTATATCCTACCACCTCTCATTGTGGCCATTATGATGGAACTGTATTTAAATGTGATATATATTATATTTATATTTTCTTAATTCTTTTCTATTTTTCTTGTACATCATACTGTTTTGGTTTTCAAAATGGGTAAATACAATAATTTGATTAGAGGAAGTGCAGACTACCGCCCCTCTATGTGATATGACTCGTTCATGACATACAGTGGATGTATAAATAATGGAGTTAATTAAATAAAATATTATATTATAATGGAATTACACTATAATTATGTATCATTAAGTTTTCATTCCAATAAAATATGAAATAGAAATGAAAGTAGCATTCATGCGTACGTACGGCTTACCGTCTCCATGAACAGTGCATTTCATTTCATATATCCAAATTTTATGTAATGTTATAAATACATATATATATATTCAATATATATGATATATATTATATATAAATCATGAATATCATTATGGAGATAATGTAATTTTTACCATAGGGATAACTTGTAATTATAAGAAGTTCATTTTTGACTCTTGAACCAAATATTGACAAAATGACCATTATTATCAAAAATGATTAAATAATTTTTATAACATGGAAATAAGTGATATAAAAGGAATAATAAACTTGAAAAATGTTCTTAAGCAAGTATAAATTTAAATTAGTTTATTATTCAGGAGATTAAAGAATGAATGTTTCATATCGGATACTAGGTAAGAAACTTTGTCTCAATCTTCTTCATTGAGGCATATTTTGATTTATACACTACTTTATTTTTAATGGTGTATAGACCCCTTATAATTTTAATTTCTTTCAAAGGGAATATTTTTTCTACGCAGTTCATTTTTAAAAGTCAATGGGAATGTTTCTTTTTAACATACTTGGTGACAATGACCTTTTCTACCGCCGCGGGTATTATATGATATTTGGCCTCCTTCCCAAGCCGTAATGTTTATAAAAAAATACCATATTATATGCTTATGTATTTTGGTATTGAAAATGTTTTTTTAATTGATTGATTATGTCAATATATTATAATGATAAATTGTGATTGTAATGGGGAAATTTTTTCATTCCTTTATTCTTGTTTTATGTGCTATGAATATGATATGGTTCTTAGGCATTGTATACGTATATGGGTGGTTATGTGATAAACCTAGGGCGGGTGAGCCTGAGATAGCTCTCCAATGTATTGGCTAATACGAAGGAGGTAGATGATAATGTTTCTCCTAATATATTTAGGGAATAAACTGTGGTGGGTATACTAAATGTTACTCCCTATGTATCTGTGAAAGATACTAAGTAAGTATGTTATGGGTGACCCAAGTTTCCATTACAATTTATGATTTCCTTGTGTTATTCATAAATATTAGGATTTCATGATGTTTGTTAAAAATATTATGTTTGATGGACTAATGATTCCTTTCAATATTTTGTAATTCTTACTGAGATTTTTATGCCCATTCCATGTTTTGAAATGTTTTTAGCAGGACATAAAGATGAATAGGGTTATATATGGGATCAAGGAAATGTCATGCTGTCTAAAACATTGAACTATACATGATTGTTTTTCAAGAGTTGTTATTTTATGAAAAAATGGAAACTGATTAGAAGTGTCTACATTTTAATTTTTGAGATGTAATGTAATAGTTATGGCCTAACTCTCTAAAACTACAAACCTGAAATGATCCTCAATGTGATTTATTCATTTAATTTAGGATTGTGAAATGTTTTAAGGATGGGCCCTTATAGTTTGTATCGTAGGTCGGTTTAGACAACTTTAGAAGTTAGGATATTATTAAATTAATATCCATAAATTAATTTATTATAAGATTGAAATGATAAAGAATCCACAAGAATAGAATGTTGCTTCACCTAAGATATTTCTATGTCCATAATGGTTTTTCGTAGAGGTAACAGAGTAGGTGTGCTGGGAAGGAGTATAGAGGGAAATGGCCTACCAAATCAGCATTAAAAAATGGTCATAATTTGAACTGAACAGTTTGTTGAAGTGATGACATATTTGAATGTGGTGAAAAATGGGGGTTGTGTTTATAGATGATATCATGGTATACTCTAAATTTAAGGATAAACATGCATGCCATTTGAGGGTTTTCTTGAAAACGTTAAAATAAAAGAATGATTTTGGGAAATTCAGCAAGTGTGAATTTTGGTTATAAAAAATTTCATTCCTTGGTCACATTGTTTCAAAAAATGGCATAACTATTGATCCTGCTGAAACAAAAGTTGTTGAAGAATGTCCAAGACCCACAAATATAACTGAGATACGTAGTTTTCTTTTTTTAGAATGTTATTACTGGAGGTTTTTTTAAGAATTATTCATGGTTATCTAGTACAATTATTATGTTAACTCAAAAGGTGTTAAGTTCATCTGCACAAAATAATGTGATGATTTCTTTTAGAAATTGAAATAAAGATTGCTGAATTCTCCAGTTTTGGCACTGCCTTCCAAAAATGGTGTTTTTTTATCTATAGTGATGTTTTGTTAAAAGAACTGGGTTGTGTAGTAATGTAGAATGATTAGTTAATTGCATATTCTTCACATCAGTTGAAAACTCATGAGTTAAATTACCCTTCATATGATTTGGGAATAGCTTCTTTTTTTTCTTTATAAATTTTGAGACATAATTTGTATAGAGAAAAAAGTGAAATATATACTGACCAAAAAATTTTAAAGTATATATTCACAGAGAATGAATTAATCATGAGACATAGTAGATGGATGGAATTAATCAATTATTATTATTGCAAGATTCATTACCATCTTGGAAAGGAAAATAAAGTGGCTGATGCTTTGATTAAAAAATTAATGCTACATTATCCATGTTCTGTATGGAAGAAGGTCCTCTGATTAATGATTTTATGGAATTTGAAATGAATGTTTTTGGTTCAAGAAATTACTCTATTTTGTTTCAGTTGTTAGTGAAATCATCTCTGTCAGAAAAAATTAAAAAAGCACCAAAGGAAGAATGTGAGTTGCAGAAAAAAGAAGATTTGGTTCAGAAGGGTATGTTTCCTGATTTTAACGTTGATAATGACTGTGTTTTCAGGTTTGGGATGATATTAGGTGTGCCTTGTGATTCGCAGTTGAAGAAAGAGTTATTATGTGAACCTCATAGTTCTTCGTTTTCAGTTTATCATGGTAATAATAATATGTTAAGAGATCTTCAAGAGTGTTGCTGGTGGGATGCAAGGAAAAGACATATTGCTGACTTTACTGTGAAGTGTTTTACTTGTTATGAGGTTAAATCATAGCGCCAGTTACTAAAAGGTATGCTTCAGCCTCTACCAGTGCTAGAGTGGAAATGGAATAATATATCCATGGATTTCGTTGTGGGATTACCAAAGACATATCGAGGTAATAATGCAATTTGGGTTATTGATGACTGATTGACTTAATCTGTTCATTTTTATACAATTCGAGATACATTATCTCTATAAAAACTTTCTTGGTTGTAAGTTAAAGATATTATCTGGTTACATGGATTTCCACTCTCCATTGTATCTAATCGTGATCTTATGTTTACTTCTAACATTTGGAAAGGCCTTTAGAAGTATTTAGGTACTGAATAAAATTTTCGTACAACTTTTCATCCCCAATCATATGGACATTCATATTAAATAATTCAGACCTTGGAGGGTCTGTTACGTGCTTGTTCAATGGATTACCAGGGAAGTTGAGATCAAAATTTAACGTTGGTTGATTTTTTTTATAATAATAGATTTCATTCTAGTATACAGATGTCTCTATTTGACGCATTATTTGGTAAGTGGTGTCGAACTCTATCATTTTGGGATGAAGTAGCTGAAAGAAAGTTGATGTGAGCAGAATTGGTTGAAGATATGGAGAAAAAGTTCAATTGATTCATAAGAACATGAGAAAAGATCAGATCACGCAAAAAATTTATGTGGATAACTGGAGGAAGGATCTTTCTTTCAATGCGGGTGATCATGTCTTTCTCAATGTTTCTCCGTTGAAAAGTGTGATTTGTTTTGTTAAGAAGGAAAATTTGAGTCATAGGTTCATTCGACCTTATAAAATCCTGTAGAAAGTTGGATCAGTTGCGTGAGGAGTGTATTTACCTCTATGTTTTTTTCCAGGTACATAATGTTTTTCATGTTTCAATGTTGAGAAAGTATATGTCTGATCCATCTCATGTTTTTACCTCAGAGGTAGTTCAGTTGGATGAAAATCTCTCTTATGTGGAACAACCTATCCAGATTTTTGACCATAGAGAGAAAGTGTTGCAGAATAATGTAATTCATCAGGTAATTGTTTTGTGGAAAATCCATATTGTTGAAGAGGAAACTAGGTAATCTCAAAATGATATTAGGGATAAATATCCCCATTTGTATGATAAGTGAATAAAATAGCAAGGACAGAATTTCTAAAATGGGGGAAGGATGTAACATCCCAGGTAAAAAATGAATAAGGCAATTTGATATTTATTAATATTTGTGAATCAAATATTAATTTAACATTAAAGGGGATTATATGTTGGATGGCTTACCCAATACGCCACAACTGGTTTCCTTGAAATCATACATTACCCACAACAATGGGTCATACTGAAAAATAATAAAATAATATAATTTTAAATGGTAGTTAACGCCTAATTGTTGTATTTGAAGAAATGAAAATAACTAACTACAATATGATTATAAATGTTTTCTAAATGTTTTTACATTTATCCAATAAAAATTAGTGGCTTAAAATGTGAATGAATACAATTTTAAGCACAAATAGTCTAATATTCATTAAAAGGTTGATTTAACTCCATTTGATGGAAACCCATTTTTAAATCTAGTTTTTGTCACATTTATATGTTCTATTAGAAAAAAATTAAAACTTTTTTTGTATTTGGAACTTCAAAATTTACTGTGTGTAAAGTTTTGATATTTTTCTGATAAGGTTCGTTTTTAACTTAATAGTGAAAATAATTTATTTTAATTTAAAAATACCTTTAAATCAAACTTATTTATTTAGTTAGATTACATTTTTAATTGGTTTTAATGTAAAAATAGATTATATTTTTACAATTTAATCCAATGTTTTTCATTTTACGTAATTTCACATTGAAATTGGACACAAACAAGTGTCAATCTTTTTATAAGTATTATTTCATAAAAACACTCTTTTTGTTTTGACAAAATGAATTAATTTGAAAAAAAATTCTAGCACATATGTGTTGTGAAATTTTGAAAAATGGATTCCATATTTAGAATCAGGAGGTCCAAATTGTGTAAATAGGTAACTTTTATTTTTAGACATTATGAATATTTACTTCAGAAAATATTTTATTTACCATCGTAAAAGGGTAAATCTGGTAAATATGGGTAAAAAAAATAATATTATAATATTATTAAATTACCCTAACATGTGTCCTAATCCAATTTAATGATTCATTTCTGACCATGGGAATCCTTGGGTCTATTTTGGGACCCCATGGATCTACATAAGAGTGATAATGACACTTTATATTAATTAATTTTAAGTAAGACAAAAATGACATAAACATATACCTTTTAGTAAATATATTTTTACATGGGATTATATAAGTTATGTATTCATCTATAAATATTAATTTGAAATATAAAAATAGTTTCTACATCATTGTAATTTTTTTAGAATATTTTTACATAAAATAAATAAAATTATTTATGGCACAATGATGATGTAGTGTTTACCTCATTAATAAAAGATTTAAATAAATAAGATTATAAAAATTAACACAAAATATCCAAAACCTATCCAATTATTATTGAATTAATTTATTTCAAAAAATATTCATCTTATAATCGTCTTTAATGTGTTTTGGACCTTTATAATCCGAAAATCATTATATACTAAATTAATATTTTCAAACATTCATAAAGTGACCATCCCCCCTTATAAAAAGCCATCACCTCTATCCCATTACATATGAATATCAATCCCCTTGGCTCGTCCAACCTATAACAAATTAATCTCCATAAATATCTCTCTTCCTCCCAGATTCCTTACCTTAGTAAGGAGGCACTTCAATAAATCTTTTTGGTTGAAACCAAAGAGAGTTACCCAATTTAAAGGTAACGTCCTTTCTGATGTTGTTTTCTTTTATTTAATTTTCCAACCCCTAATATATTTTTATTAATTTATTTTTTAATAAAAAGAGTATCATAAATATACTAGGTTATTGGTATGAGAATAATTCTAACTACTCTTACACACACCTCAGTCTAATGGGTAAAGAACATACTGTTTCTATGGACGACGAACTACTGCCTCACGATACGATGATTGTTCAATCATCTTTTACCAACTATCATGGTGGCCATTATGATGACACATTATATAAATGTGATATATATTATATTTATATTTTCTCTATACTTATATATATTTCATTTATATCATACCTTTATGGTTTCCATAAGGGTAAATACGATAATTTCATTTGAGAAAATGCGGACTACTTCCCCCCCATAGTGATATGAATCATTAATTCTATATGTGGGACGTATAAAGGATAAAGTTAACTAAATTATATATGATATTTTACTCTAATTATAATATACCAATGCATCATTTAGTTTTCATTCCATTATAATATGAAATGTAAATGAATGTAGCGTTTAAGCATACATACGACTTACCGTCTCCAAGAATGGTTCATTTCATTTGTTATCTCCAAATGTTATGTACTGTAATAAATATATATATATATACATGATATATATGATATATATGATTTCTAAATCATGAATATAATTTTGGTGAAAAATAATTTTTACAACATGGACAAATTGTAATGATATGAAGTTCATTTTTGACTCAAGTACCAAATATCGAAAAAACGACCATTACTAACATAAATGATTACATAATGTTTATAACATGGTAATAAGTGATATTGAAGGAATAATAAACTAAAAAACGTTTTCAAGAGAGAATATATTGACTTTAGTTTATTATTCAGGAGATTAAAGAATTAACGGGTAATATCGGACATGAGGTAAGGACTTCTTCTCAATCTCCTTCCATTGAGGTATATTTTGATTTATACACGAATTTTTATTATTCATTGTAATATCCCCATTGAATTATAATTTCAATCAAATGGATTTTTTTCTCTATGGAGTGTTTTACTAAATGAAAAATGGAATGTTTCTTTTTAACGTACATGGTGAAAAAGTCCTTTTTTCCACCGCGAATATTATTTGATCTTTACCTTCCTTAACAAGCCATAATGTTTTTAAAAGGAAAATTACATATACTCTTTTTATGTATTTTGGTATTGGAAATAGTTTTTTAATGGGTTGATTATGTGAATATATTTAAATGATGTATTTTTATTGCAATGTTTAAATGTTATCTTTCATTTATGCTAGTGTTTTGTGTTATGAATATGTTATGGTTCTTAGGCATTGTTTATGTACACTGGTGGTTAAGTGATAAACCTAGGGCGGGTGAGGCTGAGACAGGTCTGCAATGCATTGGGTGACGTGATGGAGGTAAAAAATAACATTTCTCCTAAGAGATTTAGGGAATACACTGTGATGGGTATTCCAAATGTAACTCCCTATGTAGCTGTGAAAGCTACATCGTAAGTATGTTATGGTTTCCACTAGTTACCATTAAGATTTATGTTTTCTATGTGTTAGTCTTAAATATTATTATTTCATGAGGTATGTTAAAAATTATATGTTTTTATGGACTATTTCCTTTATTTATTTTATAATCCTTACAGAGCTTTTTATGATCATCTAATGATTTGAAATGTTTTTTCACAGGACTTAAAGACGAATAGGGATAGGATGGGATCACAGAAAATTCAATTTGTCTAAAACATGGAACTAGATATGATAATTTTTCAAGAGTTGTTATTTAATAAAAAAATAAAAATTGAGAAGAATTGTCTAATTTTTAATTTTGGAGATGTAATGTAATATTTTTGTCCTATTTCTCAAATACTCTAAACCTAAAAATATCCACAATTTGAATTATTCATTTAATTCAGGATTATATAATTATTTAAGGATGGGTCCTTTTTGAAGGTATCATTAACAATACAAATACTAAACATAAGAAGTTAATTTCATGTAACCAAATTACCCCCCTCTGACAGTGTTTAGCAGGTCCTTGCAGTACAACATGTTGTATCAATAAATTGGGTATTTCATGAATTATTTTTACTAAATCATGTAAGATCCAAATTTATACAATTATTATAAAACCATATTGTTGATAAATTGTATGTTTCTTTTGTGAAATAATATGTTATCAATGAGAATAACTTTATAACTGTATTAATGGTGTTGTGAAGGGATATCCTATTATTTAACACATTGTAATAATCAATCGGATATTTTTATAGTGATGCATTGAGTTAGTGCGAGATTCCATAGCCGATATAGCCTCAGTAAAGAAGGAATAAAAATACTAAATATATTGTATTTGACCCATGATATTTATTCAAAATAACCTAATAACTATTAAATAATGAAACTTAGGTGAAATTTAATAGTACTATTAGGTACATGATTTACTATTCACCCTAGGAGGGGAATAACATTTGTTTATGTTAGATGATTTGATGGTTCGATCACAATAATATTTGAATTACTATATTTATTATATTAATTTTAAAACTAATTTAATATCTCCCAAACAGCACATCATATGAAATTTTTTATATCAGGTTTAGGTCTGGAACCTAGTGTTTACCTTTGGTGGGGTATAAATTTTATCTACATATAGTTTTTGGAAGCATTGCACGGGATAAAGCTGGCAATATATTTATTTGTTTTTTATATTCATTTTTTTAATACATAATAAATATCTATTAAACTGTGCATCATAAGACCAATATGAGATCATGGTTAGGTATATATTTCTTTTTAACCCAATGCATCTCATAAATTCACACACCATGCATATTTCATCAGGTTTATCATTAATTAAAGTTATTTAATAATTATAATAAATAGATAGTTATATTAATTTATTTTAATTATCAAAAAATTGAGGACACTTTCTATCAAATTATATATTTGTTTAAACCTACATTCTTCATTCGCCATTGATCTGGAAGCATTGAAAAACAGGAATTTGATCCATTTAAAAATTAATAATGGCGTAATTACTGAAATTATGTTATGTTTCATCATGGTCTGTTTGAATGGTGTATCTAATTTGGTGTTTAGTTTTTCATTTTTATGGAACTCCTAACATATAAGGTATGGAATACTCGATCGATTATTTTCTTCCTTGGTTCATTCTATCACGTCTGAGTGATCCCAGATATCTCTTGAATGAGATTGGTAATCCTTGGTTGAGACAATTAAGATGCAGTTACTTCCTCCTCCTACCATATCATTGCGTGCCAAGCGCGAGGCATTCTTCTTCCCATGTATTAATTTTTTTCATTTTTTTCATTTTTTTCTATTGTTCATTTATTATTATGTTTCAAAAAATTCTATATTTTCATTGAAGAGATATTCCACGAATTATGAAAAGATAATTCACATCTAATTAAAGTAGTTAATTATTTAAAATTTTAATGGGATAATTAAAATAATTTCTTGGAGAATAATAATGTATCGAGTAATCCAAATATAATCACAGTAGTTTATCTAAGCATACATTTATATTATTATATAAAAAATTAATTTTGATCATAAATTATCAAAGAAAATTGTATTGAATTATTAGAATAAAATTATATTGAATTACCAGTAAATATTTATTTAAATGATAAAACCAAGAATTATCATGGGATAATCCACATGTTATTTAAATGATAATTCACAAAAATTATCAAAGGGTATTTTTTAGGGATTATCAATATATTATTATGATGTTTTTTCAAAAGATTATTAATCCTATTTATCTATGAATAATTTTATTAAATTATCAATGATATTTTTATAAAAAATTTCAAAAGATAATTATAATGAATTATGAACTAATACATAAAAAAATTATCAATGAATAATTGAATGAAATTATTGAAGATTATATTCTATATCGTACTAAAAGATAATTATTATGTAATTATTATTTGATAAATATTGTCAAAATTATCGTTGGATAATTGCTTGTGTTTTTAATGATTAATTATTATAATTATTCAACTATAATTTAAAGATTATTCTCACACGGGATATTTTTGAAATTGAAAATTTGGAAATTATTATGGATAGAGAAAATATCATTGCATGTGATATTTTAATGATAATTTTTAAATTATACATGAAGTAGAAAGTATCATAATACATTATATTTTATATATTTTTGAAATAAAATATATATTTTTGGATCTAGGAACCCTTGATAATCCTTGAGTGTTGAAATTTCTATTATATGTCCGCGAATAGGTTTCTTTGACAATTTTATCCCAGACTTTTAACATCGACTGGTTTTGAGGTTGGAGGTTCCATACCTTCTTGGGATCACATTAACACTTGTTGCCATGGTGATTATATATTTTTTTGCATATTGATTGACTTTATATGATTGTGATGGAATGTGAGACTGTGTGTATCCCTTAAAACTAATTGTGACTCAATTATTGATATTAGTGTATCTATTATACTTAATTTATTGTTATCACATGTTGTTGTGTGTGCCTTTATATACTCATGCTGATATATGATGCATACTTATGTGGTCGCCATGTATATCTATTACCATGACTTCATGGTTGTCAGTGGTATTTGAGACAGATGGACCATTGTGAAATATTCATTCCCTAGTTGTGGAGAATGATTCATTGGGAAAATAATCATAACGGACAATAGAAATGGGTGGAGGTACGAGGTAGCCATGACATCATGTAGTTGGTGTTCCCGAGGTAGCATTAATTTTCCTAGTTTCATTCACTACGTTATATCTGAGTCGATGTGAGTAACAGTTATTCTCATCTAGAGGATACAAGTGACATGGTCTTCTTGGGGGATAGATTATCCAAGTATAACCTCTATGAAACCAGGAGGAAGCCATACAGAGTCCAGTTTTCTTCTTCTAACTAATTCAATTGTCTTCTATTATAATGTCGAAGAAAGTGTGTCTGAGTTTGGGTAACATGGTTAGTGCACTGTGATATTTTTTTTGGATTTTATTTTTATTTGCTTTAAGAATCAATAATTTCTTGTAATTGATATATATAATTGAGAAAATTAGGTTAGTGGTGCATTCGTGGTGTCCTATAGAGTCCTATACTCCCACCATATACAAGAATTTCAATTCACAATTAGATTTCATGATATACCAGATGAAGGTCAAGGGACCTATAGTGGATGGTTGTGTCGGTGATGCATGGAGTTAGTGAGGACCATGAAATACACTATATAACCCTTTAGTTCATTTATATATCATCTGTTTTATTCATTTTGGATTATAATTCCACAATGAGAGAAACTTTTAATTCCATGACATGTATGACATTTAATTTCCCCGAGATTAGATTAATTATTTATTAGAATTAAATTATTTTTTAGTATTCCTATGATATGATACTGAAGGTATAGTCTCCCTAGTGGTAGGCATAGGCCATGGCTTCCAATCGGTAACCTCTTACATTTAAGGAGGCAGACATGAGGTTATGTGGTATTCTGGATCGATTGTGGGGATTCAGGTTGGGCTATTCCAAACTGTTATTATAGAGAATAATATTAATATAAATGGTGTAGCAATTTTTATTTGAGGTATTTATACAAATTAAAGAATAAATAATTAATTAAATCTACTCTATCTTTGGATTATCTAATTTCTGTGTAAATACATGGTATATAAGTAAGTTAACAGACATGAATATCACTAATGGAAACATAAAAACGGACTGTGAATGACTAATTTAACAATAAATATATTTTTTATTAGTGCTATATAATCTAATTTATATGAAGGTGAAAGAAATTTAAATGGGAAACATAATTATAGATAAATATTTTAGTATTTTAGAAAATAAACTAATGTCATATTAACTGATGTTTCATGTTTTATAGAATATATTTGGTGATCAGAAAATGAGTTCCTATAAAAAAGGAATTTTTTATTAAGAATATTTATAAATAACTTGGTCATATTCATGGAAGTGGTAAAGAAATAAAATATTCTAATATAACAAATAATATTATCAAATGATTATCTTCAATATATAATTAAAATTCATTGACATTTGAGGAGATTAATCTTGATGAGCTGTGTCTTAAAAACTAATATGATAAGATAGTTGTATATTAAATATGATTAAAACAAGTGACATCATTCAAAAAATATCAAAATATATTTCATTCAAGGCTCTTTAAAATCTATAATTTTATCATGTTAAAAATTGATATTATTTAAGTGATAATTCCTTCTTACATATATAAATATAGATTAAAATAGGTCAAACAAGACTTCAGGGAAAAAACATATAACTTTTTTCTGTTGTACAATTATTGAGAATATAATGTTTATGTCTCCAATGAGATATAATGAAAAATATGGTGATTAAAAAATATCATCACGTTAGAGATTGATTTTTTAGTAAAAATTAATTTCAATTTTGAGAATTCAAGTTGATATATGGTTCATATGAAGATGATTATTTGCAAGGAAGGAGTCGATAATGTATAAGATCAATTCAAATGAAATTAAATTGAGTTTATCATGAATGCGGAATAATTTCTGATCATACCAGTAATGAAATAAAATATTTAAGTTAATGATTAAAATGATCCAAAATATTGATTTTTTTATGTCCATGTTGAATTAAATAGTTCTCTTAAAGATCATGAATTTTAAATAAAGAATAATATAAAAATTGAATGTTTTTTGAAGGATGATAAGAGATATGAAAAATAAAATTATGCATAAGTGGGTTTTAGTGAGATAAAAGTTCAGTAATTCAACGAGAATTATTTGAAATATAATGAATATATGAATTGATGGTTTATGTCTGATGAATAGACTCTGATTATTGATGATCCTAACATGTCTATAAAATAGAAAGTTATGAATACAAAAGAACATGATGTTGAATTCATTTCATTTAGATATTTTATTATTCTAGAAATCATAACATATTGATTTAATAAAAATATTCGCTTTTTTGATGTTTTTATATTTTGTTTCCAAATAAAGTGCAGAAGAGGGTCTAAGAAAATTTTATGAAATACTTCCCATAGAAAGACTAAATGTAATTAGTAAAAATTATATATTTTTTAATACTGAATCATCAATGAAAATGTCTTGAAATAAGAATAGTATAAAATTATATGAAACGAGATATATATAAACTAATTAGAACATATCAATACACAATTAATTTTTAAAAGGTTTAGATATGTTGAGAGAAAAATGTAAAATTATTTTTTCACACATGATGGGTCAATCATTTATATTACCAGGCCAACAAATTTATTATTTTGAATAATATACACGAAATATAATTGGGGAAGATAGTGTATGTCATAAATAAAGAGTGGGACTATGTTATATTTAACAATTGATAAAAATATTAATATAGTTTCTATTTTAATTTTAATGATTATAGAACAAATTATTCTAATTGTTTATAAATAATTGAATAATCTTACTTAAGAAGATATAAATACTTGGATGAAAAATAATATAATACTCTTATTCTAAGTGTTATATTTTATCCTCTTTGTAGGGAACCATTTTGTATAAATTTTTTTCAAAAATAATTATAATATACAATCAAATTTATCATGTGACCCAAAAATTTCATATAAACAATGGATGAAAAATTAGATGGAAAATTTGGATAAAACTTCATTAAACTCATTATATATTATATTAATTAAGATTATATGTAGTGGGAATTTTTTTGAAATGACATAAAATATTATTATTTTGAATTAAATGAAGGGAAGAGTTAGTAGAATAGTTTTCTTGATAAATGATGAAGATTAGATGATAAATAGAAGTGGTTAGACTCATCTCACTTACAATTAATTGAAGAATAAATAAATTATTTACGCTAAAAGACCGCATTTTAATTTTTTGAGTATAATTCATCATTATGACATATGTTATATTTTAACAGTCATTCTAAAGGTTTCCAAAATCAAATTGATGTTTTGAAATTTTTTTATGAAAATATGAGGAATAAATAGAATTAAAAATACAACTGATGTTAAGGGAAATAATTTCCAATTGACTATGAGAGAATAAAAATTTTTTATAACCAAATTATTGTCAATTAAAACTGTCGTAATATATTGAACTTCATGAAATTTATATATATAATAGATATTTATTATTTTATGTGAGATTCAATAAATATTTGTGAGTCCTGTATGTGAAGAATGATGTTTTAAAATCCATGTTGACAAAAGAATAAGAGATCAATTTTTATTGAATTTTGTTCAAAATGATGTGTGTGTTCTAATTGCTCATGTATTAACTTGTAGTGAGATTTAATAAAACCTATTTTTAGGTTATTATAGTAGGATGTGGTAGACATTGTACATATAATCAAAAAAAATTACAAATGTCACAAAAAGTATTTTCAAAAGTGAATAATAGAATAATAAAAGAGAAAAAAAAATTATTATATCTAAAAATGGAATGTAATATATATCATGGGAGGATCAAAATTATCTTCTAAAAAATTATATTATTCAGGAAATTTCTCCAACAATAACCCAAATTTTAGCGGTGTTGTTGAAAGAATAAATTATGTGGTCAGCCATGTGGAAATGATATTATTAATAAATAGTGAAATCCCACATTGATACTAGAAAGAATATTATGTTGTCGAATTTAATAATAAGGATATAATAGTATACAATTTTTGGAATTGAAAAGAAAATATATGAAATACTACATAGAATGAAATATATAAGGACCCTCCATTAAACATTATATAATCTTTAACTTTAATAAATAACTTAATTTCATTTACATTGTAAATCCTTTTAGGGTTATAGTATTAGAAAATTAGTACATATTTCATACATAACATTGCACATTAATATAGAGCGGATACAACTAAACAATATTCATTTCTTCCAAAAAATTATACTTTTAGAATTAAACATAATTTCATTGAAAAATATTCTTAACATTTAACATTCCATCATTATTTCTTGTAAAAATCCTATTATCATGTGAAATTCATTTAAATTTATTTGATGAGAACCCAATGTCTATTAAGGGATATATAGAAACAAATTGTTAGTCAAGTGATAACATGAAAACCTAATAAAAAACATTTCATAAAAACTAATTAGCATGAATAGAAACATCTAGATGTTTCTTTAGTAAATATTTATAATATCACTCTAACAATCACCCTTACAGAGGTAATAACCATTTGGAAAACTTATTTCTTTGAAGATCCCAATGCATTAGAGATCAATAATGGGACTCCCCTATTATATCTTGAGGTATAATGGACTCAACCAAAAATATGTTGAGATATAAACGGATCATCGCAAAATATCATGACATATAATGTTGTCAACCAAAAATTACTATTTAAAAGGAACATATCATGAGTAAAACTCTTGATAAATCAATTACAAACTCGAGAAAAACACATATAGATTTTCAAAATATGCATATTTCGTAAAACAAATAAGATTTAAAATATTAAATCCATGCACATAGTAAGGAATTTTTTTTAAAAAAAATACATATGTAAACATATAATGGGAACATCACATTAACAAAAACTAATTAAATAATGAGAAACTACTCATTCCATAAAAATAGGTAGTCTTTTTGAATTTCAATAAAGAGACTTTTATAATTAATTTAAAAGGATAGTCTCGTACAAATATAATATAATTGGAGTGATAACTAATATAATGGAATGAATATGTGTATACAATATAAATAAACATAATAAGACATACTATAAACAATAATTCATCACATAAAAAATATTAAGACCACATAATTAAAGATGTACATGGTTAACCCAAAGAATGAAAATTGTGTTATGAATTCCCTTACCTCCAATTCATCTCACATAAAATGTGATTAAACCTCCTATATAATTATTAAAATTATGTTATTAATATTTCATAGAAATATATTCATGTTTATAACAACTTATATGAAAATTTTATACCATCATTTCATCCATTAATTATAATATTTAGTTCATTATATTTTTTGGCTGAGTTTTTTACCTTATTCACATGGTCAGTTCGTAAGTTATTTTTTTCTTATCTAATGGAAGTGAAACAATAGAACTGGAATGGAATAGTAATAAAATATTGTTAGAATATTAAATGATACCATAAATCAGTTTCTTATCCTTTATGATGATGAATCATAAGATAAAACATTAACAATATTCATTTGGATCATTTTGGCGGTTCTTTGATAACCACAAACTATTTTCCTTATATAATTTAAGATCATGAATGAAATTTCATTCCAAAACATAAAAAAGGTTATATAATAAAATATTCAACATTTTTCAATCATGAAAATGGTTTTATATCTATATTTTAAATAAATAAAGGAAATTGAATATACATCGTCCATGATGTCGGTAAATCGACACATCACAGATAGTGTTCTTGTTTTTAAAAAGAGAGGGAAAAGAGAAGAAGCATGATTCAATAACATGATAAAAATATGGAATATATAAGATACTATATATTTAATGGGACTTTGATAAGAGGAGGTGAATATATTATAAGAAAATAATGAATTGAAAATAAAATACAAGAAAATGAATGAGTTTTTTCACCACTTGATATCTTCTTCTTGAGATCCTATTTAAGACCATTGGTTTTTTCTTTTATCTAGAACATAAGGCTTTGGAATTGGGGATTATAATTGATAAGAGTATTGGTCCAAATTTTGGCAATGATTAATGATTGATTTGTGTGATAGGAAGAGGGGGTGAGGGAGGTATTTATAGTGGAGGAGAGGTGGTGTTTTACATTATTTTAATCATTTATTTAATATTATTTCTCTAGACTATGAAAATTAGTGATTCTTGTCAAAAAATTAGTAATTTGTGCATGTCAATTTCTAATAAGGTTGTTTACCTTAGAATAATATCCTCAATGACATATTAAATCATGTATTTAGCTTACTTGTATATTATCATATTTCACTATTCACAAAAAATCAAGTATTTTAGTGAAATCCCTAAAATTCATCCCAAACATTTTTTGATGTATAGAATTTAAAAATGAACTACATTTTCACAAAATAATATTCTATATATTAGAAGATTAATTTCTATATAAAGTAATAATTTATTCTAAAAATAACTATTTTAAAACTATAACTAATTTTATTAAACCGTTAAAATTTAATCAAGATCTCATAAAGTTTTATTATAACCATATAATAATAAAATAATGATTTATGATTTCGTTTTATGAAAATAAATTTTCATATGAATTATTAAATTAATCGAAAAAAAGTTATTAAATATTTATGACATACAAAAATACCTCAATAGAAACTATGATAATATTATCACTTATAAAATTCCAACATTTTATTTATACATTTGTGTTTGAGTTTACTATTAATTTAGTCATATTTATTTTGATAAGTATCATTTTACTATTCATAAGGGTAACATTAATATTCATAAGTGTTAGTTACTATTCACAAAAAATTTATTTTTTCCTATCAGACTCCAAATAACTTACTGATCAAAAATCTTCATGTCCATTTTTCGAAATTCTAATTATAGAAGAAAAAAATGTATGATTAAGAACTAGGATTAAACTATCATATTAAAAAAAATCATTATGTATAGACTTGATGTTTCATGCATTAAATTAATTTTTTTTAAAACCATAGGGTGTTACATTCTCCCCACCTTCAGGGAATTACGTCCTCATAATTTTTATTTACATATTAACAAGTGAGGGTACATTTTCCTCATATAATTTTAAGATTCCCATGTTCCCTATTAAACCATGGTGTTTCTCCATTAAACCATTACATGGTGTATTACCTTATTCCTCAATACCTTTTCTCTTCAATCATGAATAAGAACATGTTTCTCTTAATAAGAAATGTTCTTTTCTAGTTGAACTGCATCTGGACTCAAAACAAGAGATGAATTTGGAACATACATTCTCAACATCAAAACATTAAAATCATTGTTTACCTAAGATAAAAATCGACGTAAAGCAACAAGGTAGGAAAATAGGACCAAAATTCTATACTATTTTATAAGTTCTAATGAAAAGGGGACATATCATTCCTTTCGTTCCAAAATTCATTACACTTTTCCACAGTGAGATTCTAAAAAAATGATCACTTAAATCAAAAGAAAAGACATTCCTCATTTTATTTGCATAACATTTTATCATGGTCTGAGTTTTCATCATGTGTTGTTGGATCATATACAATTTCTCTTCCACTTCCTCTACAAATTTTAGCCCTATCAGCTTTCTTTCCTCGACTTCATCCCAAAATTCTGGAGTTTGACACCGATTCCCATAAAATGCCTCAAAAGGTTCCATATATATACTGGAATGAAAACTATTATTATAATAGAACTCTATTAAATAATTATACTGATTCCAACTTCATTAGTAGTCCAATTAATAGGCTATAATCATATCCTCGAATGTCTGATTTTTTCGTTTAGTTTTTCCATCATTTTAAGGATGAATGGTTGTGCTGAAATTTAATTCTTTTCCCATCGACTGTTGAAGGCTTTTCCAAAAAATAGTAGTGAACCAGAGATCATGGTCACATATAATGGAAAGAGAAAATACATTTAACCTGAAAATCTACTTGAGGTACATTAGATAAAGTTGATCTA
This sequence comes from Viscum album, assembly GCA_963277665.1. Lineage (NCBI taxonomy): Eukaryota > Viridiplantae > Streptophyta > Magnoliopsida > Santalales > Viscaceae > Viscum > Viscum album. Next base: position 3,278,489 of record CAUJRU010000025.1, on the reverse strand, counting down.
AAGACAAAGAATCTCGAATAGGAAGGAAGTCTGCCGATTTAGTTTGTCAATCAATATTAAACCAGATTGCATTATTCCCTCGAGATTTCATTGGTAGTCCTACCACAAAGTCCTTGGATATATTTTTCTATTTCCACCCTAGTTCTATCAATGGTTGAAGTACCCCATTAGATAACTGCCACTATGCTTTTACCTATTGACATGTCAAACATGTCATACTAAAATCAGCAATAGCTCTTTTCATTTCATCCCTCCAATAATTCACTCAAAGGACTCTATACATCAATGGATTCCAGGATGAACTGAAAACAGAGAGATATGGGCTTCACATAACAATTATTTATAGAATTATGAATTGCAAGGAACACATAATATCTTCTAAAACCTCAAAACAAAATCATTATCAATGTTAAATTCTGGAAACATACCCATTTTAACAAATTCTACATTTTTTCTGAAACTCACCATCTTCCTTCAAAGTATACATTATTATATCTAAAAATTATTACTGCACATACGCTAAAAAAAATAAGTATTTCCTACAACAACAAATTCCATGAAAAAATTCATCAAATCATTAACCAAATGATCATGTTCTAAACATATCACGGTTAATGTAGCATTACATTTCCAAAATAATATATTATCCACTTCATTTTTTTCAAGATGGTAATGAATCATGAAATCATAGTCCTTGATTAGATCTATCCGTCAACGCTCTCTCATGTTCAATTCCTTCAAAGTAAATATATACTCCAACCATTTATGGTCTGTATATATTTCACATTTTACACCATCCATATGATTTCTCTGAAAATTTAATGAAAAAACCATAGTGTGTAATTCCAAATCACGTGTACGATAATTTAATTCATTAGGTTTCAATTAACTTGAATCATATTCAGTTACCTGATCATTATGCATCAGACCACAACCAACTCCATTCAATGAAGGATTGTTGTAGATGAAAAATTCATCACCATTGGAAGGTAGGGTCAAAACTAGAGCATTCACTAATCTTCTTTTCAATTCCTGAAAATAGTCATCAGATTCATTTTTCATATGAGATTAAATCCTTTTAGTGTTAACTTAGTTAGTGGGATGGATAATCATGAAATTGTTTCAAGAAACCTCTAGTAATAACCTGGAAAACCAAGAAAACAACCAATCTCTGTTATATTTTTGGGTCTTGGACATTCTTCAAAATTTTTTGTTATATATGGATAAATAGATATGGAATCTTTAAAAAAATGTAACCGAAGAAAGAAATTTGTATAAAAAAATGAAAACATGCTTAATTTTTTATATAGTTTATTTTCATTCAAGGATATAGAAACAACCCTTAGATGTTTTCATGCTATTATTTACATTTAAAATATAGTATAATCCCATTACTAAACACAACCACAGTCTTATCCAATAACTCATGAAATATTATATTCATATGATCCATGAATAAAGCAGGTGCATTAGTTAACCCAAACAATAAAATTTTTTGTTCATAATGCCCATATGTAGTGCGAAACGTGGACTTCATAATGCATTCTTCTTTTACATTCAGCTAGTGGTTCCCCAACCTCATGTCTAAATATTTTTCTCCCTAGAGCTGATCAATCAAATAATCGATATTAGAAAAAAACTGCTTATTTTTATAGTGATATTTTTCAAGGCCCTATAATCAAGTCAAAATTATCATTGAACCATCCTTATTTTATACAAATTAGAAAGGAATACCCCATGGTGATGCGATCGATTGGATGAATCCATTATCTAATAAATCATACTACTAATTTTTCAATTCTAGAAGTTCCATTTGAGACATTATATAAGAGGGTTAAGAAACTGGCTTATCATTATGATTTAAGTCAACAATATACTCAGCGTCTCAATCATGATTAACACTAGGAAAATCATCAAAAAAATCATCGATATACTCATTCACCACTGGAAAATCATTAATCATAATAGGTTCCTTATTATACACAATGTTTTCAAGAAAACATTATTTATTATCTTTTAATAGATTCTTAGCTTCTTGATATGTTATCAATCGCATGAGTTCATTCCGATATACAAACTAGAAATCTTTCTAAAAAACAACTAGTTTTTATTTTCAGTCAATATTAACATGATAAAAAACACAATCCATACCCATAAAAACATCAAACTCCACAAGAGTTAATAAGAAAATGTTTTTAGGTGAACACCTTCCATAGAAAAATAATGGTAGATTCTTATACTTTCTTTTTTCAATAATATTTTCTCCATATGATTTTACCTTGGGTTCTTGATTCATTTAATGAGGTGGAATTCCCAATTTTTTTGAATATTTAATAGAAATGAAGTAATGTGTAGACCTAGAGGCAGTTATGTTTTTTTGAAAAAAATATAAAAATCAGTAATGTTCCAAAAAACACCTCATTTGATGGATCAACATCTGCTGATATGGTTGCAATGGTTTTTTCCACACCATTATCCTTCCAATCATGCTTATTCTCTACATGTGTGACTAGCTTAGATCACACATTAGGAAAATGTCCTACTTTATTATAGTTAAAATATCACACCACAAGATTCTCATTAATTATTATATCATTTATCTTACACTCATGAGGCATATTCCCAAAAATTCCACATTAGTATCTGATTCCAAAGCTTACAAGACACTCTCAAGGATTATTTTTACCACACTATTCCTAATAAGGGAATTTTATTTTCTTACCTACAGATTTATTTGATGAATTACTTCCCAATGACTTCCAACATGACCGCTTCTTATTCATGCCACCACGAGCCACATACGTGTCAGCGAACTCAATCTCAGATTTTTCAGCATAATGAAAAAGTTTCTACTGTATTTTAATATCTCATGAAGCCAAAACACTTAGTAAAAATGGTTTCAAACTAGAGAAAAATCTATTAATTACACTCTCCAAATCCCATGTAAAATATTGTACATACCTTTCTAGTATTGTAAAATTGGATTTATATGTTACTAAAAAATCATCATCTCTGTGTTTCAATTCCATGATTTTTTTCTCCATTCCGAGTCGAACAGTTTTAGAAGACATTTTTTTCCAGAAAAGACTCCTAAAATAATCACATTCTAACTAGAAAGATCATCTATTCCTATCATATTATTAACCAAAGACCAACTTTGATCTGATTCAACCTCAAAATGATAAATGAATCATATTAACTTTTGACATTCCGAACACCCCATGACATCAAATATCTTTTCTAGAGCCCTAATCCATCCTTTGGATATCACAGGATTTGTGGTTTCACTGAATGCAGGAGGAAATTGAATCATAAAATGATCGACAAATAAAATATTTCCTCATGGTATATTAGGTTCCTCTAAAGAATGGATACCACCATATTTTATCACCTATGTATACTGATCCATTTCTATCATAAACTATTGGTTCTTATTCCCACCATTCCAGGATGCATATTCAGACAAATATCATCCTCTCAGTTCCATCCTACATTACCTTCCTTATTTTTTATATGGAAGTCATTCCTAATAAACTTATTGTTGATGAAAAAACATAGAAATATTTAAATTATTTATCATTTCCACATTATCATAAGTTAAAATTCATTTATGGTAATCTATTAACATCATCCTTACCGATATTATTATCTAAACCATCCTATGATACCAACTATAAGGACCCAACCAAAGATATTACAAAATATTTATTTTAAATCAAGATCATACATTCATTTACATTGAGTATATTTCTATGTTTAGAGATTTAGAAAATTAGTACATATTACATACATAACATTTCACATTTATTCAGAGTGGTTACTACTAATCAATACTCATTTCATCCAAAACATAATTCTTCTCAAATAAAACATAATTTCATTGAAAAATATTCATAAAATTTAACATGTCTTACTTATTTATTTTTGAAATCATTATAACCTGTGAAAAACAGGTAAAAATTTTAGATGAGAAAACAAATATCTATAAGGGATATACAAAAAGAAATAGTTATTAAAGTGATAAAATAAAAACATAATAAAACCCATTTCATAAAAACTCTTTTTAATACATAGAAAAATCATACAGTTTCCATGGGAAATATTTACCATGTCACCCTTATACTAACCCTTACACATGGAATAACCATTCGGTCAACTTCCTTCTCCGGAGTACCCAATACATTAGAGAGCTATAATGGGGTTCACCCATATTATATGGACCTATAATGGGATCAACCCAACATATCTTGAGATATAATGGGATCAAACCAAATTACATTGAGCTATAATTGGATAAAGTCAACATAAATATGTACAAGGAACATATCATTAATAAAACACATGATAACTCATTTAAATCCATGATCAAAAAACATTTAGATTTTTGAAATATGATTTTTCTAAAAACAAATTACTTTTCAAATATAAAAACCATTCATATACTAATGATTTCATATTCATAATAATATATATGTAAATATATAATTAAAACGTAATATTAATAAAACCACATGATATTAGTAGAATCCCTTCATGACATAAATGCAATTTTTTTTTGAATTTCAATAAAGATACGTTTAAAAAGATTTTACAAGGAATGTCCATTACAAATATAATATAATTAGAGTGGGATTTAATATAATTGAATGAATATTTGTGCACACTATAAATACACATAAAACAACATAAAATTAAAAAATTCATCACACAAACCATATTAATACCACATAATTAATTAAGTAGAAGGTTAACCCATGGAATGGAAATTGGGTTAAGAATTCCCTTACCTCAGGTTCGTCTCACTTAAAATGTAATTAAAACTCCTCTAAAATGTATAAAATAGTTTTATTAATATTTTAAAGAGACATATTCATGTTTATAAAACCTTATATGATCATTTTATAACAACATTATCTCCATTAATTAATAATATTTTGTTCTTGTCATTGTTTCTGATGAGTTATTTACATGATTCCCATGGTCGGTTCGTAATGAATTTTTTTCTTTTAGATTGGAAGTGAAAATACATAATTGGAATGGAATGGTATTAACATATTTCCAAAATATAAAATGATACCATAAATCAATTTTTATCATTTTTATGATGAATTATTATATAAAACATTAATGATATTCATATGGATCATTTTGGTGGTACTTTGATAACCACAAACTAGTTTAATTCTATAATTTATGATCATGAATATAAATTCATTCCAGAACATAAATGAGGTTATATAAATTGGAGAAAAATATGTTTCAACCATTAAAGTGGTTTTATGATCATATTTGGACATTGTTAAGGATATTGAATATAGATCATCTATAAATTTGGTAATTGGATAGATCACAAACAATGTTCTTATTTTTAGAATGATAGGGAGAGGAGAAAAAATATGATGATGAATATTTACAAAAACATGATAAAAATAAATAATATATAAGATATTGTAGCATAAATTGATCTTGGAAAATTAGAGGTGATGGGATTATAAGAAAATAATGAATGGAAAATAAAATACATGAAAATGAAAGTGAATTTTTACCTCTTGATCTCTTCTCCTTGAGATCCTCCTTAAGGCCTTTAGTTTTTGACTTTTGGTGAGACAAGAAGTCCTTGGAGGTGGTGAGGAGCCTTAAAAATAGGACTGGGTAGAATTCAAACATTTATTGATTCTTGAGAGGTCTGAGAGGAAGATGGGGGGTGATTGTGGTATTTATAGTGGAGGAGAGGATGAGTTTAAATTATTTTATTCATTTGTTTAATATTTTTATCAAGAATGTGAATAGTCCTGATTTTTCTAAAATAAAATAGTAATTTGTGCATGTGAGTTCTAACCAAGGGTTATTAACTTAGAAGAACATCATTAATGACCAAATAAATCATGTATTTTGCAGACTTCATATATTATCGTATTTCAATATTCACCAAAAACTGAAATATTTTAAAAACAGATTACCAAAAATTCACCCAAACCTTTTTCTGATGATTAGAACTCAAAAATTAACTCCATTTTAACACAAATAATTTCCTAAATATAAGAAAAATCATTTTTAAATTGAAATAGAAAACATTATTTGAAATTTAACAATTTTAAAATTATAACTGATTTTATAACCCTATGAAAAATTAATCAAGGTATCACAAAATTATATTATAACCATAAAACAATAAAAAATATTTTATTATTTAATTTTTTGAAAATAAATTTTCATTTAATTTAATAAACTAATCATAAAAATATAATTAAATATTTATTACATTTAGAAATACTTACACATATACTATGATCATATTGTCACTTATGAGATTCCAAAATTTTATTTATACATGGAATGGTGATTTTACTATTGATTTGGTCATATTACTATTCATAAGGGTCAAGTTACTACTCATAAGGAAAACATTAATATTCATAAGGCTAGGTTACTATTTACCAAATATTTAGTTTAACGTATTAGACTCCAAATAACATACTGATCTCTATATTGTATGTATGTTTTTAAAAATTAAAATCATAGAAGAGAAAAAATAGTGATTAATATATAAATTAAAACTCTCTTCTTACAAAAAAATGACATTTTGTTGAGACTCATTGTTTTATGCATTAAATTAATTATTTTTTTAAAACTGTGGGGTGTTACAAAATCTCCTTTGAATCTCCTCAGAGTAATTAGAAGAATGTTTTTCTTCTAAAATAATGAAGTAATTTCTAGAAAATGTTGTGATGTCATGGATAATGTAATATTCCTGGGATACAAAAACAAATACATGTCCTATACATGTTTCAATAAAATTTCCAATTCTATTTTTTGAGTTTAGTGTTATTAAGGCGCCAGGTAATGAAATAAAAAAGTTTATATAATGTGTACTTCTAATGATGTATTCGACAATCATAAAAAAATAAATAATAATTTAGTTTATAATGAATCTAGTTAGATGGATGACCATTATAATGCTGAATAATTTGATGAAAAAGTGAAATATTGGGTTGACATGTGACTCGATCAACAAATAAAATGGCGCATGCTGATACAATCAATGTTATTAGAAAAAATATAATATAACACAGAATCTAAGGATGAAGCATGTAAATAACAATGCTCTTTTATATGTGATTTACCTGAAATTATTAGTTGATTTTAATAATTATGATTCATGGGTAAATTATATTATAAGATAATTGTATTGTTTTTAAAAAATAAAACTTTAGATTCACAAAATGTTCAGGAACATCATAAATTGATTGGTAAAAATTGGGTCTTCAAGAACAAGCTTGAAAAAATTGGAAACATGATTTAGAAAAACAAAAGGCTTATATGTGAGGGATGGTATTTTTTTAATTGTTTCGATGTTTATGATAGATTCACACAAGTATAAGTAATGGAAATTAGTATAATCTATGTATTAGTTTTCATCTGATAGAATATTAATGTGTTTCAAATGTATGTGAAGACAAAATTATAAAATGAATTCTTGATTTAAGTGTGTATATTGAGTAAAAAATTAGATTTTATCTTGGGATTGACCATAAAAATTTTTATTTAATTAAGGCTTTGTATGGACTAAAATAGTGTCCTCTTTTCTGATATGAAGGACATGATAATTTCTTATGTTTGATGGAGTTCAATATTGGATGTTTTGATCACAATATAAAAGTGAAAATTTCATATTAGAAGAAAATAATGGTGTTGATGTGTGTATATGATATCATATTTTGTGTTAGTAGGTATAATAATGTTGGTAAATTTACTAAAACATTTTTTTGGTTCTTAAATAATAATAGATATATATTTGAATTATTATTTGGGGTTTTATGTTTATTATGATGAAGGGGTTATATTAATCTAAGAAATTATGTTTAAAAAATACGTTTTTATGAAATTTGGATTGGAAGATTAAAATGAATTTTTGAATAAAACAACACATAGAACTAAGATGGGAAATCAAGAAAATTACTTGGGAGTTGACTCTACATTGCACGTAAAAATTATTGATACATTACATTATCTTACAACATCTAGGTCTAGTTTATTCAATGCTATATGTTTTGATACAAATTCCACGAGTTTTCTAAAGAAGGAACAAGATGTTGTTGTCATCAAAATAATTATTTAATTTAGGGAAGTCTAAAATATTGTATTATGATAAAAATATAAAAAAACACGGACTTATTTGAATATTCAGATGCTCATTGGGCTGGTGACATTGTGGACCAAATATCATTATGGATTTCATCCAATTGTTTTGGAATAAATTGTCTATAATGGATATGTAAAAAATATTATTTGGTTTTATTATTAATAGTAGATAAAATGTATATATCAATCATATAAAAATTTAAAAAACTTTTTCTGGATGAAGAAATAGTCAGAATAAAACTATATAGTATTACATCGACCTATGATGGTTCGGGGTGAAAACAATTTACATATAACTAACAAAGAATCACTTTTAGCACTATCTCATGAATAATATAGAGATCATATATCATTCCATTAAGTATAAGATTGAGAAAAATATCTTGAGATGGAATTTTTTGCATCAAAACAACAAGTGGATAACACATCCTTAAATCAATTAGTATCATATCTGTTCAAAATATATATATTGATTATTTGGGTTTTATAAGTTTTATAAAATTGTGAAGGTTTTGACTTCCACCAATTCTAATTGAACATAATGATATATTTTTTTATTCTCTTTATATTAATGTGTATATAATGTATTGAATGTAAGAAAATATGGGGTGGTAGCTCCATTGGATATTGCGGAAAAGTGTAACTGATCAATAGAAATGATATATGAAATTGATGAATTTATTTATTATTATTGTTTTTTATAAATGGATATCTTAATAATATAGGCATTGAGATTAATTTAATGAACATTTATGGAATCTGGATCATTGTATGCCTCATGGAATTAAAGAATGTTTTGAACTGAAGATTTATACTTCTTTTAATTTTAGTTAATAAATGGGTTAAAAACACGATGGATGAATATTATTGATGATAGATAAATTCAATGAATGAATAGTTGTTGTGTATAATAGTATAGTGATCTAGAATATCAATGTTATTTGGAGTTGGTATAGTATTTTTGTCCTTATGTTTGATAACATGGATGAAAAAATCCATATGGGGATATTTTTAAAACCAAATTCTATTTTCATTGGATTTTTTGTCAAGATTATTTTCAAGATGGAGTATTACGAAAATCTGGAATTATTGATGTTCAATGAATGAATTTGAAGAATGATGGTCGATGTTTCTCAAAATTCTAGAATTGATAGAATATATGATGGGGCCATTATGATCCTTTCATGTCTAAATATTGATATCAGTAAAAATAGTAAGGTACTCAGATCATTATAAGATGAATATACAATATAAGGCATGGAAACATAATTTTAATGGTATACATTGTGTCTATAGTCATTACACACAGAAAGTAGTTTGAGTAGAAAATATCAAATCTATTTTATGATTTTTCATGTCACAACGACATTGATGTTCCATAATAAAAATTAAGAAATTTTATATGAATCTTGAATATATATAAATAAGTAACATTTCATTGGTCACAAAAAGAAGGAATCAAGAGAGATTTTACTATTTTTGAAGTTTATATACTTGTGTTGTGAAATTTAGATCATTCCATTTCTATTAAAATCTATAAGTTGTGAAAGAAGGCTATGTAAATACTACATGTCCATGAGGTTTTACTGCTAAAAGAATACAAAAAATGAATAAATAAGTCACACAATGACCTATCTTGATGGTGAGAGATGTTATAATGAAACTGCTATGTCGTGTCACATAGAAAAAGTTTTCACTATCAACGATGTTTTCTACATCATTAAAAATATATTATTAATATGAAAATTAGTTTATGGTTTGGAATTTATTTCAACACCGTGTAACTACACCATAAAAATTTGATAGAGGTTATTTTTTTTTAAAATAAATGAAAAAATATACTTGAATTAGAAGGTGATTTAATGTTTTAAATTTTAATATGAAAATAAATTTCCATTAGAGGCATTAAAAGCTTATTGAATAAAAATAAAATTTCTGGCATAAATATAATGATAAATAAAACCTAAAACTACAGCGTAATAGTGAAATAGAAGTGAAAATATCGAATATGAGGATTTTTATTTGAATTGTGTGAGGATAAATTTTATGGAATATGAAGTATAAAATTAGTTTATTGATTTCATATCATTGATGATCTAGTAGTAGAGTATATGGTCAGTATGGATAATATTAATGATGTGTGGTGTTGAATGTTCATTAAAAATATTGCATGTTATACCAAAAAGTCATATATATCATTATATATATTGAAAATTATGTTTGGAATGTATTAAGAGTGTATGGATCATGTTTTAGTAGGGATTTGTTCTAAATTTTTTAATACTAGATAGTTTAAGTAGTAATTTATTATCAAAATAACATAATTATGATATATTATACATAGATCTAGCATTTAGTTTGGGAACCAAATAAAAATCATTTTTCATTGAAATTTAATTTTTTTTCATGTGGTTATACTTAAAATATGGGTTGTAGTTGACTTCTTGAAAAATAAGAAAAGATATTTGTATATAAATGATAAGAATATATTTTCATGTCCCCCTTATTAACCCCAATTCCTATGGTGTTCAAAATTTCCTCATGTTAGAACATGATATTACTGAGTGAGACTATTTAGTGTTATTTCATACACCGTTTTTTTTCTATTGAATATTTTTTTTCTCCAATTTCTTTTCATATTGGTTTTTGTAGTAATTTTATGTTATTTTAATTTTTTTGATGATTTGGTGATTCTTTTATGGGGAGGTATGGTCTTATGTGTTGTTTTTATGAATGGATATGCATTGCTGATATGGGAAATAATTTTTTTTAATGATATATGATTATGTTTTTTTAGCATGAGGTGTGGTTTTGGATGATATAGTTTATAGTGTTGTTATTGTGAGTTGTGCCATTGTTTCCTGATAATATATTATTTTGTCGGAAAATTAAATTGGAAATGATCCATGATGGTTATGAATAAAAGGAATGGAATAAATTAATAAATCTATGGGTATTGGTTGTGTGGTACATGAGGTCGATTGTAACGAGGGGGAGGAAGTTTAATTTAATTATTGAAATAGTTTTTTACTTACACTATATTTTATTAATGAAAAAATTTAAATATATAATTTTATAATGGTATGATAAAATTGGAAGTTATGGTTTATTTGGGGTTTCTAGGTATTGGAGGCATTGAAAAGTAAAGCTGGATCTTGTTGGCTAAATGATAGTTGGTGTGCATTATTTGTTAAAATGTAATTTTTATAGTTTATCCTAATAAATAGGTTTCATGGGGATTCAACACTTTGTTTGGGTTTTTGTGGTTGTATTCTCTATTACTTCTTACACACCACCACATGTGAAGGGTAACCATACCAACACCAATACAAAGTCTTATTTTATATGTCTCCCCACAAATCTATGATGGAGGTTACATGAATAAAAAACTAACCCCTTTGAAAATCATTATTATAGAGACTATATATGTTTTAATGGACTACAGTATTGATGTAATGGATTTATTGGTTGGAGGATATAGTTTTTACAAGGTGGTTTTGATGTGATTCTTGGTGGGGGATGTATATAGAAGAAGTAGGCAATGATCATGATATATTTTATGATTAATTATCTCACTATATTGAGGAGGATGTGATATATTGATGTGAGGTGGTTATTTATCATGTGTAATTATTTATAATTATGTTGTGATGAAATTGTATTGGTTTGTGGTTATGATGATATAAATTTGTTTCTGAAATGATATAAAATTCCATATCTTTGAGGATATGGAAGTGATGAGAGAATGAGTACTTGTACCATTGGGTAATGACTGTGACTAGATTAGTATGGATGTGGTTATGGTGTAACTTTATGGTAATTATTTTCATCCTTACTATGTATCTAATTGGATTAGATATCCAGCTAGTGAGAATCGGATAGGATATGTGGTATTTAAAATATTGTATGTGATGAGTTGGTTGGGTTCTTTATTTACAAAATCATAAATATACATCATTCTCATTTTAATGAGCTCTTTTGGGGAGGATCCAACTATATATTGTATACACACCCATATATTTTTTTGTATGATTACACACACAAACACACACAGACACACACACACATGTACATATTGGTTTCTATGTCTAATATACTGATTATGCCAGACCACATATGCTCTTAGTGATTGTTTTTGATTCCTAGTGTTTGTCGAAAAACAACTATAATAGTTTTTTTAAAAATATATTTTGGATATTTTTTTCTATGTATGAGGTTTGAATATATTTTGGGATTATGATTTAACTATCAATTATAATATAGACGTATTTGGTATATTTTAGTCATGTTCCTATAATTAATTAGGGTAATATCTCCCATATTTGTGTTATCATACCTATGGTTCTATTATCCAACTTGTTTCCTATTAGAAGTAGGATTCTTGTGTTAATACCATCTTCACATATATTCCTATTGGGGATCTATTGGGTATGGGAATTAATAATGTTTTATAATAAATATTGATGTTTTTTTGAGTTATTCAATGGGGAGGACATCTTGGGTTTAATAGGGAAACAATATGACTTCAATATACTATGTGATTTGTTAAGTGAAACCTAATTAAAAATATGAATTTTTAGATACATCAGATCCAATGTAAGGATTATAAGTTTAATAAATAACCGAATAAAAATTATAACGTTTTTAGGGTTGAGAAATAGGTGTAATAGTTGAATAATAATTGTTTGCTCCTATTATTCAATTAGTTAAATTTCATTGGACGATAAAATGAATCTAGTTATATGATAAAAAATTAATTTAATGTTTCTAGGAATAAATGATTCTTTGTTACAAGTTTTAGAGATGGATGAAGTGCATCATTAGAATTTAATTATGTATAATAAGGTGAAATGGTAATCTCTATTTGTTGTCAGAGGGTAAGTTGAAAAATTATGACGATTCTTCGAATTAGATAGTGTATAGGTCCCAAAATCATATATTGGTGAACTATAAAGAGTCTATCTTGATCAGAAGATAGTTCAATTTATTAAAATTAACATGATTTATTTTATCTCACAGAATTAATATATAATATATCATATTCCAAAAATCATTCTTCATTTTGGATGTGATATTTTTTAGTAGTGGTAATTATTATTTTTGTTTCCATGAGGAGACATAGTCATTGTAGGATGATTTCAAGTAGTAGTCTTATGATATATTTATATCAAAAATGTAAATGGTGGAATGGTTATATAAGTTTCACTCTAATTGATAAGGGACACTTAACATGTACGATAAAATATTTTTTTTGTAATTTTCACTGTTATTATCAAGCTTGTAACCCTATTGAGGTGTAACAAGAAACACATTAATAAGATGTGTTATGTTATGATATCCATCACCAGG